>JAZGUH010000096.1:0-512918 GCA_037893225.1 Hippasteria phrygiana
TGATCTGTTCAAACACGGGGGTAGTTCCACTCACGTGACCCACGGCCTGAAACTGTTTGCCGTCCTTCTAAACAAGACACCCATCAAAATGGTGAAAATAGAAAACTAGTCTTTTTGAAAACATTTATTACAAAACACAACCACCACAGGCCCGTGCATCGCCTACAAAATATCAAGTCAATTCAACCATATACCCTTGAATTAGGTAACTTTATAGAAGTAAAATTTTTAGTTTACCCTCTTCGTGAGTATAGCGTTAAATTGCGCACGAGCTTTCCTTAAAAATGTGCACCTTTTGTCTGAAATTCAGAGACGAAAATAATTTCGGGGACGCAAGTTTGATTTGGAAAAATCGGGCCGTTGGAATTTAGTGTGGTATCCTCGGTGCTTTGGTTGCATACGCATACAGGCGGCGCTATAGTGCGGCAGCAGTCTGAATGTCCGGATGTCAATTGGTTTTTCGACATTATTTTCTCCGTTAAAATTAGAATTTTACACTGAGACCTTGAAAATAGGTTAGGTACCTCACCAAAGAGATTTGGGATGGGGTGGGGTGGTGGGTGGTGGAGGGGGGGGGGGGGGGGGGGGGTTCAGGGGATTCGCCTTTAAGCAGTTTATGGTTACGTGTCGAAGGGAGCAGACTTAATAATTACCTTTAGATCAAGAACTGAGAAGTTGGCAATTCTGTCACCAGCACTGTCTAAAACCACGTATCCGGTCATTCCTATAACAAAGGATTATACGTGAATTGCAACGGACAAATGGGAAAAAATTGACAGGGCTGTACAGGGTATAAGTAAAAGAAGCGTTCCCTGATAAATCCTTTATTCTCTCACAAGAATTCGGCCAGTTCTCACAAGAATTCTCACAAGCATTCTGCCCCCCCCCCCCCCCCCCCCCCCCCTCCCCTCGCTTTTCAAATTATCTTGCCGGGCCCACCAACAAATCTAGACACCGGAACAATTTGGTCCTGAGAAACTGGGAAAATATTTCACTTGCCCAACTTAAAAATGTCCGTGCCCCTCCTTTTCCCCCTCCCCCTAACAGAACCTGCCCCATATACGATAAATGCCTCCGTGGCGGTCCACGCGTGGAGTTTTGCTTACATTTTACGCTATTTGGTCACGTGGTTGAAAAGGTTGCTTGTCTCTGTATGATTGACGTAACTTCGTAAGGCTACACGGAGCTGTTCAGCACAAAGATTGGCTTAGCACAAAATAAGTCTTGCTCAGTAAAAACAGGTTAGGCCTACCAGTCTAAACTCCATGTGATTTTCATGCTAAAAAACACAACACAACAAAACAAACAAGCAAAACAATATATCAGCTGAATATCAGTCGCAAGCAATGCACATCACATCCAAATTTCATGAGATTATCAAACTTTGGTTGGTAATTCTGTTTTTATCATTTGACAGGAAGATTGTTCATGTTAATCTCAATGAAATTGGTCCCAGAAGGCAATACAGACCCTGATCATTATCAGGGCACAGTGACCACCTGGCCATCAGGCAAAACAAAAAGTTTGTGTTGCCCTCGGGCAGGTAAAATTAGAAAAGAGAATCGGTCGGTCGGATTTTTTTTTCTCATTTTTGTTGTCGGCTTCGCCACCAACTTCTTGAATCACCGAGAAGCAAACCAAATGGAAGTACACATATTCTAACTTTTGGCTTCATATCAACCGATTTTTTTGCCGATTCGATTTTTGCCGATTCGATTCTTCCGCTACAATAGGCCCATATTTATACATCTCTAAAAGACATTGGATTGGTTGTATGTACGTAGCATTTTCACATGCGCTGTCCTTGCTTCTTTTTTCTTGCTAGACCTCCCTAGACCTAAAGTTTAGGATTTTTAGCTAGGCTACTCTTCAGCCCGAATGGAGCTTTGACGAGCGCGACGGATCGAAGTCATCTTCACGCTCATCCGGGCGCGGCCTAAACGTTGGACGAACCCCATGGTTTCATTTTTACATGAAAATACGCATAAAGTGAAACGGGTACATCAAATACAAACACTTTTTCAGACAGAGAGGCTGAGTTATGTTTTTATTGATTTTTTTTTTTAACAAAAAACGCCGACCCTGATTCTGTCGATTTTTACGGTCGGTCGGTCGCTCCGAGGGCAAAACAGCAATTTTGTTTTGGCCTCAACACAGTAAAAAAACTGTAAAACTTCAAAATTTATTTGGTTCCAAGGTCAGGTTTTCCGTCAAAAATATCAACCAAACTGCGCTGGGTATAGCTCCCTGCCTCGTCCCTTCGTCATCAACCTTCACGTCACACGTCTCTACGTGCGACTGTGCGGGAATTGCCAATTAAGGTAATTATCATTCTCGTCAACGACACTCAAGTCGTTTCCGCCACGTATTACAACTAATGAATTCTCGTAATTAATTTAAATGCAAGAGACGGGATTATACAAGTTACACAAAATGCACAACAAAATCGCATGCTGCGACACCGGGCTAATCTGGTAAAAGCCGGAGATAGACAGAAGAGAAATTGTTTAGCTGCCGGAGGCTTCGAACCTCAACTAAAATTTTACTTCAATTTGTTGTGCAGATTCCTTGTTTGCTAATTTTAGCCGCGGACTGTTTAAATCTTAATGCCATATATGGATCATAATTGACTGATAACTGCTTGGCAATTATCGAGCACAGAGCACAATGTAATTTCATCAAGTGAATATCATTTGGCTGTTGTTTTTAACTTGGATGAATCAATTCATTCATATACATATCTTGCGAAACACTTTTTAGAGGTAAACAAAAATTGCATAAATAATATTTTGATCAATAGACAGCCTATACATGAAGTGAATTTGGGAATCATTTTTGTGTGAAATCATCAAGTGAATATCATTTGGCTGTTGTTTTTAACTTGGATGATCGTCAGTCAATAAATTTATTCATATAAATATCTTGCGAAAAACTTTTTAGAGGTAAAACAAAAATTGCATAAATAATATTTTTATCTATAGACAGCCTATAGGGGGCCTACATAAAGTGAATTTGGGAATCATTTTTGTGTGAAATCAATCATCGTGTAAAAACAAATCCACATATGTTTTCGTCAAACATGAACAAAGATACTGACATTTTGGGAGACCGCCAACATAGGGCAAGATAGCTCAGTTGGTAGAGCGCCGGTACGGTACGACGGTATTCCGGACCCGGGTCGCAGGTTCGAATCCCGCTCCTGCCAGTTTCTTTGTTCACTTTGAAAATGTATTCCAAATATGTTTTCATTGTTTCAATAGGCCTAACTGTTGTTTATTCAGAACAGACAACTATATGTCGATGCTTAAAAAGAATCCACCAACATTCAAGTTATTCATCAAATAACTAATTTGGAACTTTTTGGCGGGCCGCCAATAATTGAGTTCCCGCAGGACGGATTTTCTGAACTGAGGCGCGACATAGCGCAATGTGCAAGCAAGGAAAGTTGTTCGTGATTTTTTACAGTGACAGGACTGTAGTTTTTCACTGACAAGACTGTAGTTTTTAAATATCAATACGAGCAAGACCTCTTAAAATCAATCATTGAGTTATCGCGTTCGTGTGAAGAAAAAAAAACACTCTCGAGTCATAAAATCACATTATAACTTAGAGCAAGTTCGGTTGGGCGACCAGAGTGACTAGACTTAAATAGTCAATCTAGATGTCACTCGAACGCTGTGTGGTTTGACTAGCTAGTCCAACTGGATCAACCTAGCTCCGGACTATGGCCTTCTCTAGTCACTCGCGAGTTACGTCACGGTTTCAAGATGGAGGATAGGTAAACTGGGCAAGTTTTGCAAACGTTTATGGTAAATTGTTAGTTTTGTCCAATGATAATAACTCTTTGCAATAAGATAATGAATTATTTATTGCACTAAACTAAAGTTAAATAGAGAAAATAAAAGAACTACATAATAGAAAATAAAAATGACGTACCAACATTTGCTTCGTTAACAATTAGCAGACGACATTCTTTACACTTTGTTGTTGCTACACAAACTAGATTTGACGTAGTTGATCGACTAGATGCGTTCGAGTGAAAACAGACCACGCATGTGTGATATAAATCGCAAAATTGACAAAAGGGACTAGATCAGCAGCACCCGAACTTGCTCTTATAGCCACCACACCATAACGTTTTCATCACATTGGCTTGAAACACAACACTTGCAAAGGCTTTTAAATTAAGTCATTTATAGTTTATAGTTCCCTGGAGAAAACTCGTAGTATTTATAACAATGGTCCAATAACATTCACGAAGTACTCTAGACCGAAATAATGCGGGTTTTGTTTCTTTCGAAATTTAATGTGAGGCGCTGCAGTGCAAAAAAGCAAGGTTTCTGATGTAGGCCTAGCTCAAGTTTTCATATATGAACCACCACCGATAAATTGGATACCCTAATCTCTTTCTGGGAATGGAACGAATAGGCTTAATTCCTCGAAATTGCACTGTGGCTCGAAGCCGGAAGAACTCATATGAAGTAGAAGAAGAAATATTCGGTTTTATAGATGTTGAAGGAAAGTCCCAGAAAGTCCCGATGGACATGTCGGACTTTTCGGGAAGCGAGGAAAGTGCCACTGCGCCAACCTGATTAACATATTAAGCCAACATTCTGCAATAACTCCCTAAACACACGAAGAAGCTCGAAATGTATACTAACATGGAAACAACGCTCTCCTGACTGAATTCCGTTCATAAAAATTACATTGCGTGACCAGGGGCGGATCCAGAATTGTTGGCAGGGGGAGGGGGTTCTGATTTTTCTTTGCGTACATTTGCCCAAAAAGTTGACTCCCAAAATGTTTCGCCTGCGAACAAACGTTGGTGGCGTCATTTAACCTCTTTGTTTTGTTTTGTTCTTACCCGCACACGTTAAATAAAACATGTTGGCAACGAGGGGGAGGGGGGTTCGAACCCCCCCCCCCCCCCCAAGTATCCCACTCTGGATCCGCCCCTGGTTACTCTTTAATCAGTAATATATTGTACATCAACATAACGACAGTGTTCATCTACTTCTGCTAGCAAAAACATCCCGTTATTCCCGATCCGATCCGATCCGATCCGATCCAATCTGATTTCCACGCATCATTCTTACAATAATAAATTATATAAACAACAGAGTACACAGCAATCAGATAATGACTGGAGGATGCTGCATGGCAGAAAGCCGAAGCTTGTATATACATGGCCAGGGACCCTTGATAAAACAATTAAGTTTAAATTAAACCAAAAAAGAAAAAGAACTTCAAGTGAAATAATATAAATAAAATGTAATTAATGACGAATTTTGACAGAATATAACTCAGATTTAGTATTATTTCGTTGCTATCGATACTATTAATTTCAGCAGGATTCACAAGCGAAACATTTGAAACAATCCTATGTTAAAACAAACAAGACAGCTCGGCCTAAAAAAAATGTCTTAATTCTACCTCAATTCCAGCATGAACGAGAACCGCGAACCGCAACATTTTCATTTATTTCCCACAGGAATCACCGAAAACTTTCCACAGCATCAATCGATGCAAACGAAATCAAATTCAATCTCTTGGGCCGGAATTCCATTCGTCGCCGAGACTCGAACTCTTATAATTCCCAAGTCACACGCACGGGCAGCAACAATTTCGTTGGCAGACGCAAAATGCTCAATATTTCTCTATGCCATAACCTGTGAATTTATCCTGTAATTCAGTAAGTTCTGCACTTTAAAAAATCACCTATGTTCGTGCGTACGAAGTATTAAATAACGCATGAAATGAAGACATTTGCTCATTTCAATCATGCCCAGTGCCTTAATATACACCAAATTCATGTGCCAGACCCGTATGTTCAGATGTAGGCCTAATCAAATATGCACTTTTTGGTTTCGTAAACAAATTCAATTTGAAAACACAGTACACTTTTCGAAACAGCGTCATACGAAAACTTTAAAGGTATAATATAATTATTGGCAGAGCTAGCTGTCAACGCATAGCCTGCTATGTGTTCATACCTTGTGTAATTCAATATATACATGAAATAACAAATCTGTGAAAGTTTGAGCTGAATCCGTCATCTAAGTCACGCGGAAATACTGAAAAACTATTACGTTTTAACAATGATTTTGTGCACGTTTATGATGTACTTAATTCAGTTATTGAAATCGAGATGAGCGGCGACGTTGTTGAAGGTTTTTGGATACAATTTTCTAAAAATAAATGACTATATTCAGATGTAAATATTTCTCACGAGGATGGTACTGGTACAATCGTTATAAGCTTTCAGATTGAAACTAGTCATATTTTTTATTTATTGGGACCCGTGAATACCAAAATACACACTTACCTTCAAATGTTACATTCGATTTCGTGTAATTATTAGCCACGTAGCCGTTGCTTTCCCCTTGTTGTCTGGCGGCGTGGGCAAACAGTAGAACGGCATCGTATAAAAACGCTGACATTATGCTGGCCTGCAAATGAATGTTCACAACGGACTAATTCTAAACTAAATAAAGAAATATTTATTTAAAAAATTGCAAACTTTTAGAGCATTTGCCTACAACGAAGCAAATTCAGTCAGTATTACAATGAAAGTTACAATGAAATAAACGTCATAAACAAACTTATTGTAGTGCGGATATCATTGCCCCGACATTCTAAAATAACGGATTGGTTGAAATAACCATTATATTAGTTGGTACAACCAATTATTGGTAGATATGTGTCCAACCAACTGGATTGGTTGGACAAATATCTACCAATTTTGATTATTTCAACCAATCTATAGCATGTCAAATTATCATGGGATACTCATTTTTAAGTTCTGCTCAAATCAGAATCCTTTGAGACAATTTGTAGATTTGTTCAATTTCTTTTCTGACCATATGTGGGCTCAATTGCTTTTTTTTCAATTTTTTTAAGAACCAACTGTGCATAAACCCTGGTGTAAAAATGACCCAACATTCGTGTATACTCAACATGAAAATAACTATGTGTTCATTTAGTGCTTGTTTATCTTAAGTTAACAAGCACTAAATTAACAAAGGAATGCAAAAAGGGAAGATGGACTAAAAACTTTTTATTTTGTTGTCAGTTATGATACCGAAGCTACAGATGACGTCATTGTTGAAAAATGAATATGGAAATTTATATTAGCATAATGATACTGACAAAAAAATAGGACACAGTATGCGCAGGTGCACTGCATGCCACATATTCAAGCGGAAAAACGCTACAGAGGCCCTTTAATCTACATATATAAATATGTATTCAAATACTTCATGTTCTTATACAGAGGAATAAATGCTTGGACAATAGTTGCATGTTATCTTTTACCTGTTTAAATCGCTTTGGGGGAAGGGTGTACTGGAAATCTGAGTAAAACATTTCCGAAAAGTTCTTTTAAAATTCCCATATTCTGAAAATATAAATATTAAAAAATTCCCACATTATTAAAAAAAGCTAAAGCTAAAACCATTCAGGTTTTTTTATGACCCCCTTATCCCCAACAAGGAACCGACATTCAGACTACATGGCGCCGCGCATAGTGCAACAAAAGCGCTACAGATCAAGGGCACCACTGTGAATGTTTCCAATTTTGCAACGGTTTGACTTTTCCGAACCAATTAACTGGTGTCCCGGAAATGATTTTCGTCAATGATTTTCAGACAAATGCGGCGCATTTTCAAGGGAAGGCCGTGTACATTATTGTATTCTACTTTTGAATGATCTTTACAACCATAGACATTTTATGACGAACGCTTTTTGTAGCCCAATTGGGCTCCTCCAAGGCAATGTGTCCCTTTTATACATGAACTCTTCGTCCTTTTACTTGGTGGTGAAGTGGTTGAAAAGCATGTTTAATGGTTGGCGTATACCAGGTGACTTAACCTGAACTTTGCCTGATGCATCATTGAATGCAAAGCCTCGAGTGTTGGTAACTAAAACATCAGAGCCATTGAATTACTTTTTTGGGGGAGGGGGATCCATTTCTCTGTCTTGCGAGAAGTTACCGAGCAATGTATTGTATAACACCCATTTCATTCTATCACCACACATTCTGGAACTTTTTTGAGAGTTTTCTAGATTTGTGCCGAAACTACACAGCGCCGCACTCCCCAAAGGCCAATTTATCACGATTTTTTGCTGAACGCCGTTGAAAGACGCGACTGCAATCGCGACCCAGAGGTCGACCCAGTTGGCCGAGGGGGTAGGCAGGTGTTTCGGTTGCTGGGGGACTTGCTGTACCGACGCTTCGGCAGCCATTGACAGGTGATTGGTGTGAAACTCCCGCATGCTGTTATGGCTCGTGGACGGGACAGAAACTGCTACAGTCATGCTCAACTTCCAAAGAGATAACACGCGCATACTGGCACCACGAAACCGCGAGGAATTGCAAAATTTGAAAACTGAGATTATGTCATTTCCCGACTGTGCATGCTATAAGTTTTAATTCGATGAGTTTCGTACTGTGTGTTGCTGTGGCATACCGGAATTCATTGCCCAATCTATGCGGTAGTCACGATTCTTTGTTTTGAGAAATAAAAGTGAAGCTCATTTAGGCGAACTATATTTTACGGCACAACACATCCAGTGGCGTATATAGGGGGGGGGGGGGGGGGCGTTCCTCCCGGGTGCCCCCATTTGAAATCTTGAAAAGTACAAACAAATAAACAAGCTGCAGTATATGTACTTTTAGTGCCCCCCTTGAAAAAAATGTGTGCACACCAAGTTACGCCACTTAACCCAGGCTGCGCAGCACTGGCGGCGTCCCCAAGGGACGCCGTTTTTGTTGTTTTCCTTATAAAAAAACAACAACAAAACCCATACATTGATACTCCAGATATGCCTAGCCTGGTCCTGGCCGAAAAGCACTGTATAGTCACTTTGTGGCCTGGGTTGGAGGGCAAGCCAGGGTAAGCCATAGAAATGCATGTCTCAGGGAAAGTCCCATAGGGTTGTGCACAAACCTCCTTCCTGTTTGTTCACAATTGGTTTTACCACAGGCATGTAAATGATATGTCAATAGCCCAGCTCCAGATGGCCAGGCCTTTGTAGTCTGCCGACCCAGTCAAGGCCCAAGGTCTTTAGGAGGGCATGTGTTTTTTTTGTTTTTTTTATATACGCTACAAGCACATGCTTCCCCAAAGGAAGCAGGCCAGTGTCACCGCGTCAGTAGGAATTGGCAGTGCAGCGCAGGGTTAACACATCACCATAGCAACCACTTTCCTCCACTTTTTGAAACATAGGGATATCACAGAAAAGAGGTATTCGGATGTACAAATCTTTAAGTTCTAAAATCGACTTCCACTGTGGAAAAAAGGTCGTTTTTTGCTCGTAATTCAGAATCCCACGGAGCGACTTTTCGCTCATTTCATTTTAGCGGGTCACCAATGTGCATGTAGATACAAGTTATACCGTCTGTATTGAGCTTCTGAAACTCATTCAAAGTTTTTAGGAATCTGTGTAGGATTTTTAAGCTAAGTAAATCTCTGCCTTTTCTTTTCGCTTTTAACTTACCTTCGAAGTGTTTGCTTTCTCATAAGAATCAAATGCAGGGTCTGCCAGAGCACCCGGAACACGGTCCAGAAACTTCTCGATCCTGCCATCCTGGGGAAGCCTGAATCAAATCAAGGCACGGTTCAACTCAGTTTAATAACCGGTACTCAATACATTACATTTAAACCCAGCAAAATTGATATAAACCCTTTTTTAATAAATAAATAAATATGAAAAATATAATTTAGTAAAGTTAACTACACAGTAAAGCAGTATAAAGCACCACATTAACATTATTGTATATGGAAGACGAAGATGCGCCTTTGGCAACTGAGCAGGGAAGTCTGGTAACCGGAGTTCCTAACTGTTACCTGTAAGTGACAATCAACATCGCCTCATAAGCCTGCCTGAGAGAAGTTTCACTGCCGGTGACAAGGACCGGCGACCATGGCGTGGTGTGACCGAGGTCTGGGAACAATTCCAGGCGAAGAAACACCTGCTGTCCCCCGGTCATGCCAAGTTGCTTCGCGGCTAACATGAAGGTCTGCTCATCTGACTCAAGAGTCGTGACTCCACCCAAGATCAGCCATATTACTGTAGTTTGTTGTTTGAAATTTACAGAAAAGAAATCAATTCAGACAATAAGTACCGGTAACACTTTTTACTGTCAAATTTCACGTTTGCCTTTTCATAATATAGCTACTGTACAACACAGTACTTTGGTTACTTTATAGTAAAATTTGAAATCCCTGCTGGAAATCGATTAGGCCCCCTACCTGAATGTAATGGTTTCAGAAAATTATTATTTGACGTCAAAACATTTAAGTGGTTACTTTGCTACGAATTACACAACCAAACGTTCCCAATTTCTATTTTGCTTGTATATTTTAGACTAATTTATGTATTAATTTATTCGTGGCTGTTTTTATCCTTCTAGGGTTTTGTTTGTTTGTTTGTTTGTTTTTTGGACAGTTTATAGATGTACATAATCTCATCATTGAGCGTTCTGGAACATTGCTTTTTAGATGGACTGGGCGCTACGGAAATGTCCATTTTATTATTGTTTATTACCAATTCCGAATGTCTGTCCACAATAAGAGCATCCACGTAAATTAAACATCACCACACGGCGAGCGAAGAACAGACGAAGCAAAAAAAAAGACATGTTTCGCGTCCCCGCCCACTTCCGTTTTGGGGCCGCCTGCTTTTTCTATATTTTTACCAGTGGAAAATGAGGTAAAAAAAACAGAAATGTCAACCGATCCATCAGAAAATAAAATACAAGCTAAAAACCACTGTAAACATTTTCAATTCTCCAACAGGTCTCTTTCACTTTTTGTCTTTGAACAGTTGAAAAACCTACGGTTGTCGGAAATTTTTAAAAAAAAAGACATGAAGTCATGTTTTTTTTGGCTTGACCTTATCTATTATTTGAAATTTGTTATTAATCACATTCATTCCCGGACAGTGTATTTTTTTCATCTATGCATTTTTGTATTGCTGTGTTACAAGAAAGCTCCAAGCTTTAGTAATCTTACAAAATCCCTGCAGGCCACCTTAAAATTCGAGTAAACATTTAATATTTCATGGAATTGACAGAAGCCGAGACCGTACGGTATTCCTATCCACAGCAATGTGGCCAAACGGGGAATTGCCCCACTTTGGCGCGTGAGAAAACAGTATATTAGCCCACGCCTTGGAGCAGAGACTGGAAATCCAATTAGCGGAGTTCCCTGGTCGGGTATGAACCACATCCACGTGGGATGCCGGGCATAATGAAAGAACTACAATACGCCAACCCTATAATGATCTTCTTCACCCACGTGACCAGATGTGAAAATGTAAACAAAACCACTACATGCGGACCGCCTTGCAGTGATCGTTGTGCATCGTATAGACCGTGTCATATAATTATGACAACTGTGGTGTTACAATGTAAACCGTGATCTTAAAATTTAACCATTTCTTGGTGTTTATGTTGGGAAAGGACTTCAGTCTTCATTAACTCCGGTTTCGGAGTTAAGATCAACACCTGAACCAAGCATTTCTGTATGAGAAAACCTTGGTGTTAATTGAGCCTTTCTTGGGTTTTATTTGTAGGCATAACAAAATACAACCAATGCGGATTTTTATTTCAATTTGAAGACCAAAAATATTGTAATTTAATTCCGCCGTGGTGTGGATTTTGGGCAACGGTATTGGTATTACCCAAAACGTAAATTTTGATTTACACTAATTTAGTCTTTCATGTACGTTATACAGACACTAAGTACAGACCTTGATCTCAACACTCAAAATTAGATTGAAATAAATTTGGCATGAAAAATCTAACACAGATTTTGTAGTCTATAGATACATGTATAATCCAATGAAAGGCGGTGTTCGGGTTGCCTATTGTAATAATTCCCGTTACCTGTATTCTTTAACCCTACATATTTTCTTCTTTTAATCACCAACTTCTGAGTGTTTTTTTAACGGTGAACTGGCACATATAAACTTGAGCAAACGAACACAGCCTAAAAAGTACCACACAAGAAATATAACGTGTGTTTTGCAAGTACTCCGAAGTGACGTCATTACTCTGGGTAATAGTTCCATCTAGCGGCAAGTGAAGCACTGGTAACTTATTTCTTTGGTTTACGCCCCGTGACGGAATTTTATCAAAATCCGTCACAACCTTCAGATTGGTGACGTCAAAAGTGAAAAGTGTCATTTCCGTAAACTGCATGGTCAGGGCAGGTTCTGAAAACTCAGGCCTGTATACTTTATCGATGCGGGCGTAATTTGTAAACATTATATACAATAATTTATTTTCAGTGGAATTTTCACAAAGATAGTTTGCTTCAATCAGCATAATCTTCAGACTAAATCCAAGTGGTTGTGAAAACTCCAAATGATAACGTCATTGTAGGTGTGAAAGAACATACGCATCCATACGCATCATTTCTTAATGCAATCACCTTTTTCCCCACGAAATCTGGACAAAAATAATTGGTTGAGTGTATAAAGGAACACATGATTTTATGAATTTGTTTAAAACCCACGCCATGATCAGCATGAACTCAACAACGCCGTGCACGATCGATCATTCCTGAAATGCTCGCGTGCCTTGTGTTTCAGAAAACACTTTTCTTTCTGAAATTCTACACTCTAAAAATGTGTCCGATTGTGCGCGCAGTAGGGAATTAAAATCTGATACTTGTGGCATTTGAGCCGATTTAGATTAAGAAATTTCCTCATTTCATCTTAATGTGCTTCAAATATCAAATTTTAGCTTCCAACTGCATATGGAATTGAAATGATTTTCGTAGACTATTTCATTTGATCGGAGTGTGTAATCAAGGGATTTTGCACAGCAATTAAGTGGACGTTTGCAGCACTATAATTTCCACCCAATGCACTCTAAATTGTTTAAGCAAGAGAGTAGACGTGCTGATTTCGAGTGTTTATTTTCACTCCAGAATGACCCATCAATGCATACAGTGGTAAACTTGGTTGGTGTGTCATTCTGGAGTAAAATAATACTTGGAAGTAGTGTGTCTTCTTGTGGGTGTGGAATCTCGTCCACGAATCAAAATCCAAAAGTCGCCAAAGTCCCCACGAGCGTAGGATACAAGCTGACTCACCGTGTGATACATTTTTCACTCGCTGCAGGATTTTCACAGCACCTTGCACGTCGAGAGGGGGTGCGTATTGCTGAATATTCGAAAGCACCACCCCCCTATTTAATATCCTCGTCAAGACGGTTTGGGCAAGAGATTGCCACAACGGGGCATCCGCGTAGACGACGGAGGTGGAGACCCACCCATAATGTGCCATCACGGCCCCAGGAAGATCGCCGAGGCTCGAGAACGGCACGAATGTCCGGGCGAAGGATTCGTAAGTGTCGTCAGAAGCAGCGGCCGCAGTCTCTGGGCAGAACCAAGATATGAATGGCGACTCCCAGTACGCGGCCAGGTCCTTCACGCTCCGGCAGGGCTCCGAGCAAGGCAGACCGACAAAGGCGTGCACCCCGGAGAAAAGGTGTAGGGCCACGGCCGACCCGCTGGCGCGGCGCGTGTCGCATTTGGTATCCCGGTACACGAAGCTCACGGTGTTGTTCCCCAGAATCCACTCATTTTGGATGCGATCAATGGCCAGAGGAACTGCCCCAGCGGTGCGTGACCCTAGGAGGGGGTAGATGTAGGATCCAGGGATGTCCCAAGGACCAAGGACCCCAATTATGACCTCCACGGTCACGACGGTGGGGAGCGATAGCAAAAGAGTGGATAGAATGAGGCAGATGATGTATAGACGCCATATCCCTCTGTAAAACACAGACATTTTGTTGGGCGCCTCATCAGAGAACGAACATCCACTCACCTAGACACCTTCTTCACGATAACTGCATCGTCTCAACTTGCCCATAAACTGTAAAACCTCTGACCCCGGACAGGCACTGCGAACATTACGGAGGAGCTCAATGTATCTTAATGGTAAATTGACGTGTGAGCAACGTAACTGTAATTACAGAACTCGTCAGCGATGATGGGGTAAGGACTGAGAAACACGAGCTCATCTCGGATCATAAAAATCCCCTCATCAGCGGTGATAACGCAACAAACGATGCCGATACGCTTGCAGGTGTTTTTGTTTCCAGGGCACGGCAACATCACGACACGGCCATATTCTGTTTGTTCATGACTTCTGGTTGGCAAGGTATAAAGCACAAATCGTCAAGCCATATATTGAGCTGAAAATCATCGAAAGTTAGAGAGGAGGTTTTGATAAGAATTTCAGCCTAGTGTTTCCGCGCGTGCGTCACGCCATTTTCTCAGTTCTCGGTCTTAATCTTAATCGTTATACTGCAGTGAATCGCCCCAGATGCGGCTGCTGGCGGGTCGTCCCTCACCATTCGCTTACATTTTTCGGTATACTCTGTTCGAACTTGATGCATACCCTTTAGTGCTTTTACCACTCCGCTATAGCTGTTGGCGTGAACACACCACGCATGCCCGAAACTCCTTGAGTTTAGTACACTGAAGTTCCATGGTGACTGACTTCAAGATAAGACCACACGAATCTATAGTGGAGTTATTAGCGACACACATGCACGTACAAGTCCTTTGAACATTGTAAGCAACGGGTATGATCCAACAGCGCCGCAACGCTCGGGTATTTATATTTACGCATCGTAGGCGGCCCACCTCAGACGTAACGATCACGGCGCAGTCTTTTTCTGCCGTGACCACTGTCTCGCGTCGGCTGAGTTTAGCTTTGTGCTGAGTTTGAAATGTGCATGAGTTCGTTGGTTCTCTGGCTGTCTCTCCTAGTTTGGAAGGACTGTTAAATCACAGTACGGCGTGGGCATGAGTGTTTCATCAGGCTAGTGCCCCAGCGGACGTGCAACATGATCTCTAACCAACGTGCCCATATTCGCACCATTAATCTCTCACGCCGTAATGACTGCCTGGACTCGCCGTTTTATGTCACGCGTCAGGGTAAAATCTTCTGTCGGCAAGATTTATGATCCAGCGCTATGATTGCAGAACTGGGCATGGAGCAATATTCTACATTTATAAAGCCTATAGGTTCAATTCCCCCTAAATAATGCAGTTACGAAATGGGTTTTATTCAGGGTTGATAGGACACACAGTTTTTGATTTACGCGATTACTGCCGCCAACATTATCCACAAGATTGGTGGTTGCAAAATTCGAAGCATTTATCGATTTTCCTGGACGTATCAGCCTGAAAAATAAATTGTCAAATTGAATTGCTAATTTGTTATCATTAAAATTAGATCACCAAAAAATCTACCAACGATACGTAACACATTTAATAAGTTTAGCCTAACATTTTAGGAGCAAGGACGCTCCCAATACGTACATTAATGCATATCAATCTTCATAAAATAAATATATTTTAGGAAGACAAAACAGTGTAATGTGTGCTATTTTACTTCCAAAATACACTCAGTTTTCGTCCATAGGCCTTCGTTGGTTGAAATCCATTAAGTTGAAATTTTCAATTACCGCCTTCTTCCCTCTTTTCGTTGAAAATAAAAAAATTGTCCAACACGAATGCGTCCGGGATCCTATCCCATGTTCATAAGTACAGTCATAGTTTGTGTTGATGTTAGGTACCATAAGGTCAACAAACAACGATAATACCGTCGCGATAGCAATAACATAGGCCGTCAGAGTGTGGGACAGACATGATAATCGACACGTATTATTGTACTCATGTGTCAAAAATATCCGATACGGTCTCTCTGGAAGCGTAGCAAGTCGCACTCTTGATGAAAAAAAAAGACAATCTAAGCGCTCATAACAGAAAACGTGACCACTTCGACTTTTAAATTTTTTTTTTTTGGGGGGGGGTGTCTATTTCTCTGGTATCTAGATTTATCCTCTATTTAGATCCGGACGACCCAGAAAAACCTTACAGGTGGTGGGGCTGGAAACATAAAAATATGACCAACCCCACCACCTTTGTTGTAGCACTGTACCCAGAGTAGCTTTTAGCTTTGTATTTTGGGCGACTAATTATGCAACACGAAGAAAGATGTCTCACCAGACCCGTCACCGGCTTCGGGCATTGGGGGGGGGGGGGGGGGGGGGGGAGGGGGGGCACATCACAAGAATGGCAATAATTTTGACGCTTTTGGTTTTTGCAAATGGGGGGGGGGGGGGGGGGGGGGGTTAATTGGTTGCCGGGATTTAGCGACGGGCCTGTGCCTTACATTTGCAGGGATTATTTGAACATCCAGACACATTTGAAGCAAGATATGGGACAGCGGGAACCCCCACCCCCCTTGTGTTGGTCATTGTGTTCCCGGAATCTAAGGAATTCCTTTCAGATATCTAATGGGATGTGTGAGGTAACAGTAGTCTGGATTGTATAGGGTATAGGGACGAGGGGGGGGGGGGGGGGGGGGGTTACCCCTTGGTCATATATCTTGCTGGGTACACGAATATGTGAGCAGGCCGCAGGCAGCGCCAATAGGGCATTTCTCGAACTCGTCACTTCGAAGCCAAAGTTTGAGAAATATTGCCCAATGTACACTGAGACCTTATAGTCGCGCGGGGGCGCTTTATATATTTCAAAGGAAAAGACTTGTCGGTCTAACAACACAATGCCTATCGAGATTAGTGGCCCCATTAGCCTTTTAGAGGTATGGCGGACACAATAGGAGGGCGCTATTTGATTTGGGTAAACCTTTTGGGCTATACAAAAGGTTTACCCAAATCAAATAGCGCCCTCCTATTGTGTCCGCCATACCTCTAAAAGGCTAATGGCTCCAGTGAAATAACAGAGAAATGGGGATTAGTATTTGGAGGTTTAATTCCATAAGACCAGTTCTTGTTTCTGCATGGTAAATAGTATACTGTCTTTTCCTTCGTCCATGCTCGAATCGAGTTATTCACAATATAACACGCAGCGCGCAGCTCACCCAGGCGGAACAATTTCTTTTGTGAAGGATGACCTGAGCGTGCGCACTTATCAGCTATCCCATCCCATGCATGTTGTGTCACTTTTGATGTTGATGTTGTAAAGTGTACTGTACTGTACTGTACTGTACTTGTTATGCACTGCTAGGCATTCAATAACACTCACACTGTTCTCTGCCGGCGGCGCTTCTGGTCGCCAACTTACATGTACATGTATAAAAAAAAATACTGAACGACAGGTATGGCGTGCTCAACATTGCAGGAGTTGCTAGTTGTGATGCTGTTGGCTTTTCTACAGGCTTCGACGGCCCAGGGCCAGCCACCCTACAAACCCAACTGGAAATCCATAGACTCAAGGCTTTGCCTAGCTGGTATGATGATTCCAAGTTTGGCATCTTCATGCACTGGGGTGTGTACTCGGTGCCCAGCTTCGGATCCGAATGGTTCTGGCACTACTGGGCAACAAATGTGACGAGTTATGTGAACTTTATGAAGCAAAACTACCCGCCCGACTTCACGTATGCGGATTTCGCAGAGCAGTTCCGGGCAGAACTCTTTAACGCCAGCCAGTTTGCGGAGATCGTTGAAGCCTCTGGGGCCCGTTACTTCGTGCTGACCACCAAGCACCATGAGGGGTATGCCATGTGGCCGTCCAAGTACTCCTGGAATTGGAATGCCGTGGATGTCGGACCAAAACGAGATTTGGTCGGGGAGATGGCCAAGGCCATCCGGAATCTCAAGACCACGGTACACTTTGGCTTATACCATTCGCTCTTCGCCTGGTATCACCCCCTGTACCTTCTGGGACATGGCCAATGACTTCAAGACACAGTTTTACCCACAGCAGATTTCAACACCCATGCTCCATGAGCTCGTGGACAATTATCACCCAAAGATCATATGGTCGGATGGCTTTCAGAAGACGACTGGGCCCGAGTACTGGAACAGCACAGTATTCCTGGCATGGCTGTACAACAGCAGTCCGGTGAAAGACGTGGTAGTCGTAAATGACCGCTGGGGCGAGGGGACAGTGTGCCACCATGGTGGATACTATACCTGCCAAGATCGCTACAACCCTGGCACTTTGCAGAACCACAAGTGGGAGAATGCCATGACGGTGGATAAGGGATCCTGGGGCTACCGGAGGAATGTCAAGCTGGCTGATTTCCTAGATGCAGAGCAGCTGCTGGCTTCCCTGGCCAAGACGGTGAGCTGCGGGGGCAACATGCTGCTCAACGTCGGCCCGACTCATGACGGACGAATCGTCCCAATCTTTGAGGAGCGTCTACGCCAAGTTGGTTCATGGCTGAAAGTAAACGGAGAGGCCATCTACGGATCCGACCCATGGAGGGCGCAGAATGACACGGAGACCCCGGACATTTGGTACACCTGCCGGAAGGCTGGGACAGTCGTGGAGGCTGTTTATGCCATCGTGCTCAACTGGCCAGCAGACAACCATGTGTTTCTGGGGGCTCCGGCTTCAAACAAACTAACCCGAGTGTCTATGTTGGGAGTCGGGGCTCCGCTCAAATGGGAGGCTGGACCGAAGGGGATGGGCATAAATGTGACCATGCCAACACTGAATCCAGTACAGATGCCTTGTCAATGGGCTTGGGTGCTCGAACTACAGAACATAGAGTGAACGTGTTATTGAAAACCATTTCTTGTTCCGAGGGCAGAAGGTTGAAGTTATCTTGAGTGGTTACAGTTATTCAATGGGACTATACCTGTAAATCCTTCCTCCATGGTTAACCCTCCTATAGTTCACAGCCTATCAAAATAAATCTACCCACCAACTCTCACAGCTTGTGTGTGTTTCAACCCGTCACTTGATAGGTTTGATATATAGGGTAGTTGGCTCCATTCTGGCCCTGAGAGAGGGAGGAGGGTTAATTAAGGAAACCAACAGGTACAAACATAAGCTAGTACTAGTATCCAGAAAGAATGTTTAATACTTCGTGAAGTTTGTGCATTGTTTCAGGAGTACATAAGTTTTGCAATGTGGCAAATTCTTACTCCAGTTTACATCACGGGTATTATAATATTTTCTTTGCAAGTCAAATGACATGTATGTGTACTGTATGTATTTAATCTGTAAGTAATTGTGCAGTTTATTTGGGCTTGTTAAAATTGTGATACTTGTGATTTGAAAGTCCTGTGTTTTACCCAGCTTTGAACATGGCCCAGTCATTGTCCCATGAACCTTTACTTCTACAAGGCGAAACATGCAAAGTTATTCCTTCACATTATTTATTCTGAAAATACATTTATACTTTCAGTCCCTACCTGTTCCCCCCCCCCCCCCCCCCACTACTAAAACTGAAATTTCTTTCATCATCTTCTCTCAATTCAAACTGAGGGAGAACAATGCTAATGCACTGATCAGGCTAAATAGGAAATAAATAAATGTTGAAGTATTGATCAGCAAACCGATATTCAACAAAGCAACACAGAAGAATAAAAATAAACCACATGCATTGTACAAAAATGTACTATAGGTTAGGAGAAATGTGCATCAAATAAAGTGCATTATATTTCAAGACTTGGATCTATCAAATGTGAGTATTTAAGACTGTAAAACCGAGGCGTCTGCATTTTCTGCAGGCAAAAACAATGGCCATTTGTATTTTTACCTGTCCGTTAGACAGACGTCTTTTATCATACACATAAAAATCAGACTTAGATAGGCGAAGTACCATCATACCAGGCCGACTTAATGTTTTATTACACCTTTATTCAAAAGAGGCCTTCAAAATATATAAATACAAAGATTGAAGAGACTCGGGACTTCAAAAGTTTGTTGTCGGAGTATGTTGTTAGAGTGCTCTTTTTTTATCAGTTTGCAAAAGAAAACGGGAATATTTTGCTGTTTTTGTTCTTGTATCACAATTAAGAAGTGGTGAAAAATAAAGACTGGATCTTGAGGTCTGACCAACACAGACACAAATAAATTCACAAAGGTTTTTACATGGTTTATTACAAAAAAGGGGGCTCGAGTGTCGCCCGTTCCCTTGCAGATACCCCATCAAAATACTGATAATAAAACCCCGAAGTTGTGGGTATTAAAAATGGTCACGCTGGCTCAGAATGCAGCAAAGGTAGCGGCATGAAAAATATTATGAGCTTTTTAACTTCACTGGGAGTGCAAAATCAGATGTGTAATCCTAGACGAAACTCTGCATTAGCCCAGCCGAGATTCAACACACTAAGAAAATCGATTTCCACGCTGAAAATTATTTGTCTGGCATTTCCTCTTCGACTTCTAGTGTCTGTGGCTCAACCATGTTTGAGGGTTCCTTCATTGCTATGTCTACGCTTCCCGAGTATCTGATGTCAAACAGGCTGGAATCCTTCAGGAAGATGGTCTCTCTATACATGTATGGCATGAAACCTGAAGGTATAGGGGGAAAATTGTGTCAGTTTTAAAGAAAACTGGGCATATACACAACTGTTTCTTTTTAGTACCACATTCTTTGTTCAGTCAAGCATAAAACCACTCGAGCAGAAAAAAACAACAGCAGACTGCTTGCTGAATGGTTGTATTTTCAACCAAAGATTTCACTCTCAAGACTTGATTGATAAGGGAAATGTGTACCAATGTTGTTGCATGAAAATTACTCTTTCATGTGGAGTAAAACTGAATGTCAACTGCTAAAATAGCCAAGTTATAGTCGAATTTAGGAGGGTGGAAGCAGACTTCTTGTAAAATTTCAGTTGGATTTTGTTGGATTTGGCAGGGCTTGTACAAAAAAATACCTGTTGTATTTCATTGGATTCAGCAGGGTAGCTGCAAAATGTCAAGGCTGGTGTACAGGGCTGTAGTCCAGCCCCTGCAAGTCCTTTCACAAGTCCAGTCACATAAGCTTTCATAAAGCCAGTCACAAGCAACTGGATGAACAATGACAAAGGAATGCCTTTGTCAATTAAAGCTCATTTGAATAGCTTGTGATTGTAATTAAGACTGGAGGGTTTGTGATGGACTTGTGATGGACTCGACTACAGCCCTGCTGGTGTGTAGGTGGTACACTGCAGAATCCAACAAAATTTTCTGTCGTATTTAGCGGGTTTCTGGTTTCCGTTTTGTTGGAAATTGATGGGTTCAGCAGGGTCATATGAAAAACAGTGAAATGGGTTTAGGATTAAAACAGAAACATCTTGTGAGGTACATGTAGTTGTAGGGATCAGTAAACGAGGCACAGGTGGCTACCACCAACCGCTCATTTCTGTGCACTTACGGGGTACCGGGAACAAAGGGCAACAATAGGGACCCAGCTAGTCTGTCTTTAGAAATTTAAGTACCCCACAGCCGTAACGCTATGTACATGTATTTCAAGATTTCTTAGGGCACAAAGAACAAAAGAAGGGAAGTAGGGTCAAACAATAGAGGTACCCCACAAGCAATATCGTGTCAAGTGTGAATAGCTATTCAAACCGTGGACGAAGAGGACAATAGGGTCCACGGTTGAAAATCGTGTACAAAACATATGGGAGGCCCTCCGAACAAGTTAATAAACAAAAGAGGGACAATAGGAGTTCCGCGATTGCCGGTGTTTACACACTTGTGTGTGTGAGTTTGTATATGCCGGCAATCCTGGACCTAGGACAAAAGAATTCGGGCGTAGACTAAGGGGTCCACGTTTGACCTAACGTCCACGATTGAAAATCGTGTACAAAACCAATGGGAGGCCTTCCGAAAAAGTTAACAGTATAAACAAAAGAGGGACAATAGGAGGTCCGCGATTGCCGGTGTTTACACACTTGTGTGTGTGTGTGTGTGGGGGAGGGGGGGGGGGGGGGGGGGAACGAGAACGAGTTTGATAAGGAAATCTCAATCCTCAATCTTGGAAACCTACCCATCTGCCTGGCCCGCTTGATTGCCTTTGTGACCTCTTTCTGTTGGTATCTGCAAAGCTTGGTGATGTAACGGCCGTATATCCTGCCGGTATTCGGAGAGACGAACTGCGACAGCAGCTGCACATTCTGAGGAGAAAATGCAGTATCAAAAGCAGCAGGAAAGTCACGATCATCACCCGACAGAAGTGTGTCCCTAAAACTAACAAATAATTGCCCCAGTCACCAATGATCGATATCCCAAATTCAAGTAACATCCGTGAATTCTGGAGCATAGATTTGGTCGGTTAATTTTGGTACTTCCAAAAGTGTCAACAATGTCCAAAAATGTCCAAAAATGTCAACAATGCAAGGGTCCTACTAAACATTAACCCCTTGCGTACGGTTGACACAAATACGTGCAGATTGAAAATTGCCACCTGGCCGGTTGACGTCTATGCACGTCAATGTTTGCATTTTCAATCCATTATTGGGGTATTGTGTACGTTATGCTTGGCTGCACAAGCCGGCCTGGTGCCCCGACGCCCCCATATGAAATCCGGGGTCAAGGGGTTAACAACCATTGTACAAGCACAAGTTTTAGCATAAAAAAATAGTCCGACATAGTGAATCTACTGCAAACAATCAACATCATCTTTGCAGACCTTAACTTTGTGTACAAAATTTTAGCTTTTTGGTGACAAATACAGTTTCTTTTAAACAGTAGTAGCAGGGATCTAGCTGCACACAAGACATGAACAGAATGTGCCATTACAGTACAGGGAGATTTGTTATTGGGCAGCCTGGCATGCCTCACAGACAAAGAAAATTATTTTCATACTCTTATCAATCTGATCATAGAATACACAAGCATTCTTTGTCAACATAAAATTTCTCTCACACACAAAATGTACCCACAAATTATTGGAATGGTCCAATTCTGCATCAGAACTAGCTATTACCACTGCCTCAACATAATTGTAGTTTCGTGTAAAAAAAAGAACTTTTTACATCTAGTTTTAAAGTCTACAAAGGTGCTTATGATGATTATTTACAGTCGGTCCAACTTTCTTTATAAATGCTAAAAAGTGTGTTTATCAGCTGTTGGCGGTTGTTAACAGGGTTTAACTTGACTGTTAAAAATCTATTGTACATGTAGGTCCGATGAAGCCGATATCTTCAGGTGAAGACCAATGCATTAAAACCTTTTCGACATTCTCAAAGCATCATGGGAACTGCATCAGCCAAACTGGCATCAGAAGAGCAAGCACATTAGAACGGACGTGATTGGTCGCATTGGTCACATGTTCGTTGTCATGCTTGCAAAAATTCTCTTCTGATTGGCTAATAATGTGACGTTATTAGCTGTTCTAATTCCAGAAATTTGCATTCATCAGTAACTGGTACCCTGAGAGGGATTCCCCAATTATTTCCTTTATTTTTATTGCCATTTAAAATTGATTTTTCTGGTTATTATTTTCTTTATGTTCCATGCAAAGATATGTAAAAAGGGTATCGCTCAACTCATGACAGATATTTAGCATAAAATCAATTAATATTTGGACTGGTTCACAGTGCCATAGATTTGTGTATAAATTGCATGGTTTGTTTGGCCTCCAAACCCACAATGCATTGAGAATGACGAAAAAGTTTATTCTTACCTTGTATGAGAGTGGCACTTTACTCCTGCATAAAATACATGGCTGGATTGTTTCCTTGAACGGATCGTCTATGTTTGGTAACGGCTGCCAAGAAAACATACCCAGTAGTGTTAAAGGGACACATTGCCTTCAAATGTCATTAAATTTTGCTGTTTAGAAATGTTCCTTATCTTTGATAAGAGTTGTTCGTGCAAAAAACACCTATAATGTGTTGTAATTAGTGAGTAGTGATTACAAAACAAAAAATTGGCCGCTTACTCCTGACATCTGACCCGCGAAACATAGACTTATTTCCAGTACTAAATACCACCGTCTAAATAGCGCAAAATACGCTGTAGTGTAAGAGTCTTTAGGCTGGCACTGCAGCCAGTGGCCTTGTGAACCTATCAGATGATCGCCAGGTACCATTCTCTACCTCGCGACACATATCGCCAGTGCTGCGCGCCGTGCCACAGTACATCAAAATGGATCAACAGAACGTACTTCAACCAGATGCGACTGGAAATACGACTAGTGAACATGGTCCGCCATTTTGTGGAGTCAAAAATTTGGTTCTACAAAATGGCGGACCGTTATTTATCATGAAATTAAACAAAAACCACGCAATTTGAAGGGATAGTTATGTGAATCTTTATATTCTACTTTATAAAAAGCTTCCCAACCATATCCATTTCAGTTTTATAGCCCAAATCGCAACATCCAAAGCAATGTGTCCCTTAGTTTAAAAATTAGTCATTGACATCTGTACTAAAACTCAGTGAAACTGTTTCAAAAGTTTCAACAACTTACATGGTCAGGGCTTGGCGCCTTCTGTACTTCTCCATCTTGTTCTTTCAGATCTGTTTGGGATCCGCTTGATGTTAACAAACGGGCTGGAGCACAGTTGGTGTTACTTTGCACCAAGAGAGGTCCTAAAGCTGATGGTGAAAATCAAACTTTTTTTTTAATTCACAAGAGGAATTTTAATTTTAACACTTAAAAATAAACATTCAAACAGTTTGTTAGTGCAGAAAATAATGTGCAATTTATGGTTGGTGTGCACATTCACCGTACATTTCAGTGATTTCCATCTATATTTGTCATCTTTGTCACCATTTTACCCACAAATTTTCCTAAAAAACCAAAACCCTGCCCTCTATCCATAACACTCCTGTTCCTGTTAAATGTTGTTAGTTTGGTAAGTCCAATAATCTAAAAGTGGATTTGGAAAGATTTTACTTTAATACCCCCCCCCCCCCCCACCAAAATCAGTCAGGAACAGCACATTTTGGAAAATAACCATCCATCTGTGTTCACTTCAGAATTGTATTAACACTTGGCACAACCTTTCAATTTGAGAATATATTTGGGAAATTTCCGTGCAAATAGGGGAAGAAAAGTTTGTGTTTTCTGTGTTAGATGTTCTTGGCACAGTGTATATGGTGTTCACATACGTGTTTATTTCTGCCCCGATTTTTACGAATTTTACTGACATAAAACTTGAAATGACAGGTTGTGCAACACATGTGCGCGCAGCGCGATAGACATGGACATGGTAGAAGTCGGTCGGCCTACCCTGGACGGAAACATGCCAAAAAGGTTCAAAAATAGGACAACTGGTCATACCTGAAATACTTGATACTGAACGTTCCAATTGATAACCAAGCAAAAACGTATCACAGTTTCTCTGTAACCATGTAAACACGTAAACATTATTGCAGAGAGCACGAACTTGACTCCGCATGAGCGCTGCCATCTTGGATATATTTTTAGCGCCCTCTGTTGACACACATTTAATTTTCTTTTACCCGTGAAAGTTGTATATCGCCCTCCATTGACAAACCATCACAATGTAAAATGCCATTCTTGTTTATCTGGCGGTACGGTCTGAGCTGACGCGGGGCGAACGAAATACATTTGGCAGTTATTGTTGTCATTAGTTACGGACAGAATTACACGAGTTTGTTCAGGTTTTCAATATGTTTTCAGACGAAGTGCTGGATGGCGTAGAGTTTAAATCTTCGTGGAAACGTGAAAGGTATATTCTGAAACATTTTAGAGGTTGATAAGCACATGTTATTGTTAAGTTGAGCCCCAGATAGGGAGATTAATACATTTTTCAAATAAATTTTGTACATTTGGTTTTGATGTGGTTTTGAAGAGAAAGTCATAAGAAACGATTTGATTCAAGTTTGGATTCCATCGGATTTTGCAAAGCAAAGAAAAATTGATTTAAAGTGGGGATTTTTTGGTCCCTGAAATGTGTAAGTTATGATTAATGCAGAGTAAAGTGTGATTATGACAGAAATGCTTAAAACTCACATTTTAAAAAAATCTTTGTCTTTATTCATGCCTTATTTCAATGAATAAGAGGCAGATGGCAATCATGATTTCAAAAATTCTGATGTTTGAATTAAAATAAAGCTGTAAGAATGTGCGAAAAAAACACATTTTTAATCACAATTTCCTATTCAGAAAATGAGTCACCAAATGAACAGCGCCCTCACACATTTATGAATGTCCCTACCCCAGATCTTGCCAAAGCTGGGGACCTAAAATTATGCAAAGCCAACGACGAAGCCGTGAGCATGGTGAGCAAATTCGAGCGGCGACTAGTATTTGTCAACCACTAACGTTTGTTAGTCGATTTTCCATGGCAACCTGTATACGAAATACATGTTGGGTACCAGGAAAAATCGACCAGTGGTCGACATCCGCGACAAATGGTCGCCGCTCGAACTTGCTCCAGGTTTGAGAAATGGCTGAGCATCGGCCGTATGGGCCTAGTGCTAATCGTGTACATATAATTACTCAGCATGTAATGTTTCTTCTGGTGAAGACGTTTTCCTATGATTTGGTTGTGCACCTATCAATTATTTCCCCCTCCCCTTCCCAGTCCGGGCCACCACTCTCCCAGTGTACATAAGGCCGATTTGTATTTCCACTCAGAGAAGGACCAAAGAAGTCTCTAGCATTGTTTAAAATGTTACCAATCTGAATGTACTGGGGTGGGACAGCACGGTCATGATGGTGGGGTGGCGGGGGGAGGACCGTTACACTACATGTCCTTAAAAAAAAAACACAAGCCATTTGCCTTTGATCCAGCCAGGTGTGTACCTCATTGATTTTACTAATTGCACACTACAGGGCATGTTCATGTTTGGTTAAGCACCATCGAATGTGACATGATGCAATTGCTCAGTCATGTGTTTACAGAGTCCAGTTGACTTGATGAGGGAACAAAAATATTTATAAATAAGTTTGATCTTTGAATTGGTTTTTAGTAGTATAGTACATTATGTACACGCATGGGCATATTGTTCGTTTTTTTTCTTTCTGTGCCATGTATTCAAAAAAGTGTTCTTTGTCATCGGTTTTCCCAATAGATCGATGAAATCAAGCGGTTCCCAAACCATAGAAGTATTGACTAGTGATACAGATGCCCAAACTTCATATCAATCAGATGCAAAGGTAATCATTCAATTTCCTTGTTTTTAATTGCTTTAACCCTCCTACTGTTATAACTATCATAACCTTTCAAAAAACCTAATCCCTTCCTCTCCAACAGCTTGTGCGTTTCAACCTGAAAATCGATAGGTTTTGATAGGTAGGGTAGTTGGCTCCATTGTGGCACCGAGAGAGGGAGGGTTAATTCTTTGTTTCTGCAGCTTATTTCTAGCCAAGGCTGTAACATTTCGGAGAGTCCTACCCCCTTGTTTTAAGAAAGCTCAAAGTCGATGAACGGTGCAAACTGTCAATCAATTCTAAAACAATATGTGACCCGCTCTGCAAACAGGGCACATAAGTCGCTGTAAGCTTTTACGCATAATGGGCCGTTCTATGTGAAGAGGGTGAATAATTCTTCAAACAAGTGATTTTTAATGGAGGGAATTTTTTGCATCTTTGATACCTATATTATTCTAGTTCATAACCAAAATCTTTGATTTCAGTGAATAAAGTTGGAAAAATAATATGTTTCTGTCGGGTGCTTCAATCTGTTGCTTTGCTTTTTGTTTTTTTAAATGGCTTGTTTCTCCTTTAAGTCATTTCAAGAAATTCCTGAAAACAAACATGCAAATTTCCGAATATCTCGTGAATGCAAAATGCTACAGGCCTCAGACATACATACCATATGAAAGCTTATAAAATGGCATTTCAAGCTCTTATATAAAACACTATTTTCAAATTTTGCAACATAAATTTGCCCTTTTTGCAGAGTGGGTCACATATTTCTAGACTGAATTTGGTGATAAAATGTTTGGACATATGGGATTTTCAGATGTAAAAATCTTAAAACTGTTCACAACTTACTGGCCTGACTTGCAGTTTAGTACATTTAATTCAACAAAAATTACACATGTACAGGTATATGATTATATGATATCATTTGTTAAATCTGTATTTTGGCTGGTAACACACCTGCCAGTACCACGAGTTTGAAGAAATTCTGCAATCGCACACCTGTAAGTTTGACATAACCACTGGATTTGACACTCCAGATCCACTCTTCCCCCTCCCCCCCCCCCCCCCCCCCCCAGGAAAATTCAGCTGAACATCCTCTTTACTTTCATAGGTTCAGACTGACCCAGTGAAGGAGAAGAAATTTGAACTTGCTTCAGATAACTCACAGGTAAACTTCTGTATTTCATAACTTCCTGCTTTTTTGTCAGAAGATGTTTGCATCAGGGAATACGTAAATTTAAGGAGGATTTTTACCCTTTACCGACACTGTATGCTCAGAGCTTTCCAAGAACCTGTGGGAAAATTTCCCAGGCTTACTCGGACTCAAACTCACGACCTCCTACTCACCAGTGCCATTTTCTGAACAACGTGAGTGGTTATAACCACTCTTAAAACACTCTGAGTCCCGTCTTAACCACTTCGAGTCCCACCCGAGTAACCTGTGAATTTTTGTCACACAGGCTCTTAGAAAGCACTGAGCATACAGTGCTTCACATACCACGTCGGGAAAGGGCAAAAAAACTCTGTAAATTCCTACATTTTTGTCGTTGAATTTCGTTGGATCAGCTTATTCTTTCCATCACACCTTATCCCTAAACCTGCCAGACACAGCACAGTGCATCTGTGCTGACAGCTCCACTTTGCTGGACTCTCCACACAAGTCAATGTGACCAAGTATATGCAACCTAATGCGTCTGGCAGGGTTCTAGCAAAAATGCCCTGGAGGGTTATAACATTTTGTTACTATACAACCTTGCTCTGCGCAGGCTTTAAAAGACTTCATGACCAGGGTAACGCCAGATGTCTGTCTGCAGTTGGAGCGCAATGCAAGGAGTCATGCATTTGATGGTGAGTCCGGGCAATTTCCTTATTCCCAAAACTGAACATTTTTTAAGCTGTTCAGAAATTTATCTTGCTCCCAGAAAAATTAACGCTTGATGCTGAAAAGAAGAGTCAGAATGTCTGTAATAATTCAGTAGACAGTGTATTTGTGACCTGCCATTAAAGATATATAAAAATTGAAGTTTGGAGCACTAATTGGATGAACGTGTACTGTGTGTTGCTGTAGCTTGTTCTTAACCCATGCTGTGATCGTTTGGAGAAAATGAAGCCCAAAGTCTGTTATCTGTGTAAAATATAATTTCAGTGCAAAAATAAAATTAGCCCAAAACAATATTTTGAGATTGAATTCACTTATAGAAAGGGTTTTCAGATTTGAAAATGTTAAAATCCCAAAATCAGCTTCCAGTGACAAAATTGTTGTTTCTGCCCGTAACTCCAAAGTTTAGGCTATTTAAGTCCGCATTAGCGGCTACGGCTGTTGCTAAGGGCAGCCATTTTGATGGCTTAGCAACCCTTTAGCAACAGCCCTAGCCATAGCGCCAATTTGGACAGGGCCTCAGTGTTTGGATACTTGGTTTCCTTTCAGAAAACCAAGTGCTTTAAAATTAGAAAAACCTAACCCCCTAATGGTTCACCTGGGCCCAATTTCATGGCTCTGCTTACCATTAGCGAAAAATCCCCACTTGCTGTAGCAGAAAATTCTGTGCTTACGGCAAGCTTATTTCAGACGTTAGCGGGGAATTTTGGCTCCTGAGCATGCGTACATCCCGTAACTAAGGATTCTGTACTTACAGGGTTAGCGCAGTTTTTTTCCGCGAGCGCAGTTAGCGCAAAATGGTGATCGTAAGCGCGGAAAGCTGTTGTTAGCAGAGCCATGAAATTGGGCCCAGGACTACCCTGCTAAATCCAACGGTGACTCATATGAGTTTCCTGCTCAATCCAATGCAGTCCAACACAGTCCAACATGCCAAGTTGCTGGGAACCTAAAAATACAAAAATAACTGCTAAATCCAACAGAATCCAACTGAATCCAACTGTGACTTATTTTTCTGTTGCCTGCTGAATCCAACAGAATTGTAACCCTATGAGTTAGCTGCTGAATCCAACAGGGTCCAACGGGAATATCAAATTGTTGGATCATGTTGGATTCAGCAGGGTTAGGGGTTTACAAGTTTTAAAAAATCAGGACGGCTTTCATCTAAAAAGAAAATAGCGTCTTTCCATGTACATTTGAGTTAATTCAATGACTTGAATTGACTCGACTTGAGATGACTTGACCACACTTAGTGACTCAACTCAACCTTGTTGAGTGAGTGACTCAACTTAAGTCAGTGCCCTAAGTGGCGTACGTAACTCAGATTGAGTCGCAATTTTCAATGGCTCATGACCACGCTGCTTTCAGGCTATGTGGTCGATTGGGAGGAAGACACACACGCCGTGACGTGTCTGCGTAAGCTGACCCACGCCCCACTGAACGGGGAGTTACAGTGCACGCGCCTAGCCTGGAACTGCACTGGGTCATCCCTAGCAGTGGCCTATGGGAGAATGGACCACCAGGACTGGTGTACACACAGGGTGAGTAGAAGCCTTTCGAGATGGTTTTTGTGACTTAGGGCATTAGGCCGAGCAGCGAAGCCACTAAAGCGAATTTAGAAGACACAAGCACACTGAGTGATGACGTCACAAGACCTTTTACAACCTGTCAGATTTCTTCTCCTGTCAGATTTCTTATTCTCTACCCAAAAACGGTAGAGAAATTCATCAGTGATACATTTCGTAAAATGTCAGCGTGTATTAACCCCTTGCCACCGGGCATTACATGAGAGAACCCGGGGCACCAGGCCGGGTTGTGCAGCCAAGCGAAACGGAAACAAGAGGCTTGTGCAGCCAAGCATAACATACACAATACCCCAATAATGGATTGAAAGTGCAGAGATGGCAATTTTCAATCCGCACGTATTTGGGGCAACCGATGGTAAAGGGGTTAACTATGTGAATTAGTGACAATCAAAATGGCCTATTCAAGTGTGCTGGCATGGAGTGCATTCAACGATGTTGACTAGCCAAAAGAGCTTAAGTGTCAATAAAAAAGTAGCTTAGCAATTTTATCAAAACTGAAATATCAGTCAAAGTTTTTAAAAGGGTATAATTTTACCACCCAATTTTTTCTTGAAAATTATCGGTGATTCAGTTGCCGTTTGTTTCTACCTTGACCCCTATATAAGTCAATGAGGTTCTTAGTTCTTAGCTACCATAGTGTTTTTTGCCTTATTCTGCTGAGTTTAAGAATTATAAAGGGTCTTGTTTATCTTAAGTGTCATATTTCAGGTACAATTAGGTCTGAAAATTGGGATAATTTTTTTGGTATCTATTTATCCTGAAGATTAGATCTGGACCCAGGAAAACAATAAGGGTGGTGGGGCTGGCAATCTAAAATGTGGCCAACCCCACCACCTCTGTTGTAGACCTTTACCTAGAATGGCTTTTAGTCTTGTATTGGGCGATTTCCATTAAAACAAATTTTTTGTTTAATTAACATGTAGTTTCAATTTTTGCAATGCAAACAGGGATCACTGTGCGTTTGGAACATAGACCTGACCTCGATCAACACAGAAAAGGCTCACACCGTTGTAGATGTTAACGTAAGTCAGTGGATTGTACTCTTTATCATATTGTTCACGATTGGGCCAATTTCAGAATATCTGGCTTTGAGCAATAACAGTCAAAAGTTGTTGAAAAAATGTTCAATGCTACAATCCCGGCCAAAATGCGTAACAATAAACATTGCCCTCCCCTGCGCCCCTGCTCAATTGTGTAATATCAAGCCAGAGCGCATACCGCGCAACGAGAGCCAACATTGACCGAGGGCAGGAACGGAGGCCAAACAAGATTTGGCCGGGCTTGTAGATCGGCACGTTCAGCCTGTGTAATTGTGTTAATAAAAATTACAAAATAGGAAGAAACAAGCTAAACCTGTGGGCTATATACACATCAGGCACTTTTATAACGGTTTTATTGTGAAAGCTACTGTGTGGTTTTGGGCCATTTTTTTATTATGCACTCACACTGGATTGCATAACCTGTACGAATGACCAAGTAGTTTTGAATGTAAATGCATGCAGGTGCACAATTTGGTTGTACTGTAAACCTGTTCCAAGATTGTATTGTAAACTTGGGGCGTGATCCCTGGCTATACGGCATTATGGGTTTCATGACGTCTGACCAGTGCCCCCAAACAAAGAAACTGACAATTTTGGAGACCGCCAACATAGGGCAAGATTTCAGTTGGTAGAGCACCGGTACGGTATTCTAGATGTTGCAGGTTCGAATCCCGCCCCTGCCAGTTTCCTTTGTTCACTTTAAAAATTCAGTCAAACCACACAGTCAGTCATGACAGTGTTGATTTGTTTTTTTTTGTAACTTACACAGAGCTGCTTAATGTGCATAACGTACCACCCAGAGAAGCCCTCTGCAATCGTAGGTGGTAATTTCAACGGTAAGATTGCATTTTCGATGAATGTCTTTTTGTCTTGATTTGCTGTTTCTGTACCACACTATGATGCTTCTCACCACTTGGACTTAAAGTAGCAGAGACTGTTCTGTCTTCTGTACCTATTTATTGACAAAGTGAAAGGGGTAGGACATATTTTTAAATTGTATTTATTTTAATATTTAAAATTTTTGTTTATTTTTGTGTTCTATTTCATCTTTTGTTGTACTTATTAATTTTTTGGGTAAATTTTTTTATCGATTTTAACCCATTCTGCCCGGCTGTTGTTAATGTGGTGCTGACATGCAATACAGGCATGTGCAGCCAAGCGTAGCCAAGCGTAGCACATACAGTGGGCAAACAGTGGATTGAATACGCACAGTAATGTGCATATAGACGACAACCAGCCAGGTGGTCTCTTTGAAACTGTGGCTATAGCTGTCGTTTGTATTCAACGAGTTAAAAGATAGATTTTTACAATTGTGGGTAAAATGGTGAGCTGATAGCAGATTTGTGTCTGACCCACCGCAGGAGAGGTAATCTTATGGGATCTGAATCGGGAAGATGACGGTCTCCTTGCAACGTCCGGCATCGGAGATGATTCACACAGAGAGCCCGTGTCAGAGGTCATGTGGCTCCGAGATCCCAACAAACCAAAGAAATATAACGTAAGTTGACTTTTGGCACTTTAACCCTATTATAGAACCTGCCTCCATCAGCCAGGCAGGTTTGGAGGATTCTGGAGGATTGAAGCTAAATGCATTTTGAAATTGTGGTTGATTTTGGAGGATTGACGCCGCATCCTGATTCACTGCCGGTTGATTTTGGAGAATTGAAGTAGGATTACCAATCTGCTGTGTGTTTCACACAATACTCAGTGGTAAATTTACACTAGCATGGGTCACGTATCATACTGTATATTTGTCTATTGCCAGTTTTTTAAAGAAAATTTTTGTATGGGAGGCAGTCGGAGGATTTTGAAGGATTGAGGATGCCTGCTAGCCAAAAACATCTAGAAGGTTAGAATTAACATTAATTAATGGAGATGTCGTACATACATGCTTTTTTTTTTACATATGTATAATATTCCACTAAGCGTCGGCCCTATCCCCACTTTTCAAAATATTTGTTCCCATGGGGACATTTTCAGGGGTCAGTTTTGTTTAGAATGAATACATCCAATTGTGTCACTCTTGGGGCTAAACTTGGATTCCAGCAGTCGGGTTGGCGCAGTGTTTCATTCCTCCACTTTCACCTCTTGTTGCTGTGGTTCGAATCCTGCTCAGGTGCATTACATGGATTGGGTGTATTTTAACCAGGAATAATTATGACCTGCCTCAACTAAATGAGGGAAAAGACAGACCATGGCATCCTGTACTGCAAGCAGAAACAACAATTTTTACTGAGAAGTTGATTTTAGGATTTTAACATTTTTACATTAGAAAAGCCCATATCCCAAAGTTTTAAAACCGAATGCGGTCTTGAAATATTTTTTTGGGTGAAAAGTTTTCTTGAACTCGGTGCTAAAGTGTCCGCAGTTTACTAACTTCGAGCTTCACCAAACAAGACTCCACTTCAAAAGGTTATAGCATTGGCTATGAGTGAGCTACAGCCACACTCAATGTACCTTCAGGAAATACCATCATCTCAGTTTAAACTTGCTACTTCTAAGTGTGTCAAACTGAAAATTAAGCCCTCGTCTTTTCTCGTTTAAAAGTTGGCAGTCGATAGAGACCAGTGTTAATCTACTGATCAGGCTACCCAGAATAAACAAGAAATCAATACACAATTTTTAATTTTTTTTTAAAGGAGAATATTTTATCATTCTGCTTGTTATTAGGTATGTTTACTGGATTTATTAAGTTGGATTTTTAAAATTTGTTATGCGCTTTTGATCATTTTGTAATAATGGAAATAGCGCAATATAAATGTTATAATTACTATTATTATTATTGTAATGTAATAGATTATCAGCCAAATTGAGTTTAAAATTGCAGTGACACTTTGTGCAGATAGAACTGTTGCTCAATCTCCCACCACATCATATCACATGTTGCATTACGATCATATAGCACCACCAATCACCATTGTGGCATTGTGGCCCAGCATAACTGCCCAAAGCCTTACTAACCCCAACAGCAGGTTGTGTTGAATTTTGATGGGTTCAGGACTGTAGCGTCTCAAGTCCAAAGAATGTGCCATATGTATACTGCACAGTGTTGGATTTTGACAGGTTGGGGACACTTCCTAGTAAAAATGCCTAGGGGGTTATTAGGGTTAAGAAAAACGAAAAACATGTTGCCATCGTTTTGAAGAAAAAAATTCACTTAGTGACCTCTCTTTTGCCAAAACCTTGACCTTCCTTCTTTGAATGTTCAGATCGTGAGTGTCAGCAGCGATGGACAGATCTTGGTGTGGAAGGTGAATGCAAGGAAAGGTGCCTTGGAGCTAGCAGAAGGCTTCTTACTTCTAGCCAGGAGTCTGCCTGCTACCCTCAGCCAGCCCAAAGCAAAAGGGGAAGGAGAGATGGGTGGTAGGTCCTAGTGGTCCCGTTTGGCTAGCATTGAGCCTTTTTTATCGATACCATCATGGGAGGTGTTCTAGTGGCTTTTCATCATTAGTTCCCCCGTCCAAACTTTCAGGCACTCTCCTCGCCTGGCTGTCTCGTCGCATCCTTTCACTATTGTTGTTCCAAAGGCTAGTACTGTGAGATACTCTTCAGACCCATACCTTTAAAGATATTCTCTCTTGTCTTTGCTTGGACATGATGATTTGTTTCATTTTTTTTTTTTTTTTTAGTGAACTGCATCTCTTATGTCATGGATGACCCGAGCCAGTTCGTGATCGGCTCTGAATCGGGCGGAGTCTTCAAGTGTTCCATGAACTCCACAACTCCTGTTCCAACAAGTAAGGTATTTTTCCCCATTCTTGAAATAAATGCGTGTACAACTTTGGTTTTGAAAATCTAGTCTGAATCCAGTTTTATTGGAACCCAATGAAGAGGAGTAGGTAGAAATTCAATGTTATCTTAGACATCTGAGATCAGGAATTTTCTCTGGATTAAAGCTCTATGTGGCACCACCAGCAAGCTAAATCAGACATAAGTTGGAAATTTTCAAAATTATAATTTCCTTTCCATAATAAAATATATAATGTAAGCTTTGTAATGGTGAAAAAATTAACTGTTACACGATATTTTGTTTTCGAATAGAGCCGTAAATTTAGCCTTGAGAATAGAAAATAATGCGTAGTTTACACCATTTTTTCGGAAGTTCGCCAGACTAAAATGTCAAATTGTTCACATTTAATGGTCTCCACATAAAAGCAAACCAGGCATTTTGAATTAAATGTGCTTTAAACTACAGGATTTGGACAAAAACAGGAATCGTAATCTTTTGATGATTTTCGTATAAATTGCAATGACTCAAAAATAGGTCATACGACTTTCCCTTGCGGACGCCACATATATCAGTTACTGCTGATATATCAATACCACCTGTGTTTAATGAGGATGTCTTCCCTAAGCATTGAGATCATGTCCATAAGACAGTTGTATGTAGGAAAACAAGTTTAACTTGATATTTATTCAAAGTGAACAAAGAAACTGGCAGGAGCGGGATTCGAACCTGCGACATCTGGGTTACCGTACCGGCGCTCTACCAATATTTATTCAGTGGTTCTTTTCACCCTTCTCAGCTGAGCTGTTGCGCTCGGTGCCTCTCTACTCCCCCGTGGTCTTTGCCTTCCAGCCCCACCACGGCCCGGTCCACTCCATCGAATGCTCCCTCTATCACCGCAACCTGTTCCTGACCTGCAGCCTGGATGCCGAGGCCAGCATTTACAGTATGCTCGAGGTAAAGCGTGCTACATCTCTACATCCAATTTACCATCACTTTAAAACTTTGGTTTGCCATTGAAAGAATGAAATGGTGACTCGTGTATATTGCTTTGCATCTGACATTCAAGCATAATCTATGGCAGTTTTCTCTTTTCCCACCTAACGTTCCACCATGCGCATTGCTGAAAATAAAATGTCATTGTCTCCTCCCCCCTCCCCCTCCATAAAAAAATATCCCTCTCTCAAACAGTCAAGAAGCATCATCTCCTTGGAACCGGCGGCAGGATACCTTTTCTGCGCTCGCTGGTCCCCGGTGCGCCCTCTGGTGTTTGCAGTGGCATCGGGCGAGGGGAAGCTTCTCATCTACGATCTGAAGACGAGTCGCATCACTCCGGTCACAACACTGGAGGCCAGCCCCGAGAAGAGTGCAGTGCATACGCTGGAGTTTAACAAAAAGTAAGTTGGTTGTTGGGAAGTTGGGGGGGGGGGGGGAGGGAAGCTAGGTTGGTTCTGATAGGAGATCTTCAAAATTTGCACTGGACCGATGGACCATGTCTAGTAGTTTCCAAGACCAACAAGTCCCAAGTTGCACTAGCCTCGTAGAGAAAGCATCTAGAGTCCTACAGCAGTTTATGGACAAATTATGTAACAATTTCTGGAACATTCTGGAACTCGGTACATTTCAGTTTGGCTTGATAACATCCAAATATAGCCAAAGATTTTCATCTACATATGAAGACTTCAGGCTCAAAAGCTACTAAACACCAACAAAAAATATTTGACTATCGTATTCTAGGAACTGAGAGCTTTCACGCCTGAAGTCTTCATATTCTATTTTTGTCTATGGCGTGTCGGTGCTGGAAATTTCTTTCCAGTCCAGTGGATTTTTTACACTACTTGCCCCGTGGTCTAGCAGATTGTTTTCTGAAATTCAGTCCCTACCATGGGAAAGGCAGTTTAATCACCGTGGTTTCTAAAACAGACTGCCTTTTGGAGATCATGCTTTATTTGATCAAAGTTACGTAATGCTCCCTTATGCAAAGTGTTTCCATATCTGGTATAAATGTCCAATATTGTCACCCTTCCTTGACAGGAAAGCTACATTGGCTACAGGCGATGCGGACGGTGTAGTCATGGTCTGGCAGCTGAGCGATGAGTTGTCTAAGCAAGGCGCCAGGGAGGTGGAAACGTTGGCTGATATTGCCAGCTTAGGCGGGGACTAGTACAGATCCAATTTAAGTCGTCGTCTACAATCTGAGGGACAGGTTTTCTGAACAAGGTGCCAAGGAGGTGAAGATGGTAGCAGATATCGTCGGCCAAGGCTTTAGTTGATTCCGGATTTGAGTCCGATGCCAAAACAGTGGAAAGTGGACTTACATGCATATCCACTTAGAGCCCGAAATATAAAAAAACGAGCTGAAATTTGGACTTGACGCTGGACTCTAAAGTATATTATATATCACAATGGTGTTAACCCCCTTATGTATGGGTGTTATAATGGGTGCTATGCGGGCTTGTGCAGCCAAGTGTAACATACACAATAATCCAACAATGGATTGAAAATGCAGAGAATAACATGTATAGACGTCATGAGTCATGTCTAGACTCACTGGGCGTATTTGGAACCCCTTTCTAGTTTTGAGTGACGAGAACCAACATGCGAATGGTGTTGGCAAACAGGATTTTCACTCCCCGCTTATTGGGGAGTAGAGGAAGAACGTCAAGAACAAAGATAGCGGACTTAAGCCCTTCCGGAACTTGCGTAATTTTTTTGAAATTGGGAGCACTCATTCAGTCCAGGATCATAGGAGTGGGGTTTGTCTTTGCTGTTCCAGGATTTTAATTATTTTCATAAGATCGTAAATTGTTCTTTCTTTTCATTCGGAGTAGTAATACGGCGGCTGCCATCTTGAATTTTCGCCCAGATGCACTCTGGTGTTAGTAATCGGCAACCAGAAAAGAACCCCGTTTCGAATACACCCACTAATAATTCCATGTACCTTTTATTTTTGGAAGTTGCCAAAAATGATGTGTCTATTACAATAGATAATATTCATAAGATTTAACAAAGGCCCCCCCCCCCCCCCCCCAAAAAAAAAACCTACTGGTACATGTATATAGTAACCATATTGGTGTAAATATACATATGGATTGTACATACCTTTGTATATAATGTTTAATATTCTGTGTGTACACCATAGATACAAACCAGGTATGTTATTTACATGCACTGTAGAGTTTATTGTAACTGCAGCATTTAATGTTTAAAAAAAAATTGTAGTTATTCAACTGAAGTATGAGGATAGAGCGAGTGTTGTCTATATTGAGACGCAATACAAATATAGGTTTTCCTTGCCAATTTTGAAAGTTCATTTGATTGGGTATAATTTGCATTCAGTTTGCCCAATAATGAATACTAGTTTCTTTTTAGCAACAATGTTTCGTTTATGCGCATTTTCTTTATATCGCCCAGAAGGCGAATTTGGAATTAACCATTTTATTGTAATATTATGAAACAAGACGTATTCACATTTCTTCTTCACTACTCTTCAATTGAGTTTGCTTTAATAAAAGCCTGATTTGCAACACTGAATGGAAAAAAAGAGTGAACACATTTATTCAATTTCGCACATTTTTGTTCGACTGAAGTTTTGCCTTTTAGTGCAGGGCTGTTTTTAGCTGCATCAAAGACGGGGCTCTATATTAAGCGCTTAGTGTTCTTCTTCTTGTGCCAAATTCGTTTAGTCACGCGACAGTTTTCCTTGACGAAACTCTCACACACGCAAAGTCTATGAGACCGCAGGCTGTACCGTGCATGTGTCTATGACGAAACTGTGACACCCGCAAGTCACCAACGACACGGCTCCTGCACGAATTCGTGCTTGTTTTTTTGTAAACACTGCTAAAGTTCTGTAATAAATTCTAAGTGGGTGATCCACACAATAATTTACTATGCATTTGAATAATTAGAACGATTAGCTTGTTTTGATGAATATAAAAATCTGAATCCACAGGCGGATCCAGGGGAAATGCAAAGGGGGCTGTGGGCCACCCCAAAAAACCCAACTGATTTTGTTTAGTTGTAATAATTGAGAACACCAGGAAGTGGTGCATGAGGCCTGTGAATTAAATCAGGTACTCCAACTATAAAAAAAATTAAAATCCCCCCCCCCCAACCTTATCCAAAAATTTTGCCAAATTTTTTTCAGGATACCTTTTTTTGTTAAACACAAACAAAAATTTGACATCCCAAAAAAATAGTCTAGATCCGCCAGTGGTTGAAACAGAACTGGGCAGCATTCAGTAGGGTGGGATGGATAATGTACCTCATGGTGAAATTGGACACGGAATCAGGAGCCAAATGTTCGGTAAAGTGGCCTTTGGGACCATTCCGTTGAATATCGCCATTATTTCTTTTTAACAGATATCCTTGTAAAAAAAACAACCAACATCAGTCTAAATCTTCTGATACCAGCTCCTTGTCTCGACGGGCACTACCTGGAGATCCGCCCCCTCCTTGGAGCAAGACTTCCAGTTTGTTGAATCGCAGGTCGATGTGGTCTCGCAGCAGCTCCATTTGCCGCTCCAGCCTTCCCATGATCCTCTCCTCCGTAGCAACCATGTACCCCATCAGTCTCTGCTCCAGCTCGACCATTCCATTGGCATGGGGGAATTTCTCCAATGGTCTGCAAAACAAATGGCACATGTTGAATGTTGGGTGAGTGAGTGGGCCGTATCAGCTAACCTGTACTTGGCTTTGACATGATGAGACAAAGGTGAACTGCATATATACAACAGGCAGACACGTGTGGTGGGGCACCCATGATTTGCACAAAACAAAACTGATTTTTGTTACCATGGCCTCACCTTGTATTTCCAGCACCGGATGCACATTCCTCCTGACCTCTACGCATCTCGGGTCCGTAAGACCTCTCGGCAGCTTCCCTGTCTGCTGCCCTCATGTGACTGACATCTTTGCACATCGCCCGCAGAGCGTCAAGCATGTCCGGCATCTCGGTAAACGCACCAGCCTCTGCGTTATCACCTCCGGCCGTTGACCTTCCCAGGCCGAACGACGCCATCAGTTTGGAGAGGCTGCCCGTGTTGAATTGTTCGGCTGTCGCAGGCGACCCCCTGCTGGATTGAGAGACGTCCTCACGGTGATCCGAACAAGGCTGGTTATCGGGTTCCACGGATGCATTTGAAGTGTGGCCCACTCCGATGCCACTAGTGTCTCGAGTCCTGACCGATTGCTGGAGCATGCCAGCTTTGGAGAAGGCAGACAGCATGCCAGCCATGTTGGATGCCACTGAGGCCTTGGGATCATTGGATGAGGACGTAAGTCTGGCCGTAGCTGCCTGCTGGAAATCCTCGAGGACGGACGCCTTGTTCTGCAAACATGAAATACTTTTTTTCAATACTATCTCAAAGATGAGATTGGCCCAAAATGAAAAATCCACGATCAACATATATTTTGTATTTGCCTAAAGGCACCCCCTTGAAATATCCGTTTTTATTGGTCTATATCCACTTTTACAGGGTAAAAACACCTTGAGGACAACACCTCAGGAATTCAAGATTGCAAAAGAGATTCTTTAAAAATTCTGAAATCCCAACAAAAAATCCTGAAATCAGGAAAAATCCTAACAAATCTCACCCCTGCCATCTGGATGAAGTCATTTTAAAGACTTTGGCAGCATGTTGATATCCAAACGCTATAAACTGAATACCGAGGAGCAACCAGCATAAAGAATGGAGTGTTCTTCTTTCAAGTCTTTATAAGTCAAAAACTTACCAACAACGTACTAAAAAGAAAGCATACGACTTAAGCTTTCAAGCTTACATTCTTAAAACTGACCTATCTGCAAAATGTAATGAAAACATACAGGGACATTTCGGGGATCATTTCTTTCTTCAATCGCCCAGCATAATGCTACCTACCTTTTGATACTGCTCAACAGTTTGCATCAGACTCTGAACATTAGGCGGTATGGGTTGTTGCAGACTGGACATGATGTCTCTTACTTTCGCCATATCGATGCCCTGACTTCCCCCGCTAGTGTAAGATTCCCCTGCAGTCCTTGTGGATACGACCCAAAGTCGGCTCAGAGTCAGCTGGCATTTGTCGGTCAGTGAAACAAACTGTTTGGGGAGGGAGAGAGATCAGGGAGGGAAAGCAATTTAGGTGTTTCAGAAGTCATTACCTTTAGGCAAACTTGAATCTTAAGCCTGCAAGGAGTCCCTGACGACAATGCCGAATATGGAAATGTGTCGTGACTGGCATAAACTGGTTCATGTAAGAACCCTGCCAAATGCAATGTTGCACTGTGCAGTGAATTGTTGCTGGAGGCTTATATATATGTATAATACTAAATACAAAAGAATGCATCAGACCAGGAGACATGCCTTGACTGCTAAATGCAACAACTTTTTACCATTGGTGCATTCTGTTGCATTTGGCAGGGTTAGGGTTAAATTTTGCCAACTATCTGCATTGAGTCGTGAGAGTACGCCCGTTCATATACACTTGCTGGCGTGCCGTGAGTTCAATGATGTTCTCTCTGCTTTGACTCACTTCATCCTTTTCATGAAGAAATATGAGCACAAATGTCAGTAAATAGCTCATTATATATTAACCCTAACCTCATCTATAATACTACAACAAGTTTTGTTTAGCAAAAATAAGATTACCAGCCAAAATTACATGCGATGTATACTGCTTGTGAACGGTTCTTGCCCAATCTTTGCTCAGCAGTAAAATCTGCTAAGCATGCAATAGTTTGTGCTAAGCAAGCATGCAATTGTTTGTGAGATTTGAGGAAAGTAAAAAAGTCCACAAAACATTCAGTGGCTTTTAATTTGCATGGGGCCGTTGCTGAAAAATGCATAATAAAACTGCATTTTCAAAAAATTGGGTCATTCGAATTAAAGGTAGTGAATTACTGAATTATTACAAAATACCTTACTAGACTGTAAGTTAATAGTAGTTTCAATCATCCTGTGAAATGATGGCACCAGGTGTGCTGTCGTTGTTAAGAAAAGTGGAAATATATATCGATTTCCAGCTGGAAATCGTTGGAAAACTGCCCTGTGGCTACTCGGACAAGTGGTACTACTCGGACAAGTGGTGCGCCCCGGACAAGTGGCGCGCCCCGGACATGATTGCGCCATGGCATATCCGGGGCGCGTCACACGCCCAGATAGTCACGGGCGTCTTGACTAAGGCTATTATCCGCCCGACGGTTGAAAACAAGCGCCGTTTTTCTTTTGTTTTTTCCGCCATCCAAAAACACAAAACTTTAAACAGGTCAGTGGAATGATATTTCCTATAAAATACTAACCCCCAAATCCGCCCATTTCTGAAAATTGCAACAATGACCAATCATGTACACTGCCTTTAAAGACTGTTTCAGGTTGCAGAGGTCATTTTGGAATGATAAAAACAATTTCAGAACAAAAAAATCTTCCGGAAATCTGGAAGATGTCTCACCAGAAACTTCACCCCTGCTATTTATCTTGAGTCCAATCTACTGCACATGTACATTGTACCTTTAGTCTGCAGACTGACACTGGACTCTCCGTAGCCAGGCTCGCCTTGTATGAGGCCACGCCCTCCCGATGCTCTCCTCCCCCTTCTGCTAATCTCTCTCCCCTCACTGTGCAGCAGTACGCGTCCAGGTTGTCGTACAGTTCAACATGGCGGGCATTGCTGATGACCTCGATCGACCTGATCGCCACGCAGGATCGGCAGGAAAGGACTAGCTGGCATGATGGGATATCCTCGTCTTCCTCGTCATTGGCCGACAAAGGGGGAACTAATTTGATGCTGTGAGTTGAGGCTGGTGGCACTTGTGTACTGAAAATTTAGTGAGATAAACATGACTTACGCCAAAAAAACTGTAGTTCATTTCTGCATTTCATAATTAAAAATCTGCCTGTCCACTTCCCCCCCCCCCCCCCCAAAAAACAAATTTGCACTTTGATCTTCTGCAACATTTTAACCACCAATGGGGGAAATTTACAGATATTTACCATGAGCTTTTGATTCTAGGTGCTCTGTGATGCATTCTCGGTAACACATGGCTTATTCAGATATATTATTTTAATCCAAAACAATTGTCTGTTGAAATGTCCATCTTTCGAATATTTCCCCCCCCCCCCCACAATATTTTTCACTCAAATTCAGTGCCAGCTTCAGAGGATTAAATTGGTAGCAGGGCCAAATTGCTGGCCGAGACCGACTGCTGAGGACCATTACAGTTACAATGCCGAACATGTAAGGTTCTATTTCATGGGATTGCTCAACGGTACGCAGAAAAGTTGTATTAACTATAGCAGTAAAACATGGCTAGCTTAACCCTAACCCCCTAGGCATTTTTACTAGGACAAATTGGGGCATCATAGCTCCATGTAAAGTAATGGTGCCAATGCCCTACAGTCCTGAACCCATCAAAATTAGACAAAACCTGCTGTTGGGAGTTTGTAAGGCTTGGGGTAGTTTGGGTTAACCCTAACTCCCTAGAGGTGGTGTGAAAAATCGTATGGAAATTGGAGGATTCAGGACTGTTAGGGTCAAGTGCTATTTCACGGTTAAGTCATGGTGAAGCCTGCGTGTACAAGGAGATTTCTACTTCTTTAACTGCAAGCATCCAGCTGTTATTGACGAGGTGCTGGTATGCCAAAAATGAGCTGTGCAGCCAAGTGTAAATGCAAACAATAGGTACTACACTAAATAGAGTGGTCCCGTTCATCGCACTTGGAGCCCCCTTTCGTGTCAATGAAAGCTTTGTTTGAAAAAGCTCCATCTATTCATTACACTCCTATTCAAAAACAATAGAGTTGAAACATGAATGGATTGAGTATGCACAGGAATGCGCCTCGGTGGTGATTTTCAAACTGCGGCTATGGCCGTTGTCCGTATCTATGAGGTTAAGCAAATTCTGCCTCTGAAGTTAGCAAGCACTTTCCTTTGCTGAAAGCTAAACGGTCCTTGTGAAATGGACAAAGGTTCAATTCACAGAAAATTGGGAAAGATTTTACATTAATACCCCCCACCAAAATCGGTAAAGAACAGCAAAATCTTGGACAATAACCAACCCTGCTTGATAACAACTGTCTAAACATGTGGTACGACCTGTTATTTCAAGATTTATGTCGGCAAAATCTGTAAAAAATGAGGAAGAAATCAACATGTATGTGAACACTTTGAGTGACTTTATACATGGTGCCAAGAAAACACAGAAAACACAAACTTTCTTCCCCTATATTGCACTAAAATGTCCCAACAAATTCTCAAAATTAAAGGTTGTGCCAAGTGTTTACAAAATTATGAACACAAATGGATGGTTATTTTCACCGTGTCAACAAAGCAACAATCAAGGGAACTGCGTAGTTATACCTGTCATCTTCTTGTTGAGTTTGCAGAATACTATTGATATCATATGGACCCTGAACACTCCAGGAAGATGTCAGGCAGACACGCTGATGTCGTTCCATTGCTAAAGACATCCAGAAGTATATTTCCAGATTATAGCTTCTGTAGAAAAAAAGAAAGGGCACAGATGACCAGAAGGCTAAATTAAAGGTGCTTATCAGTTCCTATCCTATCAAGTCCTTCACTGTTGACACACAACATTCTCAATGTACCTTCTGAATTTAACACACGTGAAGTACAAAATGTACCTTGCCTTAAAGGGCGATTGTGTAGTGTAGGGCCCTGTTCCCTATAAGAGAACAAAAATCCACTTTCAGGTTATTGGAATTGCCAAACTAGTTAGCGACATTACAAACCAACAGGTATGCCGTAGATAAAGGGCAGGGTTTTAGTTTTTGAGGAAAATTAAGATGGCGATCACAGCGGCGCACAATAAACATGCAAAACCGTGTTGATTCGCCTATCAACTGCCGTAAAGCACGTAAGAAAATTGCATTTTCTACCACAATAAACTGTTCAAAATAACAAAAAGAAATGTCAGGAGAATTAAGAGAAGTCTGCTTTTAAAGTTGACAAAGTCATTTTGGAATGAGAAAAAATAGCCTTGACTCTAATTGATCAAAACTAAAGAGGGGCCCTACACTACACAATCACCCCTTAAATGTAGTACCGGTATATAAGATTTGCTTTTGCTGTAATTTTCAGAAATAAATGGATTCGGGGGTTAGTATTTTCCTACTTCCATGGTATTTTATAGCATGCTAGCAAATACTGGCAGTTGACATGTGTCCCTCTGCAAGGTTTGTGAAAACCTTACAGTTCTGGAAGTACCTTACGTTGATAAAAAAAAATATCGGCAATATCTCAAACCACTTCACGGCAAGTAGGTCTAACAAAACACTTCGTGAAGGAGATTTTATGTATCGATACACCACCCTCCTCCAAAACAAAAACTAAATAAAAAAAACAAAGAATTCAAAGAAAAATGTTTTCTTGGACTCTCTTAAAATGTGAAATGTTTCGCATGTATTGAATTTCCGGCGATTGTGTAGTGTAGGGCCCCCTCTTTAGTTTTGATCAAATTAGAGTCTAGGGTATTTTTTCTCATTCAAAAATTACTTTTTAAACCTAAAGCAGACTTCTCTTAATTCTTTTGATTTTTTTTCGTAATTTTGAACAGTTTATTGCGGTAGAAAATGCAATTTTCTTACGCGCTTTACGGCAGTTGCCATGCGAATCAACGCGGTTGATTGTGCGTCACGGTGATCGCCATCTTTATTTTTGCATTGCGTTTTCATCATCGCTTTACCCAAAAATTTTCCTCAAAAACTAAAACCCTTCCTTTCTATTGCATACCTGTTGGTTTGTAATGTCGCTAACTAGTTTGGCAGTTCCATTAACTTAAAAGTTGATTTTTGTTCCCTTATATGGAACAGTATATGGAACAGGGCCCTACACATAGGTATAGCCTACTCTTTTATTTTCTCTATAGCCCTGTTGAGCGCAATTTTTAAAGACGCGCATTTTTTTAATTTGCGCGCGCAATTTTTAAAAAATGCGCGCGGGGATTTTTCAGTTAAAGTATGCGCGCGCAAATTTTAAATTCGCGCTTCGGACAACAACTAGGGCACGATATCTGATACGAACTACATGGTAGACATGAATTTTACATCGCCGTCAGACGCATGGCGGCCGTTCCATAATCGGCAGTAGGCATGTTGACGATTTTGACGAGTTCTCTGTAGATAGAGGGTATTTTGTATCCGACTCCTCTACAGAAAACAATTATAGCGTTCTTGAAGGGGTTGGAACTGTCTCCCAGTCCTACGACTATACTTTCACAAATTTTGTGAAGAGGAGAGGGTTTCAAGTTTTGAGTTTTCTAGCTCTTGAGCTACACGATGTCGTGAATATTTGCAAATTCGTATATTACAATGTGTGTGTAGCATTTATTTATTTATTTGATTTGCAAATATGTTGACATTGTTTGTGAACTATATTTATAATAAGCGAATAAAGATTACTTTGTCGCATATCTTTGTGGTGATGTCATATCATCTGTTGAATTGACCTTCAATTTATCATCTGTTATTATCACCTGAGATTCTGTGCTTCTATCTTTATGAAGTTGGGTCATGTTTGGCTTGACAAGTTGCCTTCGCGTGACATTAAGGCGCCGTCGGGGGGGGGGGGGGGGGGGGGGGGGGGGGGGGGAAATACATTTTCGGTGTTTTTTTCATTGGGAAATGATCTAAACCTCTGTGTCTGAACGGCTAACTTCCCAACATTTAAAAGAAAATGGCAGATTAAGAAGCAATCTATAATTTGCATTCTTCACACAGCAACTGAGAGTGAGAGACTACTGGATAAGATTTTTTTCTATTTATGTTATTCTGTTTTTGTTTTACACTTTTCTACTGGTTTTCCATACTTTTGCCAAACCTCAGGGCTTGAATTGATCCTAGCATCCCTTTTCAAGCGCTTTGTCACAAGAAATTAAGAACTTACAGTTCGTGTGCAACCCCGTTTACTGTTTAAATAATAAAAATTGCGTGATTTTCAAAAATTGCGCTTCATCTATAATGCGCACATTTTAAATTTACGCAAGCCAACTCAATTTTCGTGTTTAAAAATTGCGCAGTGCGCATTTTTTTTAAATGCGCGCCTTTGAAGATTGCGCTTAACAGCCCTAAACACTAACCGCAATCGACTTCGGCCGACTAGGCCTATCAGTCACTTTTTTGAGGGCCGATGTTTTCAGTTTCCCTAAACATATCAACTAAATTCTCACCCAGCACGATGGAGTAATCATTCATGCAGCAAATAATCTCCTCAAGATGAGAATACGATCAATTTGAACGCGAAAAAGAGGCATTTTTCGTGCAACAAATGAGCTGTGTACAATACAATGCCAGCGGTTGATTCTTGTTGCCAGACCAAAACACGAAGGGGCCCGACCACAATATTTCCCAGTGGCGCCGCGCGCATATCGTAGCCCTGAAAGGACATCACACATAACAATATTTTGTTCAAATAATTATTCGCTGTACAGAAATTTTGCGATAAAATTTGCGACATCGATAATTTGTTAATTAAAGCAAATATTTTCGATAAAATTTGCGACTTAAGCAAATATTTCAAAAAGAAATGTTCGATGTTCGATGTCCCTTCAGAGCTACCTTACGCGCAGCAACCATTTGTGTTTTAACTTTAAAAAAAAATGCAAATCGCCCATCACAAGCCCTAGGGCACTCGAGGTGTGAGCTACAGAGGATTATGTGGAAGAACCAGCCCCTCACACTGAAACAAGACCAGCTAATCTCTTCACAGTAGGTCGGGATGGATAACTCGTCCACTGCAAGACATTAATAAATAATAATGCCTCTACCCACGTACCCTACCCATGCTTGGCAGTCTTTAATTTTGGGACTATGAGCTCCGTGCGCCGTCAAATGAGGGCGCTGTCCACATAGCAACCGCACTTGTATTACGCACTGCGCTCCGCGTTCATCATTTGATACTCGTATACCAGTGGAATTGCTTTGTCTGTTTGCCGACTCTCTGTTATTGCGTTTTCAATAAGAATATCATAGCGGGAACCAGACACTTAAATTGAAGTCAGGTAAGATGGCGTCGATCAACCTCGTTACCATGGGTACGATCTTGCGGCGCCATGTTTTCCCACCATGCCTTGCTCGATCCTAAGTGAAGGAACGCACACGCGCCCGATGGAGTCGAGGATGGGCGTCGATATGATCCCCCGACTCGCCTTTTCTTTCCGCTGAGGGGGTAGTTGTGCACGGAGCCCATAGCATCAAAAATAAAGGGCGGCGCAACACAGGTTCACACACAGTCACACTCACACAGTCATGTAAACGGGTGCAATCGTGGACCTCCCATTGTTCCTCTTTTGTTTATACTCTAACTTTTTCGGAAGGCCTCCCATTGGTTTTGTACACGATTTTCAATCGTGGACGTTAGGTCAAACGTGGACCCCTTTGTCTACGCCCGAATTATTTTGTCCTAGGTCCACGATTGCCGGCATATACAAACTCACTTCGCTCGTACCACCCACCGCCCAACATAGGCTAGAGGGCGCTGAGAAAGCTTTAGGTTCTCAGAGCTCTCCCCGTGCGTTCCACTCACGCGAACAAACGCGAACGTTCGCTAAATTTCTGTGCACATCCTATAGAAAATCGCGCCTCTGGCCAACGTCGTCAACGTTCGCGAGTGGAACGCGCCCCCAGATCTCGACTAGACTTGGTTCCAAGTCTGTGATCGTGGTTTTTGTCGGCCTGATGGCCAATAAAGTTGTGCCGAAAATAGCGCCCTCTTGCGCCTCTTGTGAATTAACCTTCGATCACGATCACAGACTTGGGAATCTTGTTCCTCGGTTGTACCATCATGGAGGAAGGAATATAGATTCCTTCCTCCATGGTTGTACGCACAAGTGGACGGAACAAGCTGATTGGTCGTAATCGCCAAAAGCCTTCTATAACATGAACATTCAAACCAGGAGAATTACTCCACGACCAATAAAACCCTTTTCACCCACATGACCAGATAGCGTAAAATGTACCGGTAAATAAAACCCACCACGTGTGGACAGCCTTATAGAGCAGGTTAAACCACGTGCGCACACGTGGCACGTTTTACTGGCTTTTTGAGCTGAATCCATCAGCATTATTGAACCATACGGTGCATCACGCCAACACGTGAAATCCGAACTGAACAATGCGATCCATGCGACACATGAACTTTCCAGCAAAACCCTATGACGTTTCATACTGTTTACCGCAGTGCATCACGGGGGAAAATGGGGGTCACCCACTGATCTGTATATAAACTGGATAGCTCATTGGCCATTGCGCGATACATGCAACTGAAGCCAGCACCCGCCTAATTATTACCACTCCCAATTTACCACTAATCGCTATGTAAGTAGAAAGATTATGAAATTAGACCCTGGGGACAAGGTTGGAAAACCTGTTGTATTGAGAGTGATAACATGGCGGACGGTGGCTTCAACTGGTAAAGCCGATGCGCTATCCAGTTCATATAGAGATCAGTGGGGTCACCGCCGCGGCTCGTATGCGATTTTCTTTTACATACACAAGCATTTTCCACGCTCATGTTTCGACCTTGTGGCTCCCGAGAAAAATCTCCTGCACGGTTATCTTTCAGTTGCTCATTCTTAGAGTCAGGAACCCTTGTTTAATTGAGCAAAAAGACCTCTGAATCATTGAACAGTGCGCACAATACTCCCAATGCAAAATGAGCATTTCCCCAAAACACCATTTTCCCAAAACAATATTTCCCAAAACAGCATTACTAATCACTTTATTGATGATATTGGCTAATGTTTGTAGGCCTTTTAGCCCCTACCTTCTGGCAATAAACTTTTTTTTGCATTCTCACTGCATCATTGATTGGATAAAAAAACTTACGGCATTAGAAGAGCATTGAATACTTTGAATGCATGTGATTGGTCATATTGGTTGTCATTGTTGTAAAATCCTATTCTGATTGGCTAATAATGTGACATTATTAGCTGTTCTAATTCCAGATGGTGCATTCATCAGTAACCGGTAACCAAAGCCTGAGAGGGATTCCAAAATTATTTTCCTACTTTTATTGCCATTAAAAATTAATATTTTTTCTGGTTATCATATTCCTCATGCTTCATGCGAATATGTACAGAGTATCTCTCAACTCAAGACGGATGTTAAGAATCAAATCAAATGAATGTTTGGACTGGTTCACAGTGCCATAGGTTTGTGTATAAATTACATGTACCTAGTTTGCTTGTCATCCATACCCACAATGCACTGAGAATGTCGAAAGAGTTTATTTCGTTTCATACAGAATTGCTTTCATCTGAATGCACACCAGTATTATAGCGGTTGCTCGTGTGTGAATACCTTCACCAATCAAAAAACAATCAGTATGCCTTTGTCAAAGAGAACAACAAAACGTCACCTGCGCAGCGCGCGGCAATGCAGAAAATAATATGTTTCCCATGGTTACCCAACTCTTTGCCGCTGGAGACTGCACGAATTATCGACGTGCTGAAAACTATTGTCTATTAAATGCCAAATAATACCGAAGTCTGACGTCAGTTGGCGCGACAACTGGCTCCAAACAAGTTTCGACAGTTCCTTTAACAGCCAGTCATGCAAACATATTGACAAAAAGTTTGGCTCCAAACATCGCATCGACGCCATCACTTCCGTACTCTATTGCCAAACAAAGATCGCCGTAACCTAGCAGCACGTAGCTACTTTTAACAACCATCAGTTGTCATAACGCCACAATCAAAGCGAGAGTCTTGCGATGATGTTGATGTACTAAACGATTACTTTCATCACTGGAGACTCACGTTCCTTATCTTTGCAAATATTGCTTGGACTTTTTATGAAGGGCAAATAATCCTCCTTTTTGGCAGAATTCGAATCATTCGACGTCACGCGCGGGAACTCTCAGAGTGAGTAAGATGGCAATGCGGTTTACATCAATGCGTCCGATCCTCGTTATTGGGTTAATATTCAGCGCGAACGCCGCCTGTCCCCAAGATTGGCTGGAGTACGGAGAATATTGCTACATCTTCACCAATAGCCAGATAGCTTGGCAGAATGCGAATGCGTCCTGCCAACACTTCGGTGGAAATCTCTTGGTGATCGAGTCGGACCAAGAGAATACATTTATCACGAGAGAAATGAAAAACCAGGGACCGCGTTATGAGCACGTTTGGCTGGGCTGCAATGACATCGATACCGAGGGGACATGGATCTGTTACGTCGACAGCATCCAGAAAATGCAGTACACAAATTGGAATCCAAATGAGCAGACATCAGGATCCAACCAGGACTGTGCAGTACTGTATAAGACTGGCGGATGGGTTGACGGCGTTTGCAGTGATGTTGGAACTATGTTCACGGTGTGCAAGACCAATCCCAACCCAGGTGACAAGAAGCTAGCTTCGCCCCCACCTGTAGCCCGAGCCACGCCGATGTCCTGCTTCATTCTGGGCGCGGATGGCCGGCCGTAATTGACAATAGTATACTAAAGCCCTCAAACGCAGCATCTTCATAGTAAATTCATCTCAGCGAAAGAACCATGTGTGGGACTGTAGGCATATTCGTTTCAGACTTCTTGACGTAATTTACAATGCCAGAGACTGTATATCAGCACCGCGATTTTTCTTGAAAATTTGATTGTTTGATGTCTTGATGTGAGATAAAATATAGAAATATCTCCGCTCTAAGAGTCGGGAAAGATTGAACTGAGTATTTGGACTATTTTAGGAATGAATACCATACACAGATCCATTAAATGCAGGTACAATTCGTCAAATTGAGCAAAATAATTTTTTTCTGCCACGTAATCTTTGCTTTCTTAAGTCTTATGTGGTTACTGTACCGGTACATGAGTAAGAATCATGTTCCGATTTAATCAAGACTGAACACATGTGAACTAAATGTATGGAAAAAATGTTTATTCAACACTTTACATTGTAACTGCGATTATAATACAGCACTATCGTACAGGCTTCACGTACATGTCCATATGGGCCATTTAGTTTGTGCGCATGCGCCAGTACTCGCGACCGCACAAGCAACTGGAATTTTCCGCGGTTTCATACCCGAACAAGGGTCATGTTTACATCGAGATCCTAAAACGAGAAAATGCAGGAAAAGATCTTTTTCCTTCATTTATGTAACGAATGTGTGTGTATAAAAGAAGGCTTACACCCATTTATTTTTCGTCGAAAACAGTAAAATTATTTGGAATCAGTGTTTCTAAGACTGAATTCACAATGAAATGACGTGAACTGCTTGATTTTAAAGCAACATTTCGTAGGTCATAGTTCACGAAAACAAGTTTTGTACTACCTTGAGCACCTCACAAACGATAGACATGGACTCCATCTTGCTACACTTGTTGTGAGAACTCGGCGCTTTTGGCAGATTTTGCGGGAAACGGAGAGTCTGAATGTTGGAATGATTTTCGCGCCAAATTGTTCTTCAGTGGACTGTGTATGCTGAAAACACGACTTGTCTGCTTGGTGGATTTTCACGGTACGGCTGGCGCGTCTGGAGATCACGATGATGATGACTACACGAGTACGAGTCAGTGTATGATTGATACGATATGGCAAAATTCCCAAATAAAGGAATGTAGCTTGCCATTTCGTCATGACTCCTTCATTCAGCAGTATTTCCTTTATCTTTATATGAGTCATATACGTCAGATTCATTGCTATCAAAATGGTCCCAAAATGATCTTATCATTTTCGTAAATCATTATAACGTTAACTTAGATTAGTGATACTAACATTACTACTACTACTACTACATGTACTTGAATGCTGTAAAATTGATGTTTCAACTGATCAGTGATTATTTGTATTTTAATTTTCAAAAGTCCAAGAATGTTGCATACATCATGGAGGAAGGAATATTCCTTCTAGATCCTCCATGCATACATGTACATGCATTGTACTGTTGAACAGGCAACATCGACTCATGCAAGATTCTTGTAGTACGTTTTATGAGCCAGTATTGAATGAGAATTTAAAATTAAAACAACAATCAAGATGACTTTTAGCTGGTAACAAAAAAGTTGATAGTGCAAAAGTAGTTCTATACTAAAATAGAATAGTATTTATTAAATAAGGTTTAAGATAATAATTATCACTGTGGAGTCTGTGGTTATTGTTTAAAAATCATTGTACTAGTGTAAGATGTTTTACTGAACAAAAACATGATAAGATCTAAGATCAGCAAGATCTAGACAAGACTGTTGTTTATTATGATTGTATGTGACTATGTTCTTATAAAGTACTTCAGTACCCTAATCTACACAGTAATTCCCCTGTTTCAATTTTGAATTTAAGATTTTATTGAAAATTTCCAAAGTTCCCGGAAGTTCCCTAAAATTCCTCTTAATTCCTATTAATTCCCAAAATTCCCGGTGGAAACTCTCCACTCTGAAAATCCCGGGGAATTTTGCAACCCTATAACTATGAGCCACCCCATCCACATGTTTGAATTTGGGGATAGACCAAAGCTTATTTATCCTAGACTTTTTTTTATTAACGCCCCCCCCCTCCAAAAAAAATGTAGATTCAGTGCTAGTGAAAATGAATCTCATATCTAATGTATTTAGCACTGCAGGGTGGGGATGTGGGAGAGGAGGGGATCATTAGTTCTGTCTATTATTTGGGAATGATTACTTATTGATTCATCAGAACAAAACACAAGAAATGTGTATATTTGCAGACTTTCAGCATTAATGGCCTTAAAATAATTTGACTCGTTTATTCTGTAGATAATTGATAATAAGCATATTTACTTTTGCCTTTAAAATTGTTGGCTGTATGATGGATTAAAGAATTAAATTAATCTTAATTATTGTCTAATTTATAACTATTTTTTTTTTGTGTAATGTGTTACCTGTCCACCAGTGCTAAATGTTTCTGAAATTCCCTCTGGATCCTCGGCAAGTTTTCTTTTAAGGACCCTTGTTGCCACTTGTTCCTCAGATTGGCAGGAGTGACTGTTTGTGTCAGTCATTGGAAGGTACACTTGGCATTGAGAACACTTGACACAGGCATGTCTTATTGTCTGCTGAAAACAGTCGGATGCTAGTGTTATACCCTCAAATTCTACTGGCATCTTGCACTGGGGGTGGATAGTAAAAAGTCATTAATGCATCGCACACGTGGCAGCATTTGGCCTGCACAGGTTTCGTGAGGAACTTGCTGCAGAAAAGACACGTATAGCCAGGGCTGTAGTCGAGTCCCTGCAAGTCCTTTCACAAGTCCTTTCGCAAGTCCAGTCATAAAGCCAGTCACAAGTAACTGGATGAACAATGACAAAGGAATGCCTTTGTCAAAGCTCATTTGAATAGCTTGTGATTGGAATTAGGACTGGAGGGTGTGTGATGGACTTGCAGGGACTTGATGGACTTATGATGGACTCGACTACAGCCCTGGTATAGACCTCACAAGTTGGTGTGAATTTGTCAGTCATGTCTAAGTGCTCGCAACATGTATTGTTTTCAAGTCTGGCAAAGTGTTTCTTGATTTGCGAGCGTTGTTTCAGTGCATGACCCGTGATCTTCGGCTTTGTTGGTCGCCCTCCCTTGCTCTGACTTACAAACATAGTTCAGACAGCACACTTCTCTTCAGTATGGGGGGGGGGGGGGGGTGGTCATTTGATTCTTTGCCTTGTTTTTGTCTTGAAAAGTTTGTCGTAGCACAACTTGCAGAAAGTTGAGGGATGAATATCAGAATCATCTTGAAGCACATCTATTTGAAAAACCTCTTTAATTTTGAAAGTGTAGCTGCCCACGGGTACCGGCTTTGAATTCTTACTGAAGATTTATTCTTCACATTTCTGCTTCCACAAAGCCGACAGAGCTTTTCAAGATACATTAAATGTTTCTCTTTTGAATTACCCGCCATGTCGCACAATCCTTTCTCAGAAACTTTGCATTTAATCGAATCTATCTCACGGTATCGATAACCATTACAATCGATTCCAGTAAAATTATATAAACGCATGCTATTGAAATGAACATGGTATTCGGAGTTTCGATATAAAGAATCGATATGTGCAGCGATTTCTATACGGTATTTTCCGGGTCTGCAAGTTCAAATTGAACGGACGTTTTTGACACAACTGCCAAAGGAGCCGATTTGCATTGACCATTATAATAAAAGTATGTTTTCGTTCTCTCTGAAAAATGTACTTAATTTGTGGGGAAACTTATTTCTTGGAGAAATTAAGGGCGAAATACAGAGCATGAAATACGTATTTTTGAATTTTTCTTGACCGGTACCGGTCTATTTAATTTCCTTATCCTGCAAATAGAATTACATTCATTCGCAAAAATGATCTTAAAATGCATGATCTGTCATTATTATTTCCAGATATTGGAAAAGTGGATCGTAACAAAAGCTAAAATGTGTTGTAAAAGCTCTTTCTTTTTTGTGAGGAATTGCTAGAGACAGCGCCAATAGCGTCGTCTGCATGCTAGCGACGTCGTGTGCTCCACAGCCGTAGTGCGCATGCGGCTGTAGTGTCAAGTTCACCGCTCGTGTGTATAGTCTTGGTTCCAAGACCTTCGTGTTCCTTTTTTCCTTCCGAACGAGGGCGCTGTTTCTCAGTAAATCGATTCGGATTGTATTCGATAATGTTTTATATATTACGCGCTCTGACAAGAATCGATTCTACGGTTCTTTGCTCGGTTCTTCACTTAATTCCACGAAGGTCTTGGATCTTAACTTTTTCTTTACTTTTTCGACATTCTCCCCCCGACTTTCCGGGGGAGCCAATCAGCGATTGAGTTTGACCTTGACAAATGAATTATTCATAACTTGGCGAGCATGCACGATTAAATAGGACGCAGTGTGCGGTCATCACCCTCTGGGTGCGTTTTTTTGTGTATGCGTGTTGGTCTGGAAATTAGAAGTTCACCGCGCCCCCGGGCCCGACGTGTCGACCGTTGTATTGTTTTGGATGATGAAGGATAGCGCGATACGCGATCCGCGTGACCCAGTCTGTCGGAAATATTTTTTAATTTGACGTGGCACGACGTACGTGTCGTTAAAATCCGCAGTATCTGTAGTGACTAGTGCAGCTGATTTCTGTAGTGCAGCTGAAGTTTATTTAGACATTAAATAAAGTGTAGGCCTATACGAAATATTTGTGCGGATGATGAGTGAACATGTGAGGTATATTTTAATACTTCCGAATGTAAATTTAGAACTATAACCTTTGATGACAGCCAGTGTGTTTACGTGCTTACTATTCCACATGTAATAGAAAAAATACATGCAGTAGTCGGTGTACATATATTGGTTAAAAGAACTACATCACAATTGATTTCATTACAGTCATAATTGATCATTTTCAATTTTTTTTTTTAACAGCAATTTGTATACAAAGAAAAACATATCAGAAAGGATTAACAAATGGTAATACATACGGCGTACATAATAACCCAACTTTTATAGTTAACTATAATCCCAAAAAAATTGTCGACAAGAAGAAGTGTTGATAACTTTCTGAAGGCAAAAACATAGATTTCGGGGTTGTGGGGATGGGGAATATACACCCACACACACTTTATGACAAGATCACCCCTAGACAATAAAACCAGACAGAAGAAAAAAATTAAAATAGACCAGGAGGTATTATAAATTTCACATGGAAATTACAGTAGAATTGTCGGAAAGATGGTTAAATTTGGGTTTGTGTATGGACCATAATTAATACATGTGTAATAAACAGCGTAGTGTCCAATCCCCCCCCCCCCCCTTCGAAATTTTCAGTTGGTTGGTTTTGGAAATTTCATGATTGCCCCCCCCCCCCCCCCCCCCCTTTTTTTCCGGTCTCCACACATGTCATAGTCAAATCATGGAGGCGCGCTTGAGTGAAGGTAACAATTTATGAGAAGGTATTACCTGATGACATGTACATTATTGTGCATGTACACTGTATGAGCTAGAACACTGGTGTATAAACATGTGAGGTGATAAACTGAAAAAAGACTTCAGAATGGAGGACGTCCAAGCCAGTTTGTATAAGTAAATGTATTATACATTTTTTTAAATGCCACATGTACATGTAATGTCGATTTTTTTACACTGAGTAGTAAATGACCGGTACATCTGCCAATTTAATTTTTCAGGATGGAAATTGAAAATACATGAAAAAAGAGATGTAACAAATGGTGTGTTTCATATTTCTGATGAACTCTGTGGCAGTTCTAACCTTCAATGGTAAAGTATATGTTAACATAAATGTAACTTTACAATAATGGTTTAAAATCTTTACAGAAATACATTTTATCCAGTGAAAAATTATGTTTACCTCAAGAATTAAAATAAATGAGTGAAGTTAACCATCTATGATTTTAAATCCACTGCATTTAAGTGGTTTGCTGGGCTTGCTATTTCAGACTTCTCTTCTTCATGTTCACTTTTTTAAATATTAGTATACATGGATTACTATACACATGTAGGAATGTAATGTATTTAGTTGAGGAAATTTTTATGGGGAGAAATATAAATAATTAAGACAATGATGAATTTAAGCTCCACCTTGAAGACAAAGTGAGTAAAAACGTTTTTCAGTCAAAAGTTGACCAAAGACCGTCCTTTAAATTGATTGTGCATGCAACTAACTGGACTGAAATATCCAATACAATACTGGGTCTAGCCATGGCTGGCTGCAAAAAAAAGGCACCATGTTTGTACATGTAATTAAACAAGACTGGCAAAAATCAATCTTTGATAAAATATTATTTTAAAATTTGACTATTCTGCATTTATTCATTCACATTGGCTAATTAACATCCCAGATTAAAGTGCACACCTGCAGGTAAATTGTCATTATCTCATTCTGGGACGTAGCAAGAAAGATCAGAAACTCCAAGTCCAAGTTATTCAAACTTGAAGTTCAAGTACGTATACGTACGTACACTATACATGTATCCACAGTGTTCATATGTGGATATGTACATTGTACATGTACATGTACATTGTATGTACAAGTGGCTTTTGTACACAGTCTAGTAAGTGCAGTACATCCACGTTTTTTTTCAAACGGTATTATATTACACGTCGCGTCGACCGCAGGCGCATTTTGCATAATTGAGGCAATCGGTCAAACTTAAAGGGACACATTGCTTTGGATTTTGCGATTTGGGCTATAAAACTGAAATGGATATGGTTAGGAAGCTTTTTTAAAAGTAGAATATAAAGATTTACATAACTATCCCTTCAAATTGCGTGGGTTTTGTTTAATTTCGTGACAAATAACGGTCCGCCATTTTGTAGAACCAAATTTTTGACTCCACAAAATGGCGGACTGTATTCACCAGTCGTATTTCCAGTCGCATCTGGTTGAAGTACGTTCTGTTGATCCATTTTGATGTACTGTCACGGCGCGCAGCTAGACTGAGTATCAGACGTTGCATGCATTGCACGAGCGGCTATTCCATAGACTAGCGCGCAGCTGGCACTGGCGATATGTGTCGCGAGGTAGATAATTGTACCTGGCGATCATCTGATAGGTTCACAAGGCCACTGGCTGCGGCGCCAGCCTAAAGACTCTTACAGCGTTTTTTGCGCATTATTTAGACGGTGGTATTTAGTACTGGAAATAAGTCTATGTTTCGCGGGTCAGATGTCAGGGGTAAGCGGCCAATGTTTTGTTTTGTAATCACTACTAACTAATTACAACACATTATACGTGTTTTTTTGCATGAACAAGTCTTATCAAAGGTAAGGAACATTTCTAAACAGCAACATTTCATGACATTTGAAGGCAATGTGTCCCTTTAACCATGGAGGTAGACCAGTCACGTGATATGAATGATGCATGTTTAGCCACGATTTCCATAGTCGGGTCCCGCCCTCAAAAGTAAGAATATCCAAGACGTTACTGTAACTCCGTGATTGATCGCGCGCTCGCCCGCCGGTGACAGCCTGTAAATTGCGCCCTCTGTTGATGACAAGTATCAGACAGTAACGTCTTGGAACCAAGACTACGTACGCTCGTGTTCGCGTGCGACGTCTTGCAACTGTGACGATCGACGAGAGGGAGATACGACGGGGAATTGGAAGGTGCCGGGCGGGATCGGACCGGGCAGGCAACATCGGTGATGGTGTGTGATCTGCGGGAAATTACTTGTTACATGCAAGAAATATCTCTCCATTATTAAACCGTCGGGGCTCGGACAACTCGACCGTTGGCCGACTCGACTCGAGACAACTCGGCCGTTGAGACAACTCGACCGTCTTTTTGCGCCAAATGGGAAGCTAGACAAGTCGTCCATGGAGACAAGTCTTCCGTTGAGACAAGTCGTCCGTTGAATTGAAGTCGACTCGGAGGTAGGGAATGGGGTTTCTCGGCAGGGATTCGCGTCCAGCCTAAAACTTAAAAGCAAACATAAGCCTGAATTTTTGTCGAGTTTCACCAGTGGAGAAAACCCGCAGGAGATCTAGAGTGCGTCTCAGTATTTTTGTGAACTGTGTGACAATCTCCGTTTTCCCCGGCCGTAAAGACTATAGGGCCTCGTGAGCTATTTGTTTTATTATTATCACGGCCTTTTTTATTTTATATCCAAATCAAATCACCCAACAAGGTATCCTCAGAACCATTATTATATATCATATTCAGCCCCGTTAAGATTTTGTGTTTATTATATTTCCATCATTCCGGAACTTTTTAGTTCATTCCCCTCGGCCCTATACCAAACAATCTAAATAGCACGGACCTGTACCTTGATCTTATAACACTCGGGCGGTAGTAGTCAGGTTAGATATGCATAATGCATTTATTTATGTATTATGCAAACTACATAATGCGCGCTGCAATAATTGGGCTAAGCAGGTGCGTGCGCACAACACGGCTTCTACGAAATTCCCAAGACGTTGTTACTGGCGGTTCGTGGCTATTAATAGTTTGTCGTGATAACGCCCTTTCGCGGCGGCCGGTTATCGCGTATATACGTACATAACAACGTCTTGAACCAAGACTATATGGTGACATGTATCAAGAAACAATATACCATATAAAAAAGACAAAATTTAAGAGAGACTGGTCAAACAACTTTATTCCTTGGTAAGATTTCCCGCCTTATCTTCGCGATTAACTTTGGTGATTCAGCAAAAGTAGTTAACACATGCATAACCTGCCACCCCCCCCCCCCCCCCCCCCGCCATCCCGTGCCATCCCCCACCCTTTTGTTAGTACATTGTATTTTTTAGCCCATGCACACCTTTTATCCTTGTGTAGGACTCTACCCATAACAAAAGGGAAGACCAACAACATCATTATTTCTTTTTATGCAAGATCACCCCAAACAAGGCTAGTAAAAGCCACTCAAGGTATGGAGCTACAAGGAAAGGGAAATTAAAGAGGGAAGAGATAGGAATTAACATTCCTCTTGAAACAGGAGAGATCATAAGATGAAGGGAAACATTCCACAGAGATACAGAACGAGGGAAAAAGCTATTGGCATAGCTTTTCGTTCTACATCTATAAGTACAATCAGAGTATATCCGTGGGAACAGGCGGAGAGCCGAGTTTCACGCTCAAATACCCTAACTGGAGGAACCAAGCCGGACAAGCCGGTGGAGCATATTTACCATGAAAATACCTATCGAACAGACTAAGAGTAGCAACAGATCTCCGGTGGGAAAGTGATTGTAAGGATGAGCCCAACTCTTCTCCAACCAAATTAACAATGCGCTTCTGTATTCTATCTAGTAGTGACAAGCAGAAGCACCAGCCCACAGATGTGGGAACAGTACTCCATTAGTGCAGGGACTCAAAACCGAATTTTCGGTTATTAGAATTCGCTTCTTCGAACCGGTTTGGTATTTTGAAACCGAATATTCGAAACCAAAAATAAAAAAGGGAAGGTTCCTTTTTCACGATATCTGCGCCAAAAAAAAAAAAATTGTTCATTGTGAAATTTTCATTTCAATTGATTCCGGAAAATCATTTGTCAGTCTATTTGAACTTTTCCTAAACAGCTCCGGAGGTTATTGTTCCGCTCAATTGGGCATCAATTACTTGTCAGTGTCTTGTTATAGGAGACTCTCCAGACGGTAACCGCAAGACTCTGGCTTCTGTGTAGTGGCAAAGTCGCGATCATCAAAGAACAATGACGCCATGCCGAAACCGTTTGTGTTTGGCGAAATATGAGATAGCAACTGTTGGACTCCAATAAGAGGACTGACATCCCCCGTAAACAAGTTGTTGGCGATCATTTTAAGCAGTTCGCGTAGCTTTTATTAGAAAATTGTGTGGCTTTCGGTGATGTTCATTAACTTCAATAGCATGTATTTTGGTTTTTGTATTACAAGAAATATAATAGACACAACAACTGCATTTCCCCTGACTTCATTATTTCTCTCAGTAATCCCCCTGACTTCATTATTTTGCCCTTTCCCCAAGTTACGTAAAATAATCTCTCTGCTGGGGAGAAATAATCTCTCTGCTGGGGAGAAATAATCTCTCTGCTGGGGAGAAATATTCTCTCTGCTGGGGAGAAATAATCTCTCTGCTCGGGAGAAATAATCTCTCTGCTGGGGAGAACGCCACGATCCTTTTGCAGAGCCTGTCAATCAAAACCTATTCTTCACAGTCATCAAAGCCATACGCCGTCTCCATAACAGCTGGGCCGGTTTCCTTTGATGTACATGTACATTGCTTCAGCTATTCAAGAACAAGACGTCAGGGTTATTATTGGTTGTTCAATAACGACGATTGTCTTTCAAAGGGCTCTGATTGACAGATTTCTGACTGGGCAGGGAATTACTAGCCGTGGACAAAATCAAAGGGTGGGAAATTGGGTAGCGGGCAAAAGCAAAGTCAGATGATGAATGGTTTAATGCGGGGTGCCCCGTTAAATTGTTGATGATTGGTCGACGGGCTGAAGCAATGCCTGGGAACTGGAAATACTAAGTAAGGAAAGGAAGTGAAATTTCAAGTGCACGCGTTTTTCAAATAGCCTGGCATCGCGGCCTTGCTGAAGATGGAAGTTTAGAATTTTCTCTCTATCCTGTAATGAAATAAGACAGACAAGACCTGGATTAATAAATACGTTATTTTGTTGTGATCGTTGCGGAAAAGCTTGGAGTGACCTGGGAGTGACCTGGGAAGGCACAGCACAGCAGGGGGTAACAAATTGTTACATTGTAATTGCTCCATATACAGTGTGTACGGGCACGCGCGCGGCGAGATTTTATATTTTGCAAACCGATTGAGGAATTCGGAAGATCGATTATTCGATTTTTCGATTGTTTTTAATTCGGTTATTCGGTTTTGGAAACCTCCGATTTGTCCCTGCACTATACTCCATAAGTGGACGTATAGTTGTCTTATAAAGGTAAAGGATAACATCAGGAGGTAGATATTTCCGAGCTCGATAAAGACAACCAACTCGCATGGAAGCACCTTTGGCAATACCTGTGATATACGTCTAGTCCCAACTTAGTTTAGGGTCCAAGAAGACGTAGGTCATATACCTCGGGCAAAGTCAAGGGACCCATATGAAGTGAAGGGAATTATTCATCTCTAGATCGAGACAAAGACAATAATTAAGTTTTCTTTGCATTGAAGGTTACCAGCCAGTCGTTCCCCCAAATCAACACACTCTCCAGATCATTGCTGAGTGAAGCACCCACTTCATTGCGAGAAGTACTAGAAGAACTGAAAGAAACACTGTAGAGTGTAGAGTCATCAGCATACATGGCAAGCTGAGACAAGACATTATCAGGCAAATCATTAATATAAACTAAAAAGAGGGTTGAACTGAGAACAGAGCCATGAGGTACACTGGAATTGACAGAACAAGTAGAAGATTATTGTCCTCCAAGCACCACCTTTAACTTGCGGTTGGAAAGGAAAGCTGAGATTATACGGGAATTCGCTGAACAAAATAAGAATCAATTTTTGCGGTGGTGCCACGCTTGCGTGCAAATTGCCAGTGTTCTTTAATTTGAGTCATGTGCGCATTTTGGCAAGTTATAAACACCCCGTTGGTCGAAGCTGCATCAAGCGCGTGCGTAAAAACACGCACGCGAGCGTGGTGCCACCACAGTCAATGCTTCTATTTTTGGTCGCCGGATTAGTTTATAGACAGCATTCTACCGGACACACCATATGACTGAAGCTTGTGCAGAAGGCCCTTGTGCCAGACCTTGTAAAAAGCCTTAGATATGTCCAGAGCTACCACACGAGCCTCGACCTTAATGTCCAAATCCCTGTTAAAATTATTAGTGATGAGGGACAGCAGATCACCACTGGAGCGGTAATGGCGAAAGCCACTGGCAGCCAGTAAGAAGGTCATTGTCCTCAAGGTGACTGAGAAGCTGTTGATTAATAAAGCATTCAAAGATCTTACTTATTACAGGAAGCAGACTAGTCGGAAATTAGTAGACTCTGAACGCTCACCAGATCCCTTGAAGACAGGGACTACAGACGCCACTTTCCAAGATGAAGGAAAAACTGAATCAACTAAACACATATTGTACAGCTTGGCAAGGATAGCAGATAGTTCATGTGAACACATTTTCAGAACAATTACAGGAATTCCGTCAGGGCCCATAGCCTTGGAGGCATCCAAGGTCTGAATGATACGGGCAACCTTCTTGGGGGTGATAAGAGGATCAGGGACCTCAATATCTGTACGGGAAGGAAAGGCAGAAAATGGATGCCCCTCATCCTTGACTGTAGAATTAGAGATGAAATTGTTTTGGCAAAAAAGGTTTGCCTTATCCAAAGGAGAAGTAAGCACTTATGGTCCATGAAAGAGAGGAGGAATGGAGGACTTTTTTGCGGTTAAGTACACTGTTAGCAATCCGCCAAAAGTCTCTAGATCCAAGCCGCTGTGTTGCAATGGAATCACCAATAGAGTTTGCATATTGCTGTTTAGCGTCCTCTAAAACTCTCTTGCAACGATTATGGAAAAGACGCTTACTATCCAAAGTTCCTGAACGATGATACATCTTAAAGAAATGGTTCCGATGTGCAATTGCTGCAGCATATGCTGGGGTGTACCAAGGTTGAGAATGGGCCCTGATCTGGTAGGTATGCGAGGGTATGTATATCTCCATACCAAGGCTAATCCATTTGGATAGCTCCTCTGCTGCCAAATCAGGACCAAGACTTAGAACTGATGACCAAGGCACATCAGCAAAAAAGATCGAAAAACCATCCCAGTCAGCCTTTCCAAACTGAAAAACAGTACGATGGAAAGGTTGAAATGTTGGAAGGGAAGAATATGAAACGGAAACAGAAACAATTGAATTTTCTGAGTTACCAATTGGAGGTAAGACCTTCGCAACACAATCGTCCGGGTTAGAGCAAAGCAAAGGATCAAGCAGGTACCTACCATCGGAAGCACGACCCGGAATATGGGTAGGAGATGAAACGATCTGAGTAAGATCTTGAGAGATTGAAAAACTATATATTGCAGTACCGGCAATGTCAGTGTTGCGGGAATGAATTGACCAAATCTTTGTGGTGGACGTTGAAGTCACCAAATACCATGACTTGAGCAGCAGGATGCTGGAAAATAGCACGATCAATGCTGTCAGAGATGGCATCTATCACTGCACAGGATGATGATGAAGGTGAACGATATAGAAGAAACAGATAAGTAGTAGAATGGAGGAGTGACAGGCGAAAGCACATGTACTCTTGATTGTCGCATTCCAAAGTGCTTTCGCGAACTACAGGTAGAGTTTCTTTGACGTAGACACCAAGACCATGGGATGGTGGGTGGTTAAGGCGGTGAAAAATATATCCAGGTAATTTGTAGTAATCAGAGGAAATGTCACTGCTCAATCGGCTCTCAGACAGAGCTAACAAATGAGGTGAGTTGTTGTGAAGAAAAGACTGAACACAAGTGAAGTTAGAACGAAAACCCCTGATATTGGAAAAGGCAATAACCAAGTGGCTTAGAACGACGCGCAGAGGGAGGTGGGTTTGCGCGAGCAGGTAAGGTATCAGAATTAGTTGAAGTCATTTTGGTGGTTTATCAAAAAAAATAATCCGTCAATAATCCGAGTTAAAACTGCTCCCTGGACTACCACTCCTTTCAATGTTCTAAGTAGCAGTTAGTCAAAAGAGGCCCATGCCTATTCTACACAGCGGCCTGAATGTCCTTCAGTGTGATGATTAGGTCCTCATCGGCAAACTTCAGACTAAACTCTGGTGTTGATAGTGAGGCTCCCATGGCTACCCTTGTATTCCTGTGCACCATCAACGAGTCCTGTGTGCTTCGTGCTGAGCAGTGGAACTCTCGTGCACCAGAACCCGTCAGAATGCGGTCCAGGTTCCTGGCATTGATGCCCCCTCCTGTGGAAAAAGCAGATCATTTTTGTCTATTTAAACTGCATTCATGTTCGCTTTCCTCTGCGTATCTTAATTGTCTACAGCGTTTATAAGCAACTGGAGTCAGTAACTTTACAGTAGACTGAATTGATTTCTGGTGCCTCAACTCAACTCAAGATGAGATGAGAGAACTAGCAAATAATTCAACTTGAGTCACTGTGAGAAAATGACTGTGAGCAAACTCGACTGAAGTCGAAGGCTCATAAACACTTCCACCCTTATTAAAACTCAAGAAAACAATTGTTGTAAGGTTGTAAGCAGGCTTGAACTTGCCGTGGGGGGGGGGGGGGGGGCAATTTTGCCAATTTTCTTTTTTAAGTGAAAGCATCACCAGTTCACAACTGGTACTGACCTCTCCTAGCCCCCCCCCCCCACCCCCCCAAAAAAAAAAAAAAAAAAAAAAAAAACACCACAGTCATGGTAATACAAGCAAAACACGGCAAAATTATTCACGGAGTTATATGATATAACTTCAAAGCACCCACCTGGCATCACAATGATCCTGTTGTTTGCTATTTGGACAAGCTCTTTGATCAGTGGAAGTCCCTCCAAGGCGGACGACTCCTGGCCGCTGGTCAATACTCTTTCAAAGCCAAGAGCAATCAAGGCTTCCATGGATGTGTGAACATTACTGCACATATCAAAGGCTGAAAGTAGTGCAACCAGACAGTATGAGATATTATTTTATATATATTTTATATTTTAAATCTTTCTGGTAATGAAACCAAGCATTCCTCAAAAGCACACATCGCACTGTAGCTCGAAAGCCTGAAGAAACCTGTAGGAAGACGAGGATGAAATGATCAGTTTTAGAGGTGGGAGGAAAACCCCATAATGATATTCCGAGGAAAAAAACATGGAATCGGGCAGGGACTGAAAACCCAATCCACATGTCGGCCCTGGTGGGATTCGAACCCGGGTCACAGTGGTAGAAGGTGAGGAAAAGTACCACTAGACCAAACTGACTCCTGTTGGTGACCAGAAAAGTGTGAACAGAGAAAAATGGGAGAGGGAATACGTGGTGACGCTGGAAACTAAAAAGTGAATTTTAGCTTCTAAAATCAATTCATCCAATAAACTTACCCCGATGGAAAGTAACAGGCAAGGGTCGGCTCAGCTCTGTAAACGTCAGTTAATAAAGAGAAAGTTAAAAACAAAAGACAATTACATAAATCCTTACAAAAGGCTGGACAGAATCCACCTTTAGTGGGGAATAATGGTCAAATGTAATTTGCAATATAGATCTCAATGGATTAAGGTCAGGAGGTCTCTGGACCAGTTCTCTTCCCTAGAGCTCTAGGGTGGGAACAGAAGCACTTGCCTCTGGTGCCCCTTGAAATATTTCTGCTGACATTTTGACCCTAGGTAAAAGGAAATACAGGTACTAAAGTACCTTTATTAAACCAAGGAAACATTTTCTTGCCCCTTGGAAAATAAACTTACAGACAAGGGCAACTGTTCATCTGTTGGTGCAGTGATGTGAACTGTCTGATGAGTAACATTTCTTTTAAAAATTAAGGCCACTAATAATCATAGGAAATCCGTGTGGCTAAATGTATAATGAGTTCATTCATTGAAGGTACGGGGCTACACCAACTCTTGGGGAGGATGTGTATTCGGCAGTCCGACATAAATGGATCCAACATATAACATGATACATGCTTTTCAGATAAAGTAAGACTTACCGATAAATTCTTTACAAATTTCATGGTCTACACGTCCTGAGCTGAAAAGTAAAGACGAAGGGCATCTACATCAAAGACATTACTATTTGTTTATTAACACAAAAAATGAGTATATCACTCCACCTTAAAAACGTAATATTTCTGGTGTGAAAGTTGGTAAATACTCCTTATTTCTCCTTTCTGAATCTGTTAGTCCTGTCAGGAACTTCTTGTTAATAAGGACTACAATAGGAATAAGGTTTCAAGTTGACTTTCTGTCTCCTGAGAAGTTACATTGTAAAAAGGAATATTTTTCTCTTTGGGAAATCGGTTCACATTATGAAATATGTCTCTGCAATTATTGATTCTTTACTGCACTGATCTGATTGTTTTTTCACCGAGAGGTGCAAAGACACTGTAGAAGAAGCAGAGGGGGGGGGGGGGGGGGGGGGGGGTGCGACTTTTATTTTGTAGTCTAGAATTGCAAGTGTGTTTCCCTGTACTTGGCTATGTGATCTGCAAGACGGGTTCTCGGACTTGTTTTCCCTTGAAATAAAATCCTCCACACCACAATTAGTACAAGAAAAAGAAATATAAACAGGGCAGGGGATTCGAACCCAGGCCTCGTGCTCCAAAAGCCTTACACTTATATTACCAATATAGCCACAGCAGCAGGCCGACCAAATCGGTTTACTGCAACCTTATGCAGTTGTCTGAATACGTCACTCTATCAAGCACCTTGTGCGATGCTTATTATATAAATTAAATTTGTTCCTTTTCTTGCCCTATTACCACCTTCAATTCAAACCCCCCCCCCTTCCCTGAACCACACTCCTTTGTCCAATTCCCCAGCTTCTACCTTCATCCTAATCCCTCCCCTCCTTCATCCTTACCCTAATCACACCTCTTTGTTCCTGTCATCCTGGCTGTCCTTTCCTCTCCCTTTGATGTTTACCCACTGCCTATCTGCCATCCTTTGCATCCCTCTTTTGTGTTTCTCCACCCACCCCGTCATGCATGTGTGTTCCCTACATGTTTGTTTCTTGTACTCTGTCATTCACCTTTGAGAAAGAACTTGCTTAAGTTCGAAACGTCAGGCCAGCTAATTTTTTGATTTGTATATTTCAGGTCCATTCAGTCAGTCAGCAGTTTGCAGCAGTTTCATTCTTTTTCACGCTTATTATATAAGTTAACTTAATCATGAATATGCATGATGGCAATTCTGGTCTACGAAGAAAAAAATAGTGAGGGGATGGACAAAGGGTAGGAGAAGGCAAGCAGTGCCACTTCCCACCTTGTGAGGGCGCCAAACACAATACCACCGGCACCATGCTCTTTGCATAGTTGAATGTCTTCTCTCATGACCTCTAGCTCTTCTGGGTCGTACAGGAAGTCGCCCGCTCGTGGTCGGATCAGAACGAATACAGGTAACGTGACTGTGGACTTGACAATGCGTAGCAATCCTAGATATTCAGCAGAAAGTTTATGCAAATGAAGAACGTCACAAAGGCATTTCATCCATTTTCAGATGGCCAGTTTAGCCAAAAACTGATTTTGTTTGTGGGGGGGGGGGGGGGCGGTAGTGGTGGCAGAGTGCTGGCTTGATTTCTGCTCTGGGCTGGTAGAACAAGAAATCTACTAGTACTAGACCAACTAATTTAAAACAATTTTTGGGGTTTTGTTCCCCCCCCCCCACCTTACTAACCAAAACAAATCTAGTTTCTCCTCCAATAGGTTATTGCTGCTACTCACCAAGACTGGGCGTGGTGCCTCCTTCTGCTAGACCAGTACATAATTCAATTCTTGTTGCTCCTGGAAAGATACAATCCCCGCAAAGTGCAATGAATCTGAAACAATCAGCCACTACAATATCTACCCTGAATGAATGACTGGTCAGAAAAAGGGAACTGATTGATTGGCACATGATATTTACCACTACTTCGAAAACTGTAAGGTTTTCACAAACCTTACAGAGAGATGCATTGAAACTGCTGTGGAAGATTTTTACCCATTTTTTGTTATGATCCATAACTATCTTGTCCCAAAATTTTCTGCCACATCATTTCATATGCTTTATCTTGATACTGCCATATGGCTATGTACACATAGGTTAGGTTTAATTCCTTGAAATGTCACTGGAAAAGGTGAAATATTACGAAAATTTCGCTTACTAAGAGTAAGACCACAGCCATGGCCACTCGGCAGTTTCGCATCGTTTTTGTCGACTGAGGGCGCCCTAACATTATCGACCAACCACAGCGCAGCTTTCATATCAAAGCGTGAAGCAAAGAAAACAAAAATCCTCGGATTGTTTTTGCAGGAAGCAGTCGTATATATATTTGCTTCAGCTGCTATGCTACAGTATGCTGTACAAACCTGAAGCAAACATTTATACGACTGTTTCCTGCGAAAACAATCCGAGGATTTGTTATTCTTTACTTCACGCGTTGATATGAAAGCGCGCTGTGGTTGATCGAGAGCGTTAGGGCGCCCTTAATAGTCGACAAAAACGATAATGCATATGAAATCTTGGGGCAGAAAATTTCGTGACAAGAGAGTTAAATTTAACATTTTCTTCCACAGCAGTTTCTGCATGGCCGGATATGGAACTCTTGCCGCCGGGATGCCCTAAAACACATGAAATCAGCAGAGTTTCTACACTCACCACCTCTTTCTGCTGCAGTTGCAGAGCGTACTGAGTCCACACAAACTTCCATAGCTTATCTAGTGAGTTTGTTTAAACTATAATAAAGAAGGACATTTTCAAGAAATTTCAGCTACAGACACCGTGCATTTCTACCCATACAGACACATGGTGCAAGTCTGGTGCGAATGTTTACTTTGGCACTCTGAAACACTAGTTTGTGTGAAATGCTGACGCGAAGTAGAGGTACCAGACATGGGTCGGCGGATCTGGTTAGAGTTGGTCCCAGCCCTCTATTTAGTACTTATTGAACTTTGAAGGAAAATAGCAAGTAAATGTTGATAAAATAAAAATTGTGTAATAAGACGCACCCCCAAAGTACATCAGCCCATTCAATTTGTTTTTAACCAGTCGTGCATATTTTGATAAGTACTAGGACCCAATGAAACAAAATGTGTGTCTCCTTCCGCACTATCATAAAAAAGTAACGAGGGGATGATAGGCCTACATGGACCCCCGATGATGGAAATAAGCCAACGGGATACAATCGGTTTTGAGGCTACTCCTTTCTTTTATATGTATTTTCCTGTGCAATGTTGATGTGAAAGTTGTTTCTTCTGAGTAAATGAATCAAATCTAATGAAAAGATTTTCTAATCAAGTCAAGGAAATAATTTCATAAAGGAAATAATTGTGTAAATGCTTATGGTGTTATATCGAAGACAGGGAACAAAAAAAATGACATAAGAGAACACGGAGGGTCCTCGATTTGCAAGATGTCCTCAGTTGCAAATCATGTACAAAACCAATTATAGGGGTTTCAAAAGGTTTAAGTGCAAAGTAAAGAGGTGATCAGTGAATGGGAAGTCCTCGGTACTCCATACACACTGTGTGTGGTTTGTTTTTGCATTCAAAAGGGGACCTTTAACAATAGAGGACATAAATAGGGTCCCCGCCGGGTTGAAAAATTTCCCCGGTTGAAAACTGTGTACAAAACCGATGCGGGTTAAAGTATGAACAATATGAGGACAATAGGAGGTCCCCGACTGAAGGTTTTTACACACTTGTGTGCACACACCTGCGTTTTTACATCCCTGTGGAGACATGGCATTGTTCTCCCCTTTGTCCCTGTACTTAAGCAAACCCCCATAGACTTTGTACACAAAATTCCTTGTGGAGGCAACCTAACCCATAGAATTGCCCTGTGGAGACATATTCAGTCCCTTTGTTCACATTGTGTTCATGTCTCCACAGGGTACGGAATATCTCTCCATGGGCGGAGGAGCAAACCGATAATTATTTTTTTATGCAGCCAACCCCCCTCAAAAAGGGGGACATGTTCCCCGCCCCAAGTAAATGCCAGGCGAATAATAAAAAAAATGAATAACTAAATAATTTTTTTTTAATCATTTCGAACGACTGCAATGAATCGTTAGCATTTATAAAGATATCAAATACAATCATCATACCAATGCTATTTGCAGATCCCACGGGCTTACCTTTCAAAGATCAAAGCGGTAAAATGCAAAGCGTTAAAAGGAATGCATGTTGCCGGGCTCTGGCCGTGCGCCACCGGGTATACGAAAGCACTAACTACTAATCCACACTTGATTAAAATCCCTATGGTAGGCTACACGGGTTGTTAGCGTTTTATGTCTGTTCGGTTGTTCACCTTCTCATGATTTAATACCAGTCATTAGCACCTCACTGCCACCCCTCTCATGATCAACATAGAAAAACCCTGCGATCAAAAACGCGTGTGGGCTGGATCGTTCCATTTCATGTTAAGGGGAGTTCATGAGACAGCTACCCTCACTGAATTATTTATTTCAATTTATTCTTTCATTTAAAAAGGAGTGTCTGTCCGTCGACCGAGAGTGGAAAATTCCATTTTAAATTAGGGAAACGACTTGAAAAAAATAGATGAAAGCTATTTAAGTTCTGCGCGTGGGACTACGGCTTATTAGACAAATGGCCAGCAATTGAGAAGGCTGGGCTTCATTTCGAATGGGAAAAAAACATACAATAAAAAATAAACACGAATAGCATACAAAATGAGTAGTATATCCAGCCGGGGAGATGGGGTGGGGACAGGGAGCAACATGCGAATTGTCCTGTTGTAAAACCTGGATACGCCCATTGACCTTGTGACGTCATCTGCACTCCCTCCCCATCCCAGGGCCCAATTTCATGGCACTGCTTACCGTTAGCGATAAATCCCCGCTTACTGTAGCAGAAAATTGTGTGGTTACGGCAAGCGTATTTCACGCGTTAGCGGGGAATGTTTGCTCCTGAGCATGCGTACATCCCGTAACTAAGGATTCTGTGCTTACAGGGTTAGCGCAGAATTTTTCCGCTAGCGCTGTTAGCGCAAAATGGTAATCGTAAGCGCGGAAAGCTGTGGTTAGCAGAGCCATGAAATTGGGCCGCTCTCACCTCCACCACCCCACCCCCACGGATTTCCCTCATTTTCAAGCGTCTCGTGACCTCATCAGCACGGTTGGCAAGTTAAGTGCACTATTTTGTTGCAAACGCACTGTGAAAAGGACGGCGACCTCATTCCAATGTTGACTTGCAGGTTTCCACTGCTGGTGACCGACCGGTCGGTAGTCGGGCTCCGGCAGCGCGACTGGCTAATGACCGAAGTCCACTCCACATTGTGACTGCTCTCCCCTAACCATCTTTTCCCGGGCTTTCACCTCCCTCCATACTTTAAGCAGAGGTGAGCGGGGAGCGTTCACCCCGCCAATGGTGATGTTGTGTCCCGTTTTCTTTCCTCCTCTCATCACTCAAATTCTATCTTTGCAATCCCCCGGAGCTAGCTAAGCATCGAGCCCAGTGTGGTTTTTACACTCGCATCTCCAGCTCTTGACCAGGGGAATACTGAGTATCGCGTTATAGTATGGAATCAGGATTTTGAAGAGTCTATAGAACTGGGTCAACACACGCATGAGGATTGCGAGTGTTAATACGGAAGAGAAACCCCAAGGATATTCGTATCCGGGCGTTCAACTACGGTCGCACGTAGGCCCTACATGTACGTTCGTCAGTGAAACTGTTTACTCTTTACACTCCACAGAGTCCTTATTTTGCGTGCGGTGTGTTGCTTTGGTGGACCAAATGATTATACCCGAATATTTCCAATTCGTACACCGTTTCAAATACGTGCATCTGTTGGGATCATCGTTTTTGGTTTAGTGCTTCAACATATTGATTCGTGCAAAAAGAATTGAATGAATGAATTTTCTATGAACATTTTGATAGGAATACACGGAGCATTTGTATGGGAGGGTCTTTGCGGAAAATATGTCACACCGGATGATTACCTGTCGGACTCAAATTTAGCTGCCAATTTTCGACTCGTCTTAACGGATCTTGGGTCTCAGCACACTGACGTTGTTGTGTAGCCTCTGACAATCGGTAGAGCACTTTTCGCGGACTAAGGCTGCCAAGACAACCTGCGACTCTTTGGCGTAGTTATTAATATGTAGGTCACTATTATGTAAGATGTAATTAACCAATCAATCCTCAAAAGTGCATGTAGCTCGAAAGCCTGAAGAAATGTGTATGAAGAAGACGAAGAAATGTTCAGTTTTAGAGGTGGGCCGGGGGCAAACCCCACAATGAGATTCTGGGGAAACCCACAGAATGAGGCAGGGACTGCGAACCCAATCCACACGTGACCCGGGGGATCTGAACCTGGTCCACCATAGGCAGCAGTCGAGGAAACAACTTGGCCAACCTGACTTCCCTTGCCAGCTTTAGCGTCTCTTTCAACCCAACCGAGCAAAGAGCCAATATAGGCCAAACCAGGTGCGGCGGAACACTGATGAAAGAGGGGGGGGGGGGGGGGGAGCACCGGTGCCGGACGGCTGCTGTCCTTTTCTATGTTTTCTATGTCTTTATGCGGAGCTGCCAAAAGTAGGGGGGTGGGGTACCCCCAAGTGGAAAAGTGGGGGGGGGGGGGACTGTCCACACCCCCCCCCCCCCCCCCCCCCCCGTGGGCCAAACTACAAATCTAATACTATAGTGCCCCGGCTTGATTTTGAGATTTTGACTTAACAGGTTAATGAGCACTCAGAGGTTAGGCTATAACCGGGCGAAGCTTAGTGAAGACGATCAGCGTGTATACATTGTCCCCTCATCGAGTTACCACCCTGCACCCTCCATGATATCTTAGCCTGAGGGCGACCTAGATTGCAGTCTAGATGATGGTGTGTGCTCCCCGGCCGAGTCATTGATCGGCTTCTAAACTGCATCTCAGGCCCATCTTCTGACAAAACGATGTCCCACTTGTTTTCACTGCTTGGGGAAATCTAGAAAGTGGTGTTCTATTTCCCTGTTATACGCTGCATGCATTACCAAGTGTTTGGTTCAGATGGAATACTCCAGGTTATTTACCTATCACCCACGTGCCAAAAAGAACTCTATAAAATCATTCGCTTAAACATAAAAACGAGGATCAAAGGAATCCAATCCTGTATAAAAAAAAAAGGAAAGTAGATGCAGATTTATCAAATTTCGAAATTGAGAAAAGTTATAGTCTTGTTTGCATGTTTCACTTGCATAAGTGAACACATAGCAAGCTCATTTAAACATCATCGCTTCAAAATACCCATCCATTAAATATACCTTGTGAGTTGGTCGGCTTTTTTCACCACCCCTTAGATATTGCTCAAAATAAGACCGTCCTGCACTGCATAAAGATACTCTTGATCCGTCCATTTCGATGAATGGGGTGGCTTGACTTTGCTGAATAATGATTATCCTGTAATAATGGAAGATTCCGTGGGACAGTTTGTACGCTTTAGAAAAGCGTAAAACTCTGAGCAAAGGGCTATATTGCAGCCCTTAATGATGTGCAACTTTAACTTGCAGCACAAATATTTCACCGTCATATTCTAAAAACATGCATTAACGTTGTGTTGCGGGAGTAAATATTGGTGTTACCGCATACGATGCAAACAGCGATAGGCCTATAGTCATTGACTTCAATAGTGGCAGTGCCTCAGGCAAGAATCGGTTTACATGTAAGGTTTTAGTATAATAACGAAATGGACTCTCCCTTGTCGACGAAACCACTTGTTGAATAATTATGCAAATTTGTTTTCTTCTTCCTTACCAAGCTTATCAGTAAAATAAATTCCAGATGCATTATGCGCCATCATCCCTGGTCGTAAAGTCAATGAGGCGCATCCATCAAGCCCAACGCTTTTAGGACACTGTCAATGTTAATGCATAATGCCAATATGCAGTTTGAACCTGCCCGATAGTACAGAGGCAAGTTGGTCCTTGCTCTATGGTATGAGCATGGAGAAATAAATGTCTTATTTCTCCATGGTATGAGCGGCTCCACTTTACTACTCTGGCAAATTACGGGGTGGAAGCTCGAAGAGCCATACCAAGCGAAAGCGGTATCATGTTTTACGCCACGAAGGTTCGATCGGTCACTGTCCGTACGTTGAAAACCAATGACCAATCACAAGAGACGGCACAATTTCCATAGACCATAATGCCCTAATTTGTTTACACCTAAACAAAATTTGCCCGGCGGTATGCGCGCACGCATCGTGTTGTGCAAGGATTTGGTTTAAAGGTAAATCAAAGGTCACATAATTCAAAGACGATCTGACCTGCAACGTCACTCCTAAACCAAATTTGATGCAAAACACGATGCGTGCGCATACCGTACCGCCGGGCACATTCCAATATCAATGTAAACACCCGACGTCAGAGTCATGGTCTATATCTTTGAAACTGACTTCATTGCATTGACAGACTGAGCCTGCGTGTTTGTTATTATTGCAACGCTTTCAAAAACGTTGAGGAAAGCATAGGATAATTTATTTAAACTTATTTATACACGGTAACCATTCAACCAAGGTTGTTTTTCAAGGGGCCGTGTTGCATAAAATTAAACAATACACAAAATAAAAACAGTAATTAAAATCATATTTAGAACAAACTGAAACATTAAGAGGGTGTGCAACATCAGAACGAAAACTTAACCAAGAGGTAAAATTTGTAAAATAAAAATAAAAATAAAACAAAGAAAAATATTTTGAATTATAAACTAAAAATAGACTGTACACAGAGATCACGGTAAAAGATGTTAAAAAAATTAAATATATTAAATATATTTAAAATATTAAAAAACAAACTACAAAAAATTGATCAAAGAAAATATTTTTAAATTATTTATTTAAAAACTAAAAAAGAGACTATATAAGATTAAATAAAACAACCATAAAAGCAGATCGGAAGCAGTAAGTACAGGGATAAAATAACTCTTCAACATGCTGGAGTTAAAGACATTTGCATTTTAAAACATGGTCTGTACCATGTAAAGGTTATTAAGGGTTATTACTACGGGAATGATTGGTTTTATAGTGTATAAGGGTTTAGAATTATGTTTGAGATTATGTCACAGCATGAATTGCTAGAGTTCATAAAACAAAATAACATTGTGGGTAAAGAGTCCGTATTTGACGCAAGTCGAAATTTCATATGACACCCCATTGTCAAAACTCTTAGGCCTATAATTCGAGCAGTCCATTAACATGATAGGGGTGGTAGTTTTGGTTTCAATTAAAATTATTGATTAAAAGGATAGAGGTGATGGTTTTTGTTTCAACAGAATTTCATCTCCATATCCGTATCCTATCGCCATGATCAAATTGATTTTTGTCTTTAAAAAAATGTCCTTGTTCATCAGCGTGCGCACATCTATATAAACATTTTTATTATTTCCCTGCATGCACTATGTTGCTAAAATATGGTTAGTGTGAGCGATTTACCATTTTTTAATGAGTGTAAGCAAATTTTAGTCATTAAAAAAGAACGGTGAACTCTCCTAAAATATATCAACCTCGGAGCACTGCAGATTGATTGACACTGTTGAACGGTGTCAAAGTCTACCGGATTATTGTTCTTCTGTCTCCAAAGTGCAACAGATATGAACCGAAACCATATCACCCCGCAGACAGTGCAGAAAAAGTGCAGAGGAGAGGTCGCCTGAACTTTTCAGGGCCAGACACAATGCTTCTGTACTTTTCGGCGGCGTTCGCCGTTAATTTGTGCAAAATGAGCTTGACTTCTAATTTATGACGTAATGTTATTCTTGGCATTCTCATCCGCGCGTCAAATATTGACGAAGGGGAGTTCCCTGTGTACTCCTCGTAAACTTGATACCAAACCATTCACGGTCAGTGATTGTTCAATTCTGTTTGATTCCACATTGACTCGCTCACTGGATGAATTTTTGCAGGCATTACTGCTGGCCCCACACAAATCTAATTATGCTGTACATTTCATACACAGCTGTGGAGATGCCATCTTAATTACTGGGTGAGATGCCTAGACTGGTCCCTTCAAGTACTTCGAGTACTTGGAGTATGGGGATGCGTGTTAAAGGGGTGGGGGGGGGGGGGGGCGCTGAAAGTATTTTTGTTAATAATATTATTATTTTCTGCGTTTGCGAAATTTACCCCTTGCGTACGGATGACGCATATATGGCGCAAACAAAAACAGTGCCACCAGGCCGGATGACGCCATTGGCCGCTGTTTGTGCAGTTTCGAATCCTTGTTATATTGTTGTATATATGTTACGCTTGACTGCACAAACACATTGTGGCCGTTTCGCTTGGCTGCCAGAGCCGCCGCGGCACCCCGACGTCTCCCGTAAAATACCGTACTCAAGGGGTTTACAGTGGGGGAGACTGGGGGCGACGATTTTTGATGGGGGGACCTGCGCCCCCCCCCCCCCCCCCCCCCCCCCCCTACCCCTCAGCTACGCCGCTGCCGGGTAGTGGATAATTAGCATGCACCTGGAGGAATTCCGCCGGGTTTATTTGGGTTGAATTGTGGACACAGCTGCAGCTCTTGTCCTGGGGAGTCGGTCTTTTGTTAAAAATCAGTCCTCGGACGTAAAAATACGTGCTTTGTCTATGGGGTTGTGTTATATTAAAGGAAAAATAGGAAACACAAAACACGACTGCGTGCACATTTTGACAACAGAGGGCGCTTTTTATTTTTCGCTGGAATGTGAAGGTGGAAATAAATAAAAAATATAAAAAATCTACCTACTGGCCTCGTTACCCAGGTGGCCGGAATACCAAGGTGCATTCATGTGGGAACTGTGTAGAGACTGGCCAAAATGGCCAGATAGGGCAGGTGGCCATTTTATCAAGGTTGCAGAGTAGTATAGGATTGACCGTATTAAATTGCAATTCATTCAAGGCCGATGACTCTTCAGATTTTGTGCGCATTCTAATCACCATTTGTTGTGATTATTTTAATAGGGCAAGTACGTTCCCGACAAACAAAATCCACTGTAATCTCCAATATGTAAAATTCAATAGTTTTTATAATTCCGAAGTAATGTACAAAGAGTGAAGAAAATATTTCATGAATGAAAGAGAGGCCTACTCTGATTAAATTCCAACCCATATGATTAATTATCTCAAGCGAAATCATCAGTTACTAGTATCACTAACATCAGCATATACACGGAATTTACGGAAAAAACTTTAGTATATTAATACACAATTGAATATTTACATTGATTCACTAACAATAACAGTGGATCGGTTCTTAAAAATTGTGATTAATTTATACAAAACTAGATACATTTTAAAAATAAAATAGAAACATATAGACAAGCTAAAAGTAGGCGCGGTCCGTGCGGCAAACATTTGTCTGCATGCGCCCCCATTATAAAATTTTACTTTTTAGTTTCGTGAATAAATTCCCCATGAATGTCTCGGTTGTGCAAAGAGGTATGTAAAGTAGTGCGAGTTTGAAATAAATGTGCGTGAATGTTCAAACATTAATGGGGCTGTGTCGTCGCGCCATCTCGCGTTAACGAATCAATTATTGGAGTGCGCCCCCTTGCGCTTCATTTCGGTTATGTGCTATTTTTAACCTCCATCCGTTTGTTATGGCTGTTCTGAGAATTGGCTTTTGGAAACTACACCCCCTAGAAAACGCACGCATGTCCAGCGTCTGCATACACATACGTGTACACGTATACTTATAAACAAGTAGCACACATCGTGGCACTCAGTTCTCTAAGAGTAAGATTATTAGAAAAAACGTTCAAATTTCATCTGTTTATTTCATAAAATTTCATTCACATGTACACAAGTGCCATGGAATATTTGTCTGAAAGTTGTATGGAATTGGAGGTTGGCGATATAGAAGTAGAACCTTACGCTGGAGAACCTATGACATGTACATTCCGAAACTCTTGCCAGAGAGGACGACTCGGCACACGGGGCGCTTGTCCATGTAAATGTGCACAGCAAAACTGCAACGTGTCTTGTCGCTGTGTGACAGTTCGCGCTAAATTTTGTACACAAAATCCCACAGGCGGGGTATCCGTAAAAGGGTCTATGTATTATGTGTACATTCATTTGGATGTATCTTGTTTGTATCTTGCTTGTAAACTTAGGTCGATAAAAAGCTTCAGGCTTATTTTGACCCGTCACTTCAATAACAAAATTATCATGCTACTAAAAGAGGGGTAGTGGCTGCAGACAGTTCTTTAGCAGCAAAAAAAAAAATAAAATCTAGAACTTATAAGTACATTTTATTTTTAAACGGTTGATAGATGGGGCTGAAACAACTTCACTTGGTCTCTATTCCAATGGCACTTGTCAACAACTCGCTGTGTGAAACAATATTTCCGCACATCAAGTCTACATGTAATGTATAGTCAACATGTACAGTACATACATTACATGTACATTGTACAGTACATCCGATCCATGTACTCGGTATGTGAATTGTTCATGTCATAAAAAGTAATAAGCGAATAATTCGTGCAAAACAGGTGAAAATTAGGGTTGTTTGAATATTTGTCGGGGTGTTTATTTCTTTGTTTCTTCGGTAGTCATCTTTATCATAGTGATGTGGGGATCTGTGCGCCAGTGGCGTAAACACGGGGAAGGAGTTCAGGGGCCCGCCGATTTGTATTTCTTTTTTGTTTCGTAAATTTAAAAAGGGGAAATTGTACACAAAGTGATGTTTCAAATTTCAAGCGGTGTTTGGGGCGGGGGTATCCCCCGTTGAGAAAAGTTCAAGATGCAGTACTTCGTTGACAAATTCAATAATCATCCCCACTGTTCGACACGGATTTACTCGCCACTGGTGAAATCTCATTTCATTGGCGTATATTATTTATTAGTAATAACTGTTATTATTGTGTTTATTATTTGCTAGTGTTGAAATAACTCTTATGATGTAACTTTCCATAAAGTCCTGCCGTCAAATGTAACACAAGGTCGTGGACTCAATATCGCCATCAGTATAGCTGTTTTACTTTGATTTGCTCATCATTGCACGCACAGCCGATTTTAGTCAAAATTTATTTCGATACATAGGCCTACAACTTTATTTTTGTATAGGAAGGGGCTGGTGCGTTATTTATTTTACAATTATAAATACATATTTACTTATTTACTTATTTTCGTTTGGTTCTGTCATGGTACATTTTGGCGTTTGGCCGGCGGGTGGGGTGTCACGGACTATGTTCGACTGTAGGCCTATCGTATATTTTTGGTGGCACAAACACATACAAAATACTTGTACATGCAGTATGTATCATAACTACAGGACCATGCATGCAGCAGTCATTGCAATTGTAATCTGATCTGGCATGCGCGCCCTGTGGGTCAGCGCGCGCGAGCCCTGTAGGTCAGCGCGCGCGCGCCCTGTAGGTCAGCGCGCGGTCGTGGGGTATTATTTGCAGTTACTGTGTTCATCTGCGTTCATCAGTTCGGGATTCAGTGTACAGCCGCAAGCCTGCTATGATCGTGACGACACAGCCCCTTTAATGTCAACAATTATTATCGTTCACCTTCTCCCAAAAAAATACTTTTAGAACCCCTATTCCCAATATTCTTGTTTGTTATTTGATGGTTTTTGTTTTGTTTTCGAACAACGCTCGACTGAAAGCTGTGTTTAAAACTGGTACACTTTGTTAAAGTAAGTTTAACCTTTAACCTGTCTTATACCATAGACACTGGCAGAGGGACATTATCTGTCACGAAGTACGGTGGCTCCTCGGCGCCATCATCGGGAAACCACAACTGGGTGTCGGGCAAGTTATGCTGTTTTCCATGGCTGTTCTTCTTACTACGAGGCGTTCCAAATGGTGACTTGGTTGTGACGTCATCAGGGGCTGGTGTTATGCAAATCACGGGCGGTATAGGTGTGGGTTTATTCATGTTGACGTCCAATGGTAATTCGTTTCCCAGTAGAGTTGAGTCGTCTAGAGTGAAATACGATTTTTACATTTAACAATGAATAAATGGTTTGGGCCTCTTAAAAATCTCGTCTCCTATCATGTTTAGCTATGCCTTTCTGTCTCGTTATACCCCGTGCTATCTCGTCTCTATTCTCGTTTCTTCTCGTTAAGCCTCGACTAGTTTTCTTTTTAGACTCGAATCCGTTGTCCCGTCTCAATTCGTTCTCAATTTGCCACACTGTGTCTTGCCTTGTCTCGTGTTTCATCGGCTTCGTCTGATTTCGTCACATCTCACCCCGTCCTATCCTGTTTAAGTATCGTCTTTTCACTTCTTTTGCCCATTCCTCGCTTTCGAATCAGGTTCTGGTCTGGTCTGGTCTGGTCTGGTCTGGTCTGGTCTGGTCTGGTCTGGTCTGGTCCTGTTCTACAATCACGCATTGGTCCAAGGTTTTGCACAATCGCACCTCACCTTTAAATTTGATAGAGGAGATGCTGGTGTTTCGACGATGACCTGGTTTTGACTTTTCCTTCCTGTAAAAATAATAAACTAATAAAACAGTGCAGTGTTTGTTCACGTTATGTTTTTGCTATAAAATATTTAAAAATGATTTCTGCTGCCAAGATAAAGAAGAAAAAAAAGAAGTAAGCACAGCAATGCACGTTTTAGGAGGAGATTATGTGGGCTCACGTTTCGTTTAATGTTGTCTCTTGGCCATTTTTGTTGGCGTTGGAATCCAACATAGAAAACCTTTTCTTCCTCATCCTGCAGTGGAAGAAAATCGCCAACGGTATGAGGCCTAACAGCGTGAATACAACCACTAGGATGGCCGTGGAACCACTACGCCCCCCATCGTCCTGTCGGCTCGGATCAGTGGCATTATTTGGGTTTGGAGTGGAGCTCGTGTGGACTGACTGTGTTGCAATGGAGGTGACGTCAGTTTTGGGTATCGTGTCTTGTGTGGGTTTAATTGTCATCCAAGGCTGCTCCGTTGTCTGTCTAGTGGTGCCATCTACTGTTTGGGGGTTTGTGGGAGAAACGCTGCCAACTGCCTCCTGTTGTGTAGGCGTTGATGAAGATGGCGATAGGTCCGCGGAAGATGCTTCTGTTGATGTGGAAACGATGACGCCAATAGGTGGTGCAGTTGAGGGCCTGTTTGTGGACCGGTGTATATCATCTGTCATGACGTTTGTTGTGGGATCAGTTTGTATTCCAGATGTGGTGATGTTGGATTGGTTGATCAGTGTCCCTGTTGTCATTGCCGGCGAAGTTGTTGCTAGTGCTGTGAGGGTTTTAGCGCCCTCTCTTGTTGATGTTGATGTTGTCGAGTTCTTAATGATCGTTGTTGAATCCGAAGATAAGGTATGGGTTGTGTTTTCTGTTGTGGAAACGGGTGATGTATTATTATGTGATTCCGTCTTCACCCTTGTTTGATCTGTGACTTGTTCACTTTGCATGACGGTCGCCCCTTGTCTTGTGAATATAGACAGAGCGTCTGATGTCCGGACATCCTCTTGAACCGTAGAAGGATTCGTCAGGACGGTTGAGCTTGATGATAAATCGAGTGACTCAGGCACAGTTGTGGTAATTTCCTCCCCTTCGTCCGTTGCTTCCGTTATCAGATGTGTCGTTGTAGAAGGCGTTATTTCGGTGCAGTTGACGCCGGTGAAAGGGGGGTCGCAGTCACAGACATGATGAGCTAGTCTGGTTTCCGACGCGGCCACTGATCTACACGTTGATTGATGCGGGCACGTTGGTCCTGGTGTCCCATCGCATGCCGAACCTGCCCAATTAATGACAAAGTCAGGCCACCGTTAAAGGTAGTGAACACGATTGGTAATTCTCCAATTTGTTTTTACTGAATTATTACGAAATACCTTACTAGACTGTAAGTTATTAGTAGTCTCAATCATCCTGTGAAATTATGGCAGCGGGTGTGCTGTCGTTGTCAAGAAAAGTGGAAATGTATACTATATCGCTTTCCAACGATTTCCAGCTGGAAATCGTTGGAAAACTGGCCTGTATAGCCTTTAGTCAAGGCGCGCGTGGCTACCCGGACGAGTGGCGCGCTGGACATGCTGGCATAGACAACTTCGCAAATACCGCCTGGTTGAGACGTCACAATGGTCAAAAGGCATTGTGGGAAGGAAATAGCAGTCTCATTCCTTCCTTCCCACAATCCCTTTTAACCATTGTGACGTACGTCTCAACCAGGCGGTATTTATATTTGCGAAGAAGTCTCTATTCAGGGCGCGTCACGTGTCCAGCTGGTAGCCACGCGCGCCTTGATTAAAGGCTTTCATCCGCCCGACGGTTGAAAACGAGCGCCGTTTTTCTCTCTGTTTTTTCGCCATCCAACAACGCAAAACTTTGAACAGGTCAGTGGAACGATATCTCCTATAACATACTAACCCCCAAATCTGCCATTTTTGAAAATTGCAACAATGACCAATCATGTACACGGCCTTTAACTGCATGAAGATTACTCAGATTAAGGAACACATGCATGGTGAAACTTCACGCAGCACCCAAAACACAAAAGTAATTTAGGCCTACTTAGCTGAAAAGTTTTCCTCGGTAAAATTTCGAATTACCAACCAAAATTCCATGTGATGTATATTGCTTGTGACTGGTATTTATGTATAATTTGCTTAATAGCGTGAAGAAAAAAAAACATGGAGTTTTGGCTGGTAAACTGTTTATAGTAGCCAGGGGCCAATTTCATAAAGCTGTTAAGCACAAAAAAATTGCTTAGCATGCAAATGCTTCCTTGATAAAAACTGGATTACCAACCAGATTTCCAAGTGTGGAATATTGCTTTTGACTGGTATTCAGTTGTTGTTTGCTTAGCATGAAAATTACATGAGTCTTTTGCTGGTAACCTGTTTTATTAAGCAAGACATTTTCATGCTAAGCACATTTTTTTGCTTAACAGCTTTATGAAATTGGGCCCAGGACTTAATGCTTAGCAGCTCAATGAAATGTATCCTTGTACGTGAAGGGCCGTTTGGAACTTGCCTCGTGTTTGGGGATGAATTTATGATTCGTGTGATAATTTCAAGAGACGTTGGGGCCCTTTGGGTTGATTAAATGCCTCAAAAAATAAGAATTAGCCTATAACCGGGGGGTTGGCGGTCAAAACCCCACCCCCGCTTGCCAATTTTTTGTATGCCTACAATTTTAAATCAGAAAAAGAAACCCTATAATGGTTTCTATTTTGCGTAAATTAGGAGGTTAAATAGTGCCATCAACGTCGAGAAAGAGACCCCCCCCCCCACCGCTTGTACAAATTTTGTTAGCAGGAAAAGAATCTTCCGGGTACACTTTTTGGGCGAATATACGAAACAATTTCGACACCTCCCCCCCCCCCCCCCCTATAATAAATCATGAATCCGCTCCTGTATAACCGTTTGGTTTTCTTACCAACGGACAAAAATAATAATATGCACAAAGGACAGTAGGTTGAAAACATTTGAGTTTTCAAAAGCAAACCCGATTACAATGCATAGTGAAATATATTCATAAGCTCATACATACCTTGAATGAATATGTCGCAAAAAAGTTGTTTGTTTGACAAGATCATTAATACTTGATAGAAAAAAAGATTATACGCTTTGAATGCATAAATCAAGGTGAGGTACATGTATCAGTATCGAATCGGTTTGCATTTAGAAAATCTCTGAGGAGATACGACGGTTCGATAGAGATATGAATTTGCTTAGCACCAAAATGTCATGCATATTACATACCTCCTCTGCAGGTTGCCTCGCTTTCATCTGAGCCGTCGTCACAGTCGATGACGTCATCGCACCGGAATTCAGCCCAAATGCACCCCTCTGTGTAGCCACAACGGACCAAACGGACGGCCGAGTCAGCCACGCATTTAGTCACTGTACAGATTCCACAGGATAAAATATATTAATTGTTCCCTTTAATTCTTCTTGAAGACGGTTTGATGTTAACGAGCGACGAAAAATAATGCATTCTGGCGTGGTTTCACGTTACTGGGAGAAGGGGGTGTTTTGTGTGTTTTTTTTGATGGTTTTTTTGGGGGGGGGCTGGAATGCCTCTGTTTCATTGTCATTTTGTATTCGTCATATAAAAGATATGATATGTTCGAAAATGAATGGAAAAGGTTTTGATTAGTTTCAATCTGAAAGCTATCTATTTCTCCTCCTGAGAAATATTTCCCATCTGGCATGCTGTCATCTTCCAAAAGTTGTATCCGAAGACCTTTGAAAACGCTGTAGCTTATTTGGATTTCAACAATCGAAATAAGTGCACATAAATGTGCACAGAATCACTGTTAAAACGATTTGTTTCCCACTATTATTTCATAGTAACTCGGATAACACACTGAGCTCAAACTTTCACTGGTTTGTTATTCCATGTACATGTATATGTTGAAACACACAAGATGTAAACACTGCCTGTTACGGTGTGTTGTCAGTGACGAGGACCGTCGCCAGCCACAGTACCAGCCAGTGGGGCCACATCACAAGAACAAAAAACACAACTATATAATTATATTTGAAGCCTAATTGGTTTCCAGGTGGGGCCTGGCCCAACCCCCCCCCCCCCCCCCCCCCCCCCCCCCAAAAAAAAATAATATTCCTCCACGCCCTGCTGGCTTCATAGACAATTGCAAAATATGTATGGTTTGGGCTCTAAGTGTCATTCTGGAGTCAACTATACTCGGAATTATTCTGTTGCTCAGTCCGCCACACAATTTGTGCGTTAGTGGTGTGGAGGAAGGAAAACATATATTACTATTTTCACCACTGTAATACGTGTATTCCTTTCGCCCAAGATAGTGACATCTTCACTTTAAAATGTTGAAGTCTTCTGATGACGGGCATAGTATACTGTCTGAAACGTTGAGTTTATTTTCAGAACCTCACAAACTCACAATAAGTGTCCCGATCAAAGAAAACTGACAATTTGGGAGACCACCAACATAGGGCAAGATAGCTCAGTTGGTAGACCTCCGGTACGTAACGTACGGTATTCCGGAGGTCGCAGCTTCAAACCCCGCTCCTGTCAGTTGTTTTTGTTCACTTTGAAAAAACTCACAAAGAGAGAGAGTTCGCACATGGTACTACCGCAAATCTTTATTTTATTCTTAGCCACCCACCGTGCCCCCCCCCCCCCCCCACCCCCTACCGCCCAGCCCAGCCCGCCAGAAACACGAAACGAGGAAAATAAGAATAGGCAACATTAACCTTCCATTTTATGTAGTTTTTATTCTGAAGACAAAAATGTTGTCTGGTAAAAACAAAACAAGTTTTTGAAGAGAAGGTATTTGCCCCATTTTGCACCATTTCATATATTAGCTGTTTGTTTTTAATTTTTTAAAATAAAATTATGACAGCTGCACCATTTTACCTGATCTGTTTGACCGCCTTGTCCCCCGAGCTGTTGCATTTCCTTCTGACAGCAAAATCACAGAAAACACGACAAAATACACCAGATGAAAGAAACACCTCCGATTTACGACGATGGCACGCTGTCTTACTGGAGACATCTTCGGCTAAATGTTTTACCTCGGGCAGAAAGAATTTATTCTTAATTCTATTTTTGCGACATAACTTCACGCTTTGTGAGTGGCACACAATTATACACAAAGGTACACAGAAAATGTGACCGTTGTGCTTTTGTTTTCCCTTTTGGAGGCCGCACACAACGCTTAAAATTGATTAATTTATGTAGTATCGTTATGATTAAATGGTTCCCCATTTGATTATAGATGTGGAGGCGTCATATGGTGCGATTAAAATTCCACTGCTGATCGATTTGGAATCCTCTAAAAAAAAAATGTTTGTAGACTAAATGCTGGAGCGAAATGTATCCGTGTTTGTTTTTACCAGCTAGGTTAATTATTTTCAAATCAACAAAATTAGCCGGTTTAAGGTTTCGAACTTAAGCCAGAAACAAACATGTGGGGGACACGCAAGAGATTAAGGACCAAGGAAATGTGGCTGTAGGTGAACATCAGCAAGGAGCAACGTTTGGGTTAGGATGAAAGGGGGTCAAGTTGAGATGGGAGGAATGAAGCTGAAGAAATTATTTTAAATTATGTCAGTGTTTCAAATCAGAAAAATATTTTGGAACTTATTAATAACGCGTTCATTTTTAACTCTCCTTTTTCACCAGTCACTATCTATTGGAGAGTAACCATGGTTTTCCATGCTTGCTCCATTTGGGGCCAAGTTGTGGGCTTTATTGCACGCAATCGATTTTTAACCAATGTTTTTAATTTTTACTGAAAATTCCCCTTATTGTGCTTGTCATTAAATAAAACACAAACAATGAAAATTGACGTTAAAATTAACGTATTTTAATATAGTTGTTTTTATAAATTACCATTTTGTTTCGTAGTGAAAATATTTGTGAATGACAAGCACATTTAACATAATTTTGTATGGCATGTCTAAAAATACTTTTCCCTGAATTTTGTTTTTTGGAAACGTGTTCGTGCAGCAGCTACGTACATCATGTACGTGCCAACTTTAGAGGGACGGAGCATGCGCACATTGGAGGTGTGAATTATAGGGGTCAAACTAATCGAGGCCCCTGGACAAGAGATGTATATAGGTGCAGGATGAAAATAACAGTTTGATAGTGAGGTAATAAATGAGTAAATAACCAATAATAAAGAAGTGATATAAAATCACTGCAAGAGGTTTGGGTAAACCAAACCTGCAAGTTAACACCGGTTTGTGTTGTAACGAACAGAAAGGGCAGCCGTGTCCCTCTGACAATATAAAGATAGTTATGATTGACATTTTTATGAGCTTGGACCGCGATTGTCAATACAATGCTACAATACTGAGAAGACTCGTCTCTTCTGATCATCTAGCTTGAGCTATCACGTTTCGTGTTTAATTTAGTTGGAAAAGGATTTTAAAGTTATGATATACCGGTACTTTGGTAATGATCAAAAACTGAACTATGATTAGTTTCAATCTGAAATCCTGTACTGTTTATAAAGATGATACCAGTACCAATCCTCCGGTGAAATATTTCCGTCTGAAATGCTGTCATCTTCGAGAAAATCCAAAAATCTCCTGGTTTACTTTCGATTTCAGCAATTGAAATAAGCACAATAATGAACGTGAAAATCGCTGTTAAAACATAATGCTTTTTGCTTTTTTCTCGTGAATCGGGTGACGGATTGAGCTCGAACTTTCACAGGCTTGTTATTCCATGTACACAAAGTGTAAGCACTGCACTGCCTTAAAAAATTAATCGGTGATCATGCTAAATTTGGAAACTACAACAGGGTCGGATCCAGGAGGATTGTTTGCGGGGGGGGGGGGGGGGGGGGGGGGGGGTGTTCTGATTTTTTTTTTTACATTTAGCCCACAAAGTTTCTCAACGTTGGTGGCGCCATTTAACCTTTTTGTTTTGTTCTTACCCGTACACGCAAACTATAAGACCTTCATGGGGTTTTGTTTTTCTTTTCTGGTTTGCTAACGGTTTCGTCCGAAGTTTTAAAATGTGAATTTGTGTAAAATGTTTTCTGTGCCATCAGCACTTGAAGTAATGAATAAAAAGCCACACTTGTCTGGACCAACTTATTGGTTGTTTATTTGGTGCAGTGCGCCCTCCATCCCCCACCCTCCTTTATCCACCCCTCATCCGATCTCCGACACGAGCAAAGGTTTACCGTTGGAGGCGCTCTAACTCTACACAAACTTATACAGTACGGTTCCCGATCCTTGATGCTGATTAAATGTTGCACCGGCGGGAACCAGACCATTACCCCGGTAACGTGTACACCGTACCTTTGCATCGATCATGACAATCTTTTGACTTGACGAAGTTTGACAAGTTTATATTCATGCATGACACTTTGTATTTTTTGTCAGATTATAATTAGCTCAGCTTTCCTTCCAAATGTGTTACCGAATGATTAAATATATTAACTGTTAATTTAAACGTAATTGTCGCACCCATCGACGAGAGGTGACGAGTGCAGAGTGGCGTCGTACGGTCGTGTGTTGTGTAGTCGAGTCCGGGAAAACTTCGCAAGATAGAATTTAGAAATAGAACTAAGCCGGTTGATAAACTTGAGTGACACGACAGTAGCGAATTGTAATGCCAAAATCAAGGGCGAGTGTGCCATCTGTTAGCAATGATGGGATATGGGTAAGTAATTTTCCGGGTAAGTCGGTAGTGGAAATTAACTAGGTTATCCCTCGGACGGGGGGAACAAGTGATACACATGTAATTTTTGTAAACAATTACAATGTCATGCGGTTGTACCATGGAGCCTATTTTGTTTATGTTGAAAATTATAATTTCATCACTTGTTTCATACCGTCATTTCTATTAACGTTAGTTGGTTCCATCCTAATTGCTCATAGTTTCGAACCAGAGGTTGGTCTGACCCACTCATGATGAGAGAAACCATGACGAGTACCGGGAGCATGCTGAGCGCTTCACTCAGGGAACAGAAACCGACAAGACCAAAGCCCCCGCCAGAGGCATTTGAAACAAAGATGGAGGTAAATTCGAGAGCATTGTGTAAAGGAGCATACTGACAAAGATACTGACAATTTGGGAGACCGCCAACATAGGGCAAGATGGCTCAGTTGGTAGAGCGCCGGTACGGTAACCCGGAGGCCGCAGGTTCGAATCCCGCTCCTGCCAGTTTCTTTGTTCACTTTGAAAATGTATTCAAATTTACCTAGTCAGTTTCCCTTGTGGATTGTGTGACGAGCATACAATTAGTTAGAATTTTTAGGGGGCCTACTTGGGTTTTAGTTTTTCTTGAGTTACTGAAATGTTTATGCTTGGTCATTAGACATTGAAAGCTGGGTGCTAGATTCAGAAAATTAATGAGAAATGTTTCATTTAGGCCCTATTTATTAGATTTTTTCATGCACGTTTCCCTTCATCTTACGATCTTTCCTGCTTTAAGAGGAATATTAATTCCTACCTGTTGTATTTCTTATTCCTTTTCTTGTTTTAGTTCTGTACCTCGAGTAGTGTTTAGCCTTGTTCAGGGCAAAATTGCATGAAAAAAAAACAGTATCAATTTGCAAGTGGTTTTTACACTGATGCATACACACCTGATTAACACCAGTGGCGAGTTTGAATATGTTTAGTTAATTAGTGTCAATAGGCTGATCCTTATAACTTCAATGATCACGTATCAAATTATTACCATCATAAGCTCACTGAGTGAGTGCAAAATTCAAGACTGCATAAATTACATCAGAGATTTCATTATCAATTTAAGAGGGGAGACGCGTCAGAGAATCTAGATAGAAAATCAATTAATCTCCGTGCCAGACAATGATGAATGGCCCGTTGCCACGGTAAGATCAACCCAAATCAGCCATCAGTCAATGCCGGTCAATGTTCAACAGTTGTCAACAAAGCGTCTGAGGGGTTCAAAGTATCGCCGCTACATCGTAGTAAAAAGGAGCCTAACAAATGACTAATGGATGTAAATGGTGGATGCCAGTTTTTGTGATAAATTTTATTCTCTGCCTGTAGACCGGTAGACTTGAGGTGAAGTACATGTATAGTATCCATTCTGTGAAAAATTGATGCAATCGGGTATTTTCTTTATTTTGAAGATTATTTTTGAATTTTAGTTGAAATTAATTGAAGTGAATCTCCTAGCTCAAGTTTGATAACTTGAGCAGATCCGGGTTTCCATCTAGAATTAAAATATCTCATTCTGCCTGTCTACTCTTACTGAAGATTGAAAAATGCCTGTCCCGTTTAAGTCAAATTTTGAATGTTGATACCCCTTGCTGCAATCTGATCCTTTCTTACCAATTGTGACCCATCATTTTGAGAGGAAATGCTGATATTTTGTGAACCAGTGTTAAACTTTAATTTACGAAAAGGTTTGTTCACTTTTTACAAGCAGAAACTACCTGTACAACATTATTTTTACCCGTCCCCTGGACCGGTAGTCGGCTGTCAAGTATTCCTACTTTTCCTACTCATTGCTAATTTACCTTGCTCCTACTTTTTCTACTTTTTTTCTTAAAATGCCTATTTTCCCCCTACTTTTTCCTACTCTTTTGTCCCACAACTCGGAAAAATCTCAATATTTTTCCATAAGTGTTTCACACTGTCATATCACACAATTGAGCGCTTGGGTGCAGGAGTACTGCAGCAATACTTCCAAGAGCTTAGTTAATAATAACCGGCATTTAAGAACTCTCAACATAGTAAACTATATCACAGCGCTTACAATATTATTACCCCTGCTCATCGGGCCCATTAATCATTCCTGAAGCCTTCTCAACTCCCTGAGGAGTATACAGCCCCGGCTGCAAGTTAAGCGCACATGGGCTAATCAAACACATAACCATCACTGCCCTCACAGGTACCCATTTACTCCTGGGTGGAGAGAAGCAACTTGTGACAAAGTGCCTTGCTCAAGGACACACGCACCATGACCCCAGCCGGTCTCGAACCCACAATCTGCAGTATCACTGAGATCTTGAGTTCGGTACACTAAGCCACGAGGCCGCAGCACTCCAGTTGAGGATGGGGCACAAGTACAAAACAATGAAAACTACTGAACGCCCACAAAAGTCCTACTTTTATCCTAATTGTGTCCACCAAAGTCCCACAGGTTTGATCTTACTATTCTCCTACTTTTTTCACCTAGCTCTGCTTGGAAGCCTGAGATAGATATGTGGCTAGAACAGACTTCGCAGCAGACCAAACCACTCATATATCTGATATATCGTGTGACAATACAACATTTAATGCAATATATCCCCTGTTTTTTTTTTAAACTGATAATTGACTGCGTTATCACTTGTCCGTTTCAGCTGTCCTACACTTTGAAGAATCCCTTCTCTATGCATGATAACAAAAACTCATTTCAAGATCACGGAGTGTATTTCAGACACGTGAGTATTAAAGATTTTTGCTATTATACATCTCAGAGCGCAAAACATTTCAATCAATCAATCAATCAATCAACTCGATATTTATTTTCACATTGACATCCTCAGTAACAATTCATATGCATATAAAGGAGAAAATATGTATATGTATGTATGTATGTATGTATGTATATATATATACAAAGCATTCTTCAAAGACGATACGTAATCGTAAGCATTAAAAGATGTCAACATGCAGGAAAACAGTGAAGCAATGCTTTTGTACTTTTCCCTGGGACAAGACAAAAACTACACACAGGACAATAGAGAGTGAGACCCTGTACGGTACGTTACATGATAACTAAGCGAATCAGTAAAAAATTGTTATTAAAGCATAAGCGTTGATCATCGATTTCTTCAATTTTTGGGCAAATAAAACCACAGTAGTACACTCTTTCAAATCAATGTTGAGTTCATTCCAGTATATGACACCACGTTGAAATGGACTGTTTCTAAAAAGTGAAGTTCTACATTGTCTCACAAACAGATCACCTTTCAAAATCAAGGTACTGTAATTTTCTCTTGAATGCCTTTTTGCGTATTCTCGTCTTTCCATCTTTCCTTCCTATTTTTTTGGTTTCTTCTTGTACTTGCGTACTTACATCTGTGCCCTGTTGAAGGCATACTTACCAGAACGAAAACCTACCCAATGTGTTAAGTTTCTCCATTGGTTTCAATATCACCATTTTTAAAAAGCTGTAAAGGAAGGTTGTAAAAGTTATATGACGAATACATAAGAAATAATGATTTGGAATGTATAGTTTGTGTTTTTTTAGTAAACTATTGACAGGGAAGAATCACAGGGCCTGCCCCGCCCACAAAACAAATACCACTTTCTGCCTGCATTATTAAAAAAAACAAAAAAACTGCTTGCCATGCCTGTGATGTCCGGAGCTGTGTACACAAACATCACAGTGTGTGTGTGCTCTTGTATTGTACTACGTTCGAGGACAAGAGGAGAAAGGAAATACAAAAGAATCTTTCTTGTCCTCGAGAGATGGTCTTTTGTTAAAATCGGTCCTCGAACATAAGGATACGTGCTTAGTCTATAGGGGTTAGTTATATTAAAGGAACAATAGGAAACACAAAGCATTGTCCTCGGACGTATTGGGGAAGTACGACTGAGTGTGCTGGGGTGTGTCAATTAATGTTTTTACTGCCAATGATATCAAGGACTCAGACTCAATTATTGTGACTTTGTATGGCTGTGCCGAATATTCGATAGATTATCCAATATTCGAATATCTATTTTTGAGTTCGAATATCTGAAGGGAAAAGTTCAAATTTTTATTTCAAAAATTGCACCCGTGACTTCGTGACTGGTTTCTGTCCAAATAATTGTATGACAGGCAGGCTATCTATCTGTGTTACAAACACGTAATGATGAATGTACCTGTTCCTACTTTTTGTCGGGAAAATAAAATGTTCTCACCGGGGTAAATAAAAGTATTTCTGTATTTTTGCATGTGTGCTAAACCTTGACTAAATCATTCCTTGGTGCCGGCGATAGTCATATAAGTGAGAATCTGTCTTTAATCTGTGAATTAGACTGCCTCTGTACATACTATGTTTACCCCAAAATATTCAATCAAATGGAAGGGGCGAATATTCGAATATTCGAATATTCAATTATTAGATTTGACTCAGCCCTAGTGACTTGTAGTTTGGACTTGTAGTTTATGACTCTGGACTCAGACTTGGCACTGGGGACCTGAACTCAAGGCTTGGGGACTTCTTGTATACATGTATATTTTTGTTTCTGTTTTATATCCAGGGTCTTGGTAAACGCCTGTTCCACGGAGACGAAAGGCAGCACAGCTCCAAAAACTTCCACACCCGGGACTTGCCCAGCCAGGACTTGCTCTCGACCAACTACAGCGACGCATTCACAGGCAGGCCGTGCAAGAAACCACCAACAAGGCGCCGATTCCCTCGCCAGCACCCCGAGCCGAAGGAAGGACAACAGAAGCTCGACACAACGACCACCGATTTGTTCTGCTCACCAGATGTGCCGTACAAGACAGAAACGCAGACTCTGGTCTCTAGCCAGGAACCTCACCTTAAACCTAACCCATGGAAGTATTCCTATAAGGCCTATTAACTGGATGTGTGTGGACGTATGAACAGGGTCAAATCCAACGAGCTGTATTACATTACTTGAGCGCTCACTGGCTGTATGTAGTGAAGCCTTTTGGGTGAATCCATGGTTGTGCACGATCTATGAAAACCTGAAATTTACTGTCTGCATTTGTATTTGTTTTCATGCGTTAAACCTCACCCCCTAAAATCATATTAAAATTGGAGGATTTGGGATTGTAAGGGTTAAAGAACTCAACATTGTGGACCTTAAGGGAGAGCAAGATAAATGTACCCACTGCGAATGCGCGTTAATAACCTAAGTTGCGCATAGCAACACTCTTTTGGGCAACAGGTCTTGGCATTTTGACGCATGCAGAGTGGCCAAGCAGTGGCAGTTTTAGAAAATTTAAATTGTTTTTCAGTCAACACACACCCTCACAATCTTGGACGTAGGATGCGGGGGGGGGGGGGGGGGGGGGATGCCGAAGTAATTTTGATGCATTATTAAAACCCCCCCGCACCACACCCCTATCAGGAAATGAGTTATAGCACTCTAATACATTATTACAGCTCTATGGTAAAATCACCAAGTCAGATCTTTAGTCAGTACTGAAACCCATTCTTGTCCATTCCTTTAAACCAGTCATGTTCCTTTCTTGCAGGGTGGAACATTTTCTGCAAGACTTTAAAAAACATGCACTGATTTGGAGGGGAGCTTTGTGACCAATTAACTTATTTATTTATGCTTCTAAAGCGTTTTTAGAATATTCCATGTAAAGAGCGGTACATTTGTCTATGTCTGTTCCTGTGATGTGAAACCGAGTCAGTGTTGGGCTTGTGAGAAAACAGGTCTGTAGTATTTTTGTAAACTTGTGCAAAAGTGAGATTTACATGTTGTATACATGTATGCACTTTTCAAATTTTCAAGCTATGCAAGTGCATTTTCTCCAAAGACATTGTATGTGTTAATTTTATTCCAAATTGTAATTTTATTCTACAATCTACAAGTTTTTAAGAACAGGTTAATTAACCCCTTGCCATCGGTTGACACAAATATGTGCGGATTGAAAATTGCCACCTGGCCGGTTGACGTCTATGTGCCAATCTCTGCATTTTCAATCCATTATTGGGGTATTGTGCATGTTATGCTTGGCTGCACAAGCCTGTTGTTTCCATTTCGCTGCTGCACAACCCGGCCTGGTGCCCCGGGCACCCCCATGAAATGCCTGGTGGCAAGGGGTTAAACCACAGCGTTTGCTCCTTTCATACAAAGTTCTGATGTAACACCTGTCACTTTTTTCTCTTTACACCAGCTGCCGGGGAGGTGGACACGAGGACACACCCCCTAGCTATAACATTGGGCCGAACTGTCGTTGTGACCATCCATAAAGTTATATAACTCTACAGGACCATCCCCAGTACTTGGGACTGATGTTACTGTTGGGGCGTAAAAATTCAACAAATTCTTTGTGTCGGTGTGTCTCATCCATTTCTACTAGTTAGACACCTCATGTTTTACAATTGTTGAATTCTAAGCATTGCTAGGTTCATTTCTACAGCATTGTTCTCCAGGTATTGGTGATTTTTGTATCAGATTTAATGAATTATTTGTTGGAGGCTGAACAAATCATAGTTTCATACTTTGTCACATCCACCAATTCTTCCAGCATTATTTTTACCATATTTGTCTATTTTTCTCGTAATTACCATATCTTAATTGTATATACATTTTTTTTGTACATACCCTAGTGATTTTGATGAGGTTGATAATAAAAGGCTGTTTTTGTGTACAGTAAAAAAAAAAAATTTGAAATTGCTTTTGTCATCAGTGTCATACATTTTTTTTAAATGAGTAAATTGCAAAAATATTTAATTTCGAAGTAATAAAATGAAATCTTTTTTAGTTATGTGGCTAGTCCAAAAGCAAACTTACAAAATCAAGATCTTAAAACATTTAGTGATCCAAAAAAAAGAAATGTTTTACTTCAGTTTAATTAAACTTTTGAGAGCAGACAGTCCATATTTGTAGTGAACGGCCCATGGCCAGAATTTGAACTTAAAAGTATTCAACATTAAAATAAAACAGACGGAAACGTCCAAGCATGGGTGGGGGGGGGGGGGGGGGGGGGTAGAATTAAAAGAAGACTTTCAGGTTGCAGAGGTCATTTTGGAATGATAAAAACAATTTAAGGACCAACAAAATTCTTCCAGAACACATCTCTCCAAAAAATCCTGAAATTGGGGAAAATCCAGAGAAATCTCGGCCACTAAATCACAAATAACCCAGAAAAAAATGTGTTTTTTAATTTGTCTTTATTTAACATGCTTTATGAGAACATCACCTCAATACATATGGCCACTGGATGTAGCTTACCATAATATGGCGAAGAGCAGCACAGTTGAATCCATCTTTAAATACTTACAATAAGTACAACAATAATACCATATGGGGAAAAAAACAACAGAAAAATAATTTTTTTGTTTAACTATCCAGGAACTAAACATTCCTGGTAAATTTGCAACAAGAATAAAAATGTATAGAACAGACACGTTTTTGTATAAAAAAAAAAAAAAATTATACGGTTGGTTTTATGAATAAAATGAACAGTTTATACTGATACCACATAGCACCTGGGGGGTTTGAAGGGACTTTGCATGAAGACACCCTCTACAGCTGGAGTACCAAACAATGATCTCCATGTAAAAAAAAAATCAGGACAGCTCATTGACTGTTGTGCACTGTACAAACAAATGAAGCCAGCGGCAGCCATATTACTACTCCCATCGTATGGGGGATGTCTGTATCAACAGAGTGATTAACATGTACATCCTACAACCAAGAATAAAGATTTGTCAGATGGTATCATGTTTTAACCTCAGTTCTATCACTTACACTTATTTGCTCAACAGCTCGACACATAAATGAGATAAACATGAATTTTTACTGAATGTGTACGGTAAGTAATTGTCACCAGGGGAGGGGGGTCCAAGATATTTATTCACCATGAATGATACGAAAAATAATTCAGGGGTCAGTTAATTATACTCGGCTGTCGATCATAAAAAGATTATTCCGTCATTAAGACAACCAAGAAAATTATATGCCTGGGTTTACCAACTCCCGCACACATGCATTGGAGTGTTGTCGGGAAAACTGTTGCCCAAGTGGCTCAGGCCTCCATACATGCTCTCAGTCACTGTATCACGTGTAGGGAGGACCAGAGGCAATTGGGTTAGGGAAGCCCACTGCCAACTTCATATTTCAGTCAAGTACACTTTCTGATCCAAATTATTCACAACTCCCCCCCCCCCAAAAAAAAATGCAATAAAACAATTCCAGCAAGTTGAAAGTGAAGTGGTCCAACAACAAATTTGCATTGCTAAAAAAGGAAAATATCATGGAATATGTAACAGGGCAAAATATGAAGTACAAAAGTTCAAAACTACTTCCAGCTCCAGAATGCAAGGGGAAAACTGCTACTTACAGAATACAGTGACCAGTGTTTTGATACTTCGACATTGGTTGATAGTAGTGTTAAACTGTTAAAGTTCTTTTCCACCAGTAGCAGCATAACTAGACAATTGTTTTTTTTGGGGGGGGGGGGGGGTACTCTGGGGTGCACCCATTTTTCGGGGGGGGGGGGGGGGACTTCAGGGAGAAAACACAACAATTCCCTGCGGAGACATGGAAACAATAGCGGACAAAAGAAAGAATAGGTCTCCACAAGGAATTTCTAAAGATGAAAATGTCTCCACAAGGAAAAACGTGTACAAAGTCTATCGGGGATTGGTTATAATATAGAAACAAAGAAGAAAACAAAGCCATGTCTCCACAGGGATATAAATTTCAGAGTGGGCACACTTGTATGTGTGAGTGGGTTAGACTTGGGCCGAGTCCTGGGGAGAATATCATGTACAAACCTTATGGGAGCTGTTCGGAAAAAGTAAGTACAAACAAAGGGAACAAAAGAAGGGTTCCATCCATGGTCCTCATAAGTATAGGAAAACGCACATGGGTGTGTGAGTATGTATATACCGGCAATCGTGGACCTGGGACAAAAGGGTTAGGGCGTAGACAAAGGGTCCACGTTTGACCGTTAAGAGTATAAACAAAATGGGAGGTCCACGATTGCAGGTATTTACACACTTGAGTGTGTGTGGGGGTGGGGGGGGGGGGGGGGGGGTTGGACCTCAGTTTTAGGGAATGTGCAGCCCTACCCCGCTCCTGGCCTGTGTATGTCCAAATGTTACAAAAAGCTGGATTTGAGGTCCAATTTATTGTTTACTAACTTAAAGGCTACACTTTTACCCACATCATTCAAGAGTAACTGACCAGATTCTCTCTTTTTTCTTCTTCAAAATATGGCTTTCAGGAAACGTTTCTTGAGACTGCATAGTTTTAATTAGGCATCAAGTTAGTGTAATCGTGTATGCTTTTTATGTTGTGATTACAAACCACTTATCAGATAACTGGTACCTGCATTATAATTATCAAGATTTTACGAAATAAACTGGCCTGTTAATCTTCTTTCACACCTTCAACCTTGAACCAGCTTTACACAAAAAGCTCTTAATGGTACATTACACCGTTGTAAGATTGATATCAAGAAGCAGACATCTCAAGAATATTTACTGAGATTGCATTTGTAATTAATAAATGCCTTTGTTCATTTTCCCTCTTCCTATTGGTTAATCATTTGCTTTTGCTGTAATTTTCAGATATAAATGGATTTGGGGGTTTAGTATTTTATATATCCTTCCTCCATGGTCCTAGCAAATACTGCAACACTAACCTGTATAAGGTTTTGTGTGCATATATGCTGGGAAAACCGTAATCTGCGTAGAGAGAAAAAAAACCTGTTCTAGTAGTCTGGTCTCTGACCGTACTTTAGACAAAACGGAGCAATTTATAGACGTCAGGGAATTAACAGGTCAGGGAACTAGACTATTTCCAACGATTGTCGGCCGAAAATCGCTGGAAAATGATATAAATTTCCACTTTTCTTCAGGTGCCATGATTTCACAGGATGCTAGAGACTGCTATTTACTTACAGTCTAGTATAGGTATTTTGTAACAATTCAGTAGTTTTGTTTTCGGATGTTTGCAAATGATGTATACTACGTTTAAAGCACCTGTCGCATGAATGCATTTTAGCCTTTGTTTCACACCATTTCAAAAAGTTTATTCCACTGAAACATACTTGTCAGCTGATACTTATCCCTTGCGTACGGATAATGCCATATGGCGCCAAAAAAAAGTGCCTCCAGGCCGGATGACGCCATTGGCCGCTGTTTGTGCAGTTTCAATCCATTGTTGGATTATTGTGTATGTCATGCTTGACTGCACAAACACATTGCCAGAACCGCCGCAACACCCCGGCGTCTCCCGTAAAATACCGTGCTCAAGGTTATAATACCAGGGGCGAGATTGGCCAAAAATGAAAAATCCACGAAAAATCCACGAGGACCCCAGATCAACATATAGTTTGTATTTGCCTAAAGGCACCAACTTAAAATATCCGTTTGTATTGGTCTATATCCACTTTTACAGGGTAAAAACACCTCTCGGACAACACCTCAGGAATTCCAGATTGCAAAAGAGATTCTTAAAAAATTCTGAAATCCCGACAAAAAATCCTGAAATCAGGAAAAATCCTGACAAATCTCACCCCTGTAATAGGAAGAGCGTTTGGGATGCATAAACTGAAGGGCAAAAAGTTTATACAGCGGCCAGAATCTCGTTTTGTGCGAACCAAATAACAAGTGGGGATGCAAAGCTGTATGTTTAAACCCCTTTTCAAAGCATGCTTTGGTTTTGTTTATTTAAGAAGGCATTTATGAATGGGAATAAAAGTGCAATCTTCATCAATCATGTAGGGACACGACTTCTGTGAAAAGACTTTGCATTCGGCTCCCTCCTTGTCCATAAAACTGGTTCGGGAAACATTGGGGCATCACACTTTTATTTCCTTATTAAAAGACTAATTGTCAACTCGAACCACTCTTGCAAAACCCCCAAAAACATTTGAAGCAAGATATGGGACAGAGGGAACCCCCTCTTTTGTGTTTGGTCATCTTGTTCCTGAAATCTCAGGAATTCCTTTCAGATATCCGGGGAAGGGGGGGGGGGGTGTGTTAGGTAACAATAGTCTGAAGTGTGTATAGGGTATAGGGATAAGAGGGGGGTACCCCTTGGTCCCATATCTTGCTGGGTATCCAAAAATGTTACCCATCTCTGTAAAAACTGTGCCGTTTCACACTTCCTAGAAAGGTTTTAAGTAATTATATGTTTTAAGTAATTATAGAATGTCTGAAACCATTTCAATTTTGAAACCAAATTTGCTTTTAGATAATAACTGGATCAATTTCTTTTCAGTTAATTACCAACGGTGTAATATACCTTTAAGGACTCCCTGAGCAAAAAGAAAATATCTAATTATTGTTAAATTTGTTTTTCATTCCAGAGCAACAATTCTGACCTTTTTATTCCACAAGATCACACACTGCCACCCAGTGTTTGCAATATCTTGATGTCTTTGCACACATATGTCCTTGAGCAAGACACTTTACCACAATTGCTTCTAAGCTTCAGCCCAACAGATGCATTGTAGATTTGAGCCACGGTGACATGACATTTCAGCTACAGGGGATTTTGCTTCAGTGACTGGTTAAAAGAGCACACAGCAGGGTCAGACCAGTCATTTTGGAGACTGGCATCAACCTTAAGTTTGATACGGGTTATTTTGTGTGTTTCTCCCAGAATGCAAATTAGCTCTCACTGAAACTTTAGGAGTGTTTACGGCCTATACAATTTACCTCTGACACTTAATGATACAGGACATGGATTTATCAGATTTGGAATTCTGCATTCCAGATCAAGACATCCGCTTTCGGACATTGCATATTAGTTCCATACCTAGGGCTGGTCTACAGGGTGTTTCGAAAATAAATGTCCCTCTTCCTTCAACCACTAAAATTTGCCAATTAACCAAATGTAACACAAATTCAACTACAACATATCATAACTACATCTGTTGGGCCAGAGCTGTGATGCAATTTACTAGGCATGGACCATTCAGGGCCATTACAATGCTTGCTGGCCTTAATGGGACTGTTAGCTAAGCAAATTGCTGATTTTTGCGAAATTCATTTTTAGGTTACGTCATAGGGTGCTAGTATAGATTTTGTGAAAAGGGGCTCTGTACTAACTTAGATAATGTTTTAAACTTTAAATTACAGTTGATTGTATGTAAAAAAAAAAGATGATTTACTTTTCCCATAAAACTTGTTTATGTAATTGTACTGAAATCCAATATGGCCGCCATTACCATGGCAACAGCGGATTTGCGGACAGTGTTTTTTCTTGTCAATTCTGAAGACAATATATTGGTGATAATACATTATCAAAACACTTTAAAACAAAAAAAGTAGTCTGCTTAGCTAACAGCCCCCTTAAGTTACCGTGCTGCAAATCTGCAGGATCTGCGTGACAGGATCACCCTTTGAGACCCAAACATTATAAGAAGAACCAGAATGGTGCGAAGAGCTGTGATGGATATGAGACGGAGGGCCCAAGTCTGTGTGCAGCTGAATGGACGACAAGTGGAAGGCAGGGCAGGGATACCACACGACAACTGACAATCTGAATCATGTAAAATGTGGATGTGCAGGTAAGCATTGTAATGACCCTGAATTGTCCATGCCTAATAAATTGCATCACAGCTCTGTAACCATTGGATCAATTTCATTCAAATCTTGACAGAACTTGCCCAACAGATGTAGTTATGATATGTTGTAGTCGAATTGGTGGTACATTTGGTTACTTGGCAAATTTGAGTGATTCAAGGAAAAGGGACATTTTTGTTGATACACCCTGTATCTGGGATTTCTTTAACGGCAGAGCGAAACCCTCGTACCAAACAGTCCACATCAAAGCTACAGCTGCTGTTCGTGCCGCCATCTTGCCAACTCACATGATGAACACTTTCTCGACCTGGTCTATGGTGAATTTCTCTTTCGTCTTGGGGCAGATAACCACGCCATTATTTTCGGCCGCCATATTTTTAAGGGACTGAAAGGAAGCCAAAAAAAAAAGCTCATTGGCAAAGAACAGAAATATTTGGTTGTACTACAAGAGCAAATATTTACCCTTTAACCCTAACAGTCCCAAATCCTCAAATTTTAATAAGAAATTGACACATTCATGGTGAGTTCATAGCAGTTGTGTTAGCCTATAATAATTTTTTTTCCAGTACTGTCTCAAGGTTTGGGATCCCCGTACATGTGTACATGTGCAATTTTCGGTTGAAAATTGCACTGAAAATGTACAAGTACAGACAGACAACAGTAAACAATGACAGACAAGGGGGAGTACCGTGAAACAAATAAGCACATGTGCAGTAAGCCATTTTCAGGGGTGAGATTGGCCAAAAATGAAAATTCCACGAAATCCAGAAAAAATAAAAAAAAAAAATCAGGAAAAATCCACGAGGACTCCAGATCAACATATAGTTAATTAGTCTATATCCACTTTTACAGGTAAAAACAGGTAACTCCATATTGCAAAAGAGATTCTTTAAAAATTCTGAAATCCCGACAAAAAATCCTGCAATCAGGAAAAATCCTGACAAATCTCACCCCTGATTCTTAGATAAACATAGCGCACAAGGCAATATGGAAACCGGTGACCAAATTGAAATTTTCCATTTTTTTTCATGCAGATTGCCCCAAAATAAAACAAACAAACTTTACAGATCATTAAACATGGAGATAGAGCTGTGTTCTGATAAAAATAATATAAATATATATATATTTCACCGGTACCCTTATCATTCAGGGGACCAGTAAAATTCAATTAAAAAAATCTTTCTATGGGGTCACAGCTTCCACGCTTACTGATCTATAACATATAACATTTGTTGTATTATTTTTTGATAAATTGCATGCAAAACTGAAAAGGTTTTAATTTTGTTAACAGTTTCCCCATTGACTTGTGCACAAAATCAAGCCATGTTTATCCACAAGTTGCCTATTGCACATGCCCCGTACAGTAATGTTTGTAATTCCAATGGCTTATTACACCATAGAATTCTGAAAGCTAAATCTATACGGAATGTCCAACTTACACATTCTCCATAAACATAGCCGTTTGGAAGCATCATAGGTGGATTGTGTTCATTCATCATACTGCCTGCAGGAGAAAAAAAAATGTGAAAATTGCTGAATTTTATGGACAACAGAATTGACTTAAAATAATCCAATTCTTATAACCCCAATGCCTATGAAAGCTATTGCTGTCTTTCTTAACTACCCAAGGAAATCACTTATTTTCTGCAATTTCCACCTTTTGACACAGAATGATTGATTGAAAGAAAGTCCAAACTTCATTATGAATGTTGAGAAAATAGAAGAATTATTAATTTTTGCTTTCAAGTTAGGATCTTTTCCTTTTTGAGGTACCTTTTGTGTATATAAATACAAATAAGGTTACAGTGTGGGCTATAGTGTAAGGCTATAGTGTAAGGTTACAGTGTGGGCTACTGTGTGTGGGCTACAGTGTAAGGTTACAGTGTGGGCTACAGTGTAAGGTTACAGTGTGGGCTACAGTGTAAGGTTACAGTGTGGGCTACAGTGTAAGGTTACAGTGTGGGCTACAGTGTAAGGCTACAGTGTAATGTTACAGTGTAAGGTTACAGTGTGGGCTACAGTGTAAGGTTACAGCGTGGGCTACAGTGTAAGGTTACAGCGTGGGCTACAGTGTAAGGTTATAGTGTGGGCTACAGTGTAAGGTTATAGTGTGGGCTACAGTGTAAGGTTATAGCGTGGGCTACAGTGTAAGGTTATAGTGTAAGGCTACAGTGTAAGGTTACAGCGTGGGCTACAGTGTAAGGTTACAGCGTGGGCTACAGTGTAAGGTTATAGTGTGGGCTACAGTGTAAGGTTATAGCGTGGGCTACAGTGTAAGGTTACAGCGTGGGCTACAGTGTAAGGTTATAGCGTGGGCTACAGTGTAAGGTTATAGTGTAAGGCTACAGTGTAAGGTTACAGCGTGGGCTACAGTGTAAGGTTACAGCGTGGGCTACAGTGTAAGGTTACAGCGTGGGCTACAGTGTAAGGTTACAGCGTGGGCTACAGTGTAAGGTTATAGCGTGGGCTACAGTGTAAGGTTACAGTGTGGGCTACAGTGTAAGGTTACAGCGTGGGCTACAGTGTAAGGTTACAGTGTGGGCTACAGTGTAAGGTTATAGTGTGGGCTACAGTGTAAGGTTATAGTGTGGGCTACAGTGTAAGGTTATAGTGTGGGCTACAGTGTAAGGTTATAGTGTGGGCTACAGTGTAAGGTTATAGCGTGGGCTACAGTGTAAGGTTATAGTGTGGGCTACAGTGTAAGGTTATAGTGTGGGCTACAGTGTAAGGTTATAGTGTGGGCTACAGTGTAAGATTATAGCATGGGCTACAGTGTAAGATTATAGCATGGGCTACAGTGTAAGGTTATAGTGTGGGCTATAGTGTAAGGTTAAAATTAAATCTGATACCTGTATAAGCTTACCTGTACTTTTAGGAAATAGTTTCCAAATTTCAAATTTCCCTACATTCTACCTGAGCCACTGAATAGAGGGGAAAGCCACTTTATGGCATTTTGAGTTACAAACAGAAAGAAGATTCTTTGTTTACTGGAACGTCTATTTCCAGATTTTTAACACTTTTCAATAAAAAAAAACCTTTTCTATCACATCTCAATTGAACTCAATCTTGAAATACTTCGACCAAATTTGTGGTGTCAGGTCACATGATGTTGACTCTGTTACCTGATATCGTGCAGACTAGCCTCGACTGAGCACAGTGTGCATACGGGAGATTCCTCGCTAGCTCATTTAGGTTCTTACTGCATACCGGGCAATCGGCATTCTTGTTACTGTCACTATAACATTGCCTGTGTGGAGGGGACCAAGTTAAGAGAAACAAAACCGTATTGTTCTTCCAATTTTTTTTTTTCAAAGCAAAAACTAATATTGATTTCCTTCTGATACATGCGCTTCAAAGGTTTGTAAACGGGGACTTCTTTGTCACATGGAATAAATATGACATTTATGCATATTTCTATTTTCAAGTTAAATTTAACATTTCTCTATGCGAGTGCCTTTGCCTAGTGGTCTAGTACATAAGCCAAACTGGAATTACAAGTACGACTGTACGTCGCATTTGCAGCAGGCAACGTTTAGATAAACATGGCTCGATTTGCGGATAAGGGAAAATTGTATCCAAACTGGAACTTTTCACTTTTTCAATTTCAAAATAAAGCAAAACAAAATTACAGATCAGTGAACGTGGAGACAGAGCTGTGATCCGGTAAAAAACAATAGTGATTTTGTTTTTTCGCCTGACAGTTTTGAGTTTCAATAAATTTTACCGGTACCCTTCATCACGAGGTACTGGTGAAATTTATTTTTAAAATATGGGGGAAAAATCTTCTTTTTTTATTGGCTTTGGCAGAGCTCTGTCTTTACATTGAATAACCCTTAAAGTTTGTTGCTATATGTTTGGGCAATATATGTGAAAAAGTGAAAAGTTTCCCTCTTGCGTTATACACTATGTTCGTCCAAACGTGGCCTACTGCACATGTGCTGTACAGTCGTATTTGTAATTCCAATTTGACTTATTGAACCTGGGTGATGCAACAGATTATATGTTAAAGTCTAGTCAAGGGGTCATGGTGCTTGTGCCCTTGAGCAAGACACTTTGCCACAAGTTGATTCTCTCCACCCAGGAGTAAATGGATACTTGTGAGGGCAGTGATGGTTATGTGTTTGATTAACCCATGTGCGCTTAACTTGTAGCCATGGAAGCTGAGAAGGTTTCACGAATGATCAATAGGCTAGGTGAGCAGGGGTAATAATGCAGTGCCTTAAGCACCATGATCATGGTGGATATATGCTCTTCACCAAACTACATTATTATTGAGTATCTTGCAAGCAAGTTTGACATGCCCAGAACACTATAAATGTACACATTTCAGAAACTACGTTAAGGACGTTGGAGCAAGGATACGGTGTTTTCATTGCAGCTAGCCCCGCCTCTAACGAGACCGTCAAGACAGGCGTGATGTTCAACTGATACAGTTTGTAATTCTCTTCTCGAAACTGATCGACAATCTGCTGCCAGCGGTGGCCGTCCAGTAGCTCCTATAAGGGACATCCAATCGGAAATAAACTTCAGTAAGAAACCCCGCTGAAGGCAGCGGATGAGGTTGGGTCACGGGGGCTGTTTAACGCATAATTTACTGAATGTAAATACAGTGGAACGCCGCAATACCAAACACCGCTATACCGAACATTCGGCTATACCAAACACCATCCTTGGCTCCCAAATTTTGTGTACAAAACTTACCGAACATTGTTGTTGGGAAAAAAAGGCAACGGATTAAAAAAATGTACCGGGTATTTGGGCCGTTTGTAATTCCCAAACGGCCGCAGCTTTATGTTAAAGAGAGACAGAGGTGGCTATTATTTCTCCGAAGAATAGAAGGGAAAGACAACTGGACAGTGGTTTCGTGTCTCCGTGCACGGGTGCGAGAAATGCTACTACACTGACAATGGTCAAAAGAGGGCGCTGCTAATGCTGAAAACTGAAAAATTGGAGGAAATGTACAATTAAATAAAACTTTCAATTACAATCAAAAGAGGGTGCACTTCAAATACGACGCAAGAGGGCGCTATTTAAAAGAACAGACGCCATGTTGACACATGGGCACTCGGCGGCTGAAAATCCGAACGACCGTTATACCGAACAAAATCTGTGGATCCTGCGATGTTCGTTATAGTGGCGTTCCACTGTACATTTTGCGAAGCTCAAAGAAGATACCAGCCAAAACATACTGTGATGTATTCTGCTCTGGCTGGTTTCCAGCTGCATTTTTTTTTGGGTAACAGATTACATTACTTAGTTTAGTTCCATGCTTATCAGCTCTGTACAATCCTACTTTTATTAAAAATCAATTTTGTGGAGTTGTGGGACGAAAAAGTAGAAAAAAATAGGAATTTCAAGAAAAAAGTAGGAAAAGTAGGAGCAAGGTAAAAAAGAATTAGGAAAGAGTAGGAAAAGTAGGAATATTAAAAGCCTGCTATAGTAATTTCAGAGCTCTACGGCCTCACCTTATAATGGGAGACATCCGTGTCGGCAGGAAAGGCCAAGAGCCCCATGACCCTTTGGACTTCGGCAAGCTGTTCCCCCTCCAAGGAACTGAAGAACTTGCGAGCGTGGCGCACCGCCTCCACACGCTTGTTTAGTAGGATCAGCTCAATGAATTCCTGGGTCCGTAGATTAAATTCAAGAGTGCTCTTGAGGGGAAAAAAAAAATCATTAAATTTGGTTAGTTGAGAAGCCTTGTGGGCAGGGGTTTACCAATGAATACACGTATTATTAAAATTAACTCAATTAAAGGTGTGGATATAGCATTGGTAATGATCAAATTGTTAATTTCAATCTGCGGTTTACCGTTTATTATAACAATCCACCCGAGAAATATTGAAATTATGTCATCTTTGAGAAAATTGTGTCTGAAGATCTCCAAATGTGTCGTGGCTTATTTAAATTACAACAATCGCAACAAGCACGTATGAACACGCACAAAATCACTGTTCAAGCAGAACGGTTTTTCACCATTTTCTCACGACGCGGATGACAGATTGATGAGTTCTAACTTTCACAGGTTTGTTAGTTCATGTATATGTTGAATCAAAGAATGTATAGCATGGACACTGCTTGCTGCTGTACATGTACCAATGCTGCAATCATATATCATACAGGCTTTCCAAAATAAAATCGCCGGGCTAAAGAAACTACAAAATAAGCAAGGCAGAAAGCAGGAAAGCTGCTGGGAATTTATGGGTGGGGCAGGGATTATCTCCAGAACTAGGGCACTGTATGAGGTTGAAAATCGGCAGGTGTATTGCTCAGGACCCAAGAATGTGCAGTGTCAAGTTTGAAGTTGTTTGGATGAGCGGTTCTCAAAAAGAGCTGCAAAAAAGGAGAGATATACCGTACCCTGTGGAGACATGAAAACAATAGAGACAAAGGGACTGAATAGGTCTCCACAGGGCAATTCTATGGGTTATAGGTTGTCTCCACAAGGAATTTTGTGTACAAAGTCTATGGGGGTTTGCTTAAGTACAGGGACAAAGGGGAGAACAATGCCATGTCTCCACAGGGATGCAAAAACGCGGATGTGTGCAGCAATACCGGAGGCCTAGACCCGCAAACGTGGCGTGGTAGACCGCCACGCACTGCTCCACATTTTGAACGGGCGCTGCACTGCACTGTACCACCACGGGTATAGACCGCCACGCATGCAATGGGGCGTGATCTAATATGCAAATTAGACGCATGCGGATCAGTGTTAAAAAAACCAGCTCTTCCCAAGAAACTCACTTCCAAAGCTGTGATACACGTGTGGCATGGAAACATACACCCGTGGCTTTTTTTAAACAAAAGCCAAGCAATTTGTCCGTTTCGAACAGGCACAGTTAGTCAAAACTGGAGCCTGGAGCTCATTAAAGCCCCCGTCGGCCGGTCAAACAAATTCTAGTTCACAGCGGTCAGACCAAGGACAAAGAACCCTATTAGTGGAGGTCTTGCTGCAAGGAATGTTTATTAAGAAGCTCTGGCCTGGAACGCTTTATAATTCCCCACTGTCCACCGAGATGGATTAGCCAGAGAGCCACGGAATCAGTAATGCGGCAATTAGATTCTCTGTAAAGCACTCGTAGCTGGTGGACCACGCACTCCTCATGAATATTGCAGTGACGAAACTGCCTGTGTGCGCTGACCCGTATAGAACAAGTTTATTATAATCAGCCAGCTCGGCATTAATGCCGGTGGCGCAAAAAAACAAAAACGTGACCGCAATTGATACAGATTTCAGACAATAAAAAATGATCCCTTATTGTAACATAATGCACTTTCAATGGTTAAATGCTCACAGAAAACTGCGAAGCAAAAAGCTACAAATGGTTCTGAAACAATGTTGAATATAAACTTACATTTAGATAAACAGTGGTGTGCAAAAATATTTGAACACTTGACATATCTGAAGAAATTGATATTTAATGCCTTACAATGCCTGGTTTACATTTTTCACCTGTATTAAATAGAAAAGGTCATTGTTGTGAGCATACATGTAGCTCACATTAGTATCTGCCAGTCATACCATCTTTTTGTTATCATCAAACTTGACTCTAATATTTGGTGTGTCCACCCTGGGCAGCAATCACTGAGGCACATCTTTCGGGCATCGTGTCTATATATTTCCTGAGAGTTTCTACACTAATGCTGTTCCAAGTCTTCTGAAGTTCATTCCAGAGGGTTTCATTTGAATGTACATTGGTATATTGATTGCCATCTCATCACAAACAACTGAAGTACCTAAAATATGCCAAGTGTTCGAATAATTTTGCACACCACTGTATGGCTCAAAACAAAGACAAATCATGGGTCATGCTCCCGCCCACAAAAACACTGTTCTGTCTGTCATGTCACTTTCTGTCTGTCACTATAATCACTGCTTACACGCCCCCAAATGGCTGAGTCATATACAAAACTCACGGCGCGTGTGTGTGCTTTGCCGTGGCTTCCGGCAGGCCTTGCACCATTTTTGTTTTTCCTGACTAGCCTTTTGGGCTAGTCAACCGTACATTTCACTAGCCCTTGTAAAATTTAACTAGCCCATTGCACCATTTCACAATTTAAAACAAAATTGTTCCATGAGTAATGCTTAAATTACGTGCCGCCAATAGGTTTCATGGTAAAACGGGTCTGAAAAAATGACAAGAACAACAGAGGTTTAGTGTGAAAACAAACAAAACGCATTTTTCTATTTTTAATGAGGAAATTACATGAAATAAATTGGGGATTTTGCCTCACAGATGATCATCCCTTTTGATTTATTCACTTCATATCATAGTTCCATTATTGGCTCCGTGCACAACTACCCCCTCAGCGGAAAGAAAAGGCGAGTTGGGGGGTCAATATCGACGCCATCTTACCTGACTTCAATTTAAGTGTCTGGTTCCCGCTATGATATTCTTATTGAAAACGCAATTATTGAGAGTCGGCAAACAGACAAAGCAATCCCACTGGTATACGAGTATCAAATGAACAAGGAGCGCAATACCAGCGACGTACTCCCCATGGAAGTGCGGTTGCTATGTGGACAGCGCCCTCTTTTGGTGCCGCGCGGAGCCCATAGGTAAGTTGTAGATTTTTTTACTAGCCCACTGGGCAACCTAAGAAGCAAGTTTGACTAGCCCGGAGCAGTCCTGACTAGTGTTTGTATACCAGGCTAGTAAAACTAAAGCAATGCTTAGCCACAGATGATCTCTCTTTTGGGTACATCTAAATCTAAATACATGTACATTCAACAATGTTTCAGAACGATTTCTAACTCATTCACCCATACACCTCAATGTACACCGGACTCTGCTCCAATGATGTCATGCACCCAGGACCTCTACTCTATGGGGGCGACAGGTCAGTAGCATCAGCCCCAAGCATGGAACCAGTTCTCCCTGACTGTCGAATCATCTCCATCCATCACAACATCTGTACAAACAAACCTACTCTCACAATTCACAGCCCTAAATGCTTACAAATCAGGGCTGTAGTCGAGTCCATCACAAGTCCATCACAAGCCCTCCAGTCCTAATTCCAATCACAAGCTATTCAAATGAGCTTTGACAAAGGTATTCCTTTGTCATTGTTCATCCAGTTACTTGTGACCGGCTTTATGAAAGGACTTCTGACTGGACTTGCGAAAGGACTTGTGAAAGGACTTGTGAAAGGACTTGCAGGGACTCAACTACAGCTCTGTTACAAATGCTCTTTTACGAAGACAAAAAGTACACAATCTACATAATTATATAATAAAACCGGGTCTCACCTTTATTTTTCTAAGTTTTGATTTGTTGTCATGGCACCAGTTTAGACAGGATGCCGTTTCTCGTCTTAGTAACGATTCCTCCACTTCCTTGGCGACTAGGAACAGCTCTATATTTGTTAGATCCTAAATCAGTTAGAGAGGGAACAGAAGGGGACCTCAGAAATTTCATCTCAATTTTTGAAATGAACAAAAGGATACTGACAAGAGAGCACTGCTTGCTTGTTTGTTTGTTCCTTTTGTTTGTTACCTTTGCTCGTTTTGTGCATTGTTTTGTTTGTTTTTATTTGTTTGTTTGTCCAGTTGTGTCTGTCAGCTTGTCCCTCTGTTTGTTCGTTTCTTTGATAATACAGTCATTAAGAATGTGCAGTCCTCTCTTTAAAATTAATATTCACTTGAACAGGGGTCTCGATCAACACATGACAGTTTTATTCTTGTGTTTTTCCTTGACAGGCCCTACATATCTCTAGATGCAAGTTTTGTACTTTTGGCCAGGCTTGGGCGACACCATGCAGGAGTCGACTATGTCTGACTCCAACACCGGAATCAGAATTCTTTTTTAAAGGAGTCGACTCTCGATAGCAGCTGAACTTGAATAAATTCCAGGGACAGCCAAACAAAACGGAAATTTGCCAAATCCATTAAGGCTGCATATTCTCCAAAAATAACTACACACGGCCCTCTGCAAACCAGCTTTTTCGTCCATGAATCAAATCGACAGAATCACATGCAAGCCCACTGTATAGGGGCTGCTGAACCATAAGTGCAATACATGTACTCAGTTGATGCATTTAATAGCACATACATGATATACAGTCAATTCGGAATGAAATCACGATTTCTGCTCGAATATGGAGTCAACTCCAAAGATGTTAGAGTCACCCAAGCCTATAACAGCCCATGTCTACATATTTAGTGGTTTTTTATGTACAATAAATTATGTACAATAAATAAATCAATTTGATTGAAATCACCCAATACAAGGCTAAAAGCCACGCCAGGTAAAGAGTCACGATCAGAGGTGATATGGTCGGTGGCATTTTGAATTGCCAACCCCACCACCCTTCCCTTACAGTTTTCCAGGGCCCAGATCTAAATAGAGGATAATTCTTCAACATATTCCAGAGCAATTACATCAATTTGCAGACACATATATCCACGCAGGGTAACTTTCACCGTAGGCGACACCAACTCAATTCAGACAATAAGACTTGCCTCTATGTTAGAATGCCTGGCACACTTGACGGCCGTATCGTAGTAGCCAGCCCTCAAGAAGTACTCCACCAGCATGCGGTCGACTCGTTTCTTCTTCCAGTAGGCCAGGGCTGCCCCCGTGGACCCCTCGTACTCCTTCAGGTGCTCCAGACGACGCTTGACCACGCGCGCACTGTCCTCCTCCTGGGTGATGGACTCGTTGGCCTGAGGTAAAACGGATTCAGATCAAATGGTATTTGTTTTTGGAGTCTCTTTTACGCTGGCTGAAGGTTTCACACACAAAATCAAAATAAGAAGGGTTCGAAAACAATGCTGAATATGTAAGACATAATGATTTGGATGCATTCTTGTGTTTCAGGAATTTGTTCATACTAATTTTTCCTTTAAAATATCACTGTTAAATTATTGTACTTGTTTGTGAGGATCATTACATCAATTCCATTCGAACGAATATAGGCTGGTTTATAGCAATATCAACTTGACTATGCCAAATGCTCAGATTCTTCAGCCACACTGACAGACCTACACGTAATGGGCTGGGGCTCTAGGGCCAGATTTTACGAGTTTCTCCTAATGTGAGGATATGAAAAATCAGGCAAAGGCCTACCTTTCTCTTCAGAGCGCTTAGTTTGTCTACCATGGAGTCTAGAATGTTGACGACTGTTCCCACAGTGGTCGAGGTGTTCTCCAAGCACTTCTCCAATTCATTATGAACCTGGGAGTCACAAAACCAAAAACTGAATTAACGGATAATGTTTACGACGCGTTCTCTGGTAATTATAAATACACCATCATTTTTTCCATGCAAAAATTGGTCACTGTGCATTCCAAAGTAATTCCACTGTATTTGATCACTGAGTGGGTTTCATTTACTGTCAAATGAGGGTGGTAAGTTGGAAAATAAAGTTAAGAGCTCGTCAGCATGCCGATTTGTACAATTTCATGCAAAAAAAATTATCAGAAGAATTGAGCATGGTTTAAATTACGTAGATAATCATGATGGATGCCACTTGCGTCAGTTTCAAAATGTTTATGGAGTCTCGGTCTCCCAAATCCTAAACAAATGTTGATATTTCTGTACTACAGTCTAGGGCTACAATACTTTACATGTTCATTACCAAGATTACAACTGCAGGTTGCTAAACTTTAACAATCAATCGCTTTCAGCTAAGGCAAAGAAACTGGACCCAGCAAACGGGTCTTGTAATCAGCAACAATTGTGTTTCCGACGCTTTTTAATAAGTGCATGAGATCATACAATTCTGACCTTTGACACTGGTCCGAGTAACTTGGACCCTACTTATCGTCTTTTTATCATTGGGACATGATCTGGTAATAATAGAGTCTTTGGCAAATGCCTGGCATCAATCGTCAATTAACTGAAAAATACTAGATATACCACCTGAGACACAAGTAGAGTTCCAGGATTAAGATGAACGTCCTAAGGTTCACTTACGATCTGGATGAAAGTGAAATTTCCCATTTAATTCTGAGTGGCGCCCGTAGTCGTTGTAACAATGCGCTTTTAACTCTCGTGACCCGTACAGGGGTACAACGGAGAGGTTCGTGGTACGTGTTGGTCAGGAAACAGTTCCGGCATATGGGAAGCCAGGCGGTGCATTATGCATGCGCAGGAGTGCACATCATGCCGTAATGATATGCAATGTCAAGCCAGGTCACGACAGTTAAAAGTGCGCTGTCACAACGACTACGGGTGCCACTAAGAATTAAACAGGAAATTTCACTTTTCGTAAGTGAACCTGGAACTCTACTTGTATCTCAGGTGGCGTATCTAGTACTTTTGTGGCCATTTGAAGGGGGGAAATCTTATGTTAACGTTGGGTCTTCAGACAATTTCAATTAATTGACGGTGGATGGCAGGTATTTGTCTTGGACCCTACTATTGCCAGATCACGTCCCAATGTTGAAAAGGCGATAAGTAGGGTCCAAGTTACTCGGACTAGATTTGACACCAGGTTAAGGTTGCTGGGTTTGGCGAGGCCAATGTGGACCTACCTGCATTACATGGGAGACTTCTCTGTCGATTGTCTTCTGGCAGTTGCGGAATTTCTTATTCAGTGTTTCATATGGTACCTGGTAGAAAATAAATCAGTATGCATTTAATGTAATTTAGGACCCCACAAAATAAGCAGTTTGATTTATCATCTGATAAGTGGAAAATTTGATGTCGCCTGTTTTGGCATGTTCGATTTATTTGAGTTTTGAATAAGGTTTTGTGTTATGTCTGTAATGTTGGTGACCAAAATACTGGTTTTGAATTTGATAGCCGGAAAGAGTTCCATATCCGGCCATCACTTATTTTCCCATAATATGACTTAAAAACTACCAAAAGGTGTAAATCTTATGAAGAAACACGAATTTAAGAGGGACAAAATTTCAACTTTTTCTTTTAAAATACTTTGACTTTTTCTATCATGGCCCATAGACTTTGTGCACGAGGTCCAAGTGATGGCCGGATATGGAACTCTTTCCGAAGGCTGGAACTCCAACATGTCTAAGACCCTGTAGCTTCATTAAAAAATAACCCAGTACAAATCTGCAAAGAAATCTGTGATAAAAAATGTGCGACATCGCAAATATCTGCGTAGAAATCTGCGATGTGTGATGTCCCTTCAGGGCCACGATAAATATGATGGCACAAACATTAGAACACATTTCTACCCGACCGAACCGACCCGATCTCACACACAACACAAATTAGCCTATTTATGTGTGTCAGTGCGGGTCACAATGCAATAAACCTTTTCGACATTCTCAAAGCATCATAGGAACTGCATCAGCCAAACTGGCATTAGAAGAGCAAGCACATTAGAACGGACGTGATTGGTCGCATTGGTCACATGTTCGTTGTCATGCTTGCAAAAATCCTCTTCTGATTGGCTAATAATAGCTGTTCTAATTCCAGAAATTTGCATTTATCAGTAACTGGTACTGTGGTAGGCTACCCTGAGAGGGATTCCCCAATAGACGAGTTCGATAATTCAAAGGTCAAAGGTCAGCTGTAGCAATTCCGCCTCGTCGTATAGGCATTTTACGCTGTTTTGGTACAGCTGACCTGTGACCTTTTACCCACATTGCATTGCAAAAGTTAATTAACGAACTCGCTTATTATTTCCTTTATTTTTATTGCCATTTAAAATTGATTTTTCTGGTTATTATTTTCTTTATGTTCCATGCAAAGATATGTGAAAAGGGTATCGCTCAACTCATGACAGATATTTAGCATAAAATCAATTAATATTTGGACTGGTTCACAGTGCCATAGGTTTTTGGCTATTGGCCTCCAAACCCACAATGCATTGATTGAGAATGTCGAAAAGATTTATTCAACAACTCATGGAAACTGAATCACTTTGCTCTACCACGTTTTTCGTCAATAACGATGACTGATTAGATTTCAAAATGAGTCATATTGAGTCCCTACTTAGTAAACAACAAGGCCAAAACATATTTTCACTGTTTGGACACTCTTTTGCGATCATAAGCTGCAAAATACCTTCAGCGTTGCGTGTTCAAGTGCCTTCAGATCAGCCATTTTGGATGATTGAGTTCTAACTTGCGATGTGAGTCGAGGCACCAGACGCGTGAGACACCGACTATATCGCACCAGACAAACAAACAGTGTACAACCATAGAGCAAGGAACAGACACACAGACAAAGATAGTGACAGGCATTAAAAGCGTCCCACCACAAAATTAAAACATTAAAAAAATACACACAAAAAACCCAGAAAACAACCACCTTTCCCACCAAAAAAAAAAACCACAAAAAGGACCAGATATAGTCAAAATAGAAAATTGATCGACACAAAACTGACAAACAAACCATGGACACAATTTGACCTCCATTTATTTAGTTATTTTTTTAATTGCTATTTTCTAGCAATACTACAAAAGCGTAGAACGACCACGTTGATAAAAAAAAATTAACTTGCCGCGTCGAGTTACTATCTCACCGCGGCCACTCACCCAAGTATACCTCCTTCTCTCAGAGAGTTTCTCGTGCTTTTTTTTGGAGGGGGGAGGGGGGGGGGGCGTACGTTGCATCCTGAAAAATACATTTTCAAATTGAATTGCTAATTGGTAACATTATATAAGTTAAGAGCTTTCCAATGTGACATTCCACAAAAAAATAAACAGACGAGAAAGTGACAGATTGAATAAGTTTGAAATCTGAAATGTTTACGTTAATGTAGTATAGTAAATGTACATACCGGGCAATGTTCGCTGTACCGCATAAAAATAATATGTAATTCTAGAAAGACCAAAGATATAACAGACTGTAGATAGTAAGTAGTTTTTTTTTTCGGCTCAAAAATAAGTTTTCTTCTGTAATGTGTAATATTCGTTTGTTGGGGAACTTATCCATTGAATTGAAATTTTCAGAGCATGGAGGTAGCAGCTTTGTCCACTCATCAAATTTGAAAATCCGAAGATTACTATTCATTAAGATTTCCACAATTTCCCAAGGCAATGGGTATTACAAAGTGTTGGGGAAACAGTTGAAGAAAGGAGTTGCCACGCGCTGCAGGAACTCGGCACCGGCACCATGCATGATCTGGACATCGGCAACCGCCGGTGGCGCTATTTAAATTCACCCTTAAATCAATCAAGCAAGTCGCGCACCATCCCATACGCGTTGACCATGCTCGGGACCTCGCCAAGGTTCAACAGCGCCTTATCGCATGCGCGTGTCGATCATTTCCCTCCTCTTTTTCCAAATGCGTGTACATCCATATCTTTTGCGCGTAGGCCTATAACTACGGTAAACTTTGTAATGTGGTAGTATCCCCCTCCCAAAAAAAAAAAAAAAAAACAAGTCACATGGATTCGGCCTTCAAAGTCTGTAAGGATTTTTATTTCTTCCACTTCGACAATGAAGGAATGAAAATTAACTTGTCAAGTTGTGCTTTGAATAGGCAGGTCGAGTGTCATAATCACAGAATTGTTTTCTGGAATGGTTAAGTTTAACGTTGTCAATAATTAACGTTTAATTAACCCTCGAAATCAAAGTAGGAACGTTTTAATCTCATCATTCAAACTGATATTGGCATCATTTTTTAACATTCCTTCCTATGCACTTCTGTACAAAATGCTTGCAATTTTCCCATGACTATGCCATTGTGTTTCGGCTGTGTTTATTTTTTTTTTCAAACTCCTTTATCTTTAATTTAGAAAGAATTGTTTTAAACAATCTACTTCCGCAAGGTTGGGGCTGGCTATTCTTTTAAGAGGATTCTATCCTCAGCCTCTGAAAATGTCATGAAGTAGGCCTACTTGGTGGTCACTCTATAGGCCTACCGGTACTTCCCGCGGACGATCGGGGGTGGAGCCGCCGCAACATTAACGGGTGGAAAAGAGAGACAGTAATGTCACGTTGATGACAATCGGGAGCTTGCGAATGGGACAAAGACGAAAACAAAACATTGATTGCGAAAGTTGCAAAGTGTGAGGTAAAAAAACACCTGCGAAAGCCACCTTTGAAAACTAATGAAGAAAAAAGTTATACTTGTTTGCGAATCTCAATTAGGCATGTGACCTGCGGCGTAACTGGGGTGAAACTTCGGGGGGAGGGGGGGGGGGGGTGGGGGTAGGCATCTGGGGTGCACAATTTTTTTCAAGGGGAACTGAAAGTACATAAAATACGGTTTGTATAATTTGTGTTCATTTCAAGATTTTAAATGGCGGGCACCCAGGGGAGGGCACGGACGTCAGCTGGAGGGGGAGCGTACCCCCCTCGTTCCCCCTGTAGTTACGCCACTATGTGGCCCCTGGATATATGTTCCTTTTTAACCGTGGTTCAGTCACCCCCCCCCCCTCGTTATAATCTCAAAATGCAGGTAAAATCAATAATGAGCAACAAAATTATATCAACTTGCACAAACTGGCGTCGTACGGGTACGGTATACGGACGCGTTGTGATAACATATTTTACAGTTACTGATCAAAATGTTCGTGGCCATCTTTCGGATGAGTTGGCGATTTTTTTTTCTCCAAATGGGAATAATGACCAATATATACGAGTTGAACGCTGATTCATCCAGTGGACCTACAAAGAAATGACGTCACACCGTGTTTACCTCGTTGCATTCGTGCAGCCAGGTGCGGACGGAACCGCGCGCTGTGGTATCACGGCATGCATTTCAGCACATACATGTACAAGTTGAGATTATGCCAATTTCTGCCATTTCTTTTGCAACAAACATAAATTGTATTTATTTTATTTATTTATTTATTTAATGTAATCTTTAAAGAGGGTAGTCCTTTTCAGTTTAAATGACGTCAATACTACATTTTTCAGACTAATACGGAAAATAGCAATCGTTTCTTTAGGTCCCTAAAACGAAGTAAGAAATACACAATGTAATCCTCAAACTAAGCATCTTTGTATAATGTACATTTCGTCGGATAAACCACAAAACTATCTTTCCGCATGCCCTTACTTGGCAAACAATCTAAACACGATGAGACGTCATAGAGTACCGAAGTGATGACGTCAATCAATGCAATGTTTGGAACCAGAATACATTCTAAACTGCATGTGTTTGGAACCAGTTGCCGCGGCAACTGACGTCAGACTTTGGTACTCAATTTCTTCGTAGTTCCTATAGATAAAGCAATATTATTAGGCCAATTATTCAAATGAATCAATAAAAGAGAAGACCATTGTGGTGTATGGGCAAAGCTCTTGGTCCCTATAAAAACGGAAGGTACCGGTACATTATAAAGTGGCCCCTCTAAAGAGCCCATGATGACAATTGGGTGTTATGGGTCCAAGCCATACTTCCCTTTTGAACCCTTGAAGTATAAGATGTGGGGCGGAAACATTTTGGGTACAGTCACAAATTTCGATTGAAAGGGGCCTAATAAAAATAGCATAGACGCCTGAGGAGTTAGTATAAATACCCCTGAAATATTTGTCACTTCCTGTGCCAGTTCAGTAACAAGTTTCTTGACAAAAATATAAAAGGGTGCATGTTGCATGCACTCGCTATACCTGTTATCAGTGGTGCAACTGGGTGCAATTTCTGGGCTGCACTTGGGGGTGCACGCATTTTTTAAGGGGGAAATGAAAGTACATAAACTGCAGCTTGTGTAATTGTTGGTACATTTCAAGATTTCAACCGGGCACCCGGGGGGGGGGGGACACAGATGTCAGCTGGGGGAATGTGCCCTGGCCCCCGTGGCCCCCCCCCCCCCCGTAGTTACGCCACTGCCTGTTATTGTAAACCTGTCATTCTGAATATCAACTTCTTTTTTGTGTGGTGGAATATTATTTATACTCCCCCCCCCCCCCCCAATTTCCCCCTCAAGTTTTAGGGTTGAATCCTGGATTGGCTTGGGAGAATCATCAACATTCCTAAAAAATATCCCCCACCTCAAGTAGACCTCCAACCCCATATGCCTTTAACACTTACGCTGGTCTTGAGTAGATAAACTTTATACAATCATGGATACCACAAAAGCTACTTCCAATTTTCCCTTGCACTTTAAAGATTAAAAAGTAAACGGAAACGGGTACTGCAACAATACCAAACAGTGTGCTTATCCCAGTTGCATAGTTTGAAAGCAAAAAGGAACGGCGGGTGCTATAATTATACTGCTCATCGGCCTCCTCCCCCCCCCCCCCCCCCCCTCCCAAAGGTTTATCGAGCCATCCCATGCTCCATTTTTTCTCTCACTATTAATAAAAAAATAAACACCTTCTAAAAATCAAGCCTATAAAACCAAGGGTTGGAAGACGAAGAAGACAAAAACACAAAGTGCGGGGAGGTTTCCTTTGCCCGTTTCCTTACTCCTCCATATATAGGAGATATATATTTCGGCAGTCTCCATGCTCCAAGTATGGCTATCCGTCAAATCCTACCGATGTTATCAAAGGGCCACGTCGAATGGCTAAATCATATTCAATTTAAGCACTGATTCTAATGCATCCAGTGCCAGGTGTCATTTTGCCATTCAAGTGCACTCAACCTTTACGTATAGATCAGGTTTAAAAGTATTTGGGCACAAAAACGCGTGTTGATTTGGCGTGGCGGCTGTTCAGACTGTAGCAAAGCAAAACACACAACGAAATTTTATTTTCAAATTTACAACGGCCGAAAGTTCACCGGATGTTTTTAATACGCTGACGCTAATTTGTGACCGGTTGGGGAGCTTATTTTGGTCTGATGGGCAGTCGTAGATCTTTCCTGCTAATTCAGCCATATCTGACGGTGTCCCATAGAGACCTCAACGGTGCCAGCGGACAAGTGATTGAAATACATTGAAACACGTACACACTATTCCACGTGTCCAAATATCCCCACGCACAGGTTTTTCATTTTATCTTATACAATATTTTAATTTCAAATCCTTTCACAGCAGATGGCTGAAGTGCCAGTTTTTTCTCCAAAACATACATTGTGAGACCACTGTAACGGTTTACAAAACGACAAAAGAAAACAGCTTAAAAGTATAGGAGTCGTAAAAATTTATATAAAAATAAAAAGCAGGCATAATAATATTTTTAAAAAATAAAGAAATACAAATTCATATTAAAACAACAACAATCACAAAAATGGTAAATAACTCGCTGAAATCATAAATGAATTGGAAAGGCTAATATTTTTAAAACTTCTACATCGACCCTACCCCACCGTCTCCCGGCTTTTAAAATAATTTGCAGGGCCCAAACAAATTTGGGGTATTTTTTTTTACGAAAATGTAAAAATTTCATTCGTAATATTTGGAAATGCACCCCGCCTCCCCCCACCCCCAACCCCCCCCCAAAAAAAGAAATGAATCCTGCATACGAGCCTGATTTTGGAAAGCCATAAGAACGGTGTAAGATAACTTTGAAGATTTTTACTTTTGAAAATGTTTAAGTAGTTTTTAGTGACCATCTTATTAATGTTTAACATATAAAGAATGTTGCTAAACTTTCCTTTGGGAAATGTCTGTGTCTCAGATCATAATTTTCAAAAGTTCCCAATAATGCCCTAAATTTAAAGGAAATTCTAAAAACGCTCATCAGAACAGAACAGAACAGAACAGAACAGAACAGAACAGAACAGAACAGAACAGAACAGAACAGAACAGAACAGAACAGAACAGAACAGAACAGAACAGAACAGAACAGAACAGAACAGAACAGAACAGAACAGAACAGAACAGAACAGAACAGAACAGAACAGAACAGAACAGAACAGAACAGAACAGAGGCCAATTTCATAAAGCTGTTAAGCACAAACATTTGCTTAGCATGCAAATGCTTCCTTGATAAAAACTGGATTACCAACCAGATTTCCATGTGTGGAATATTGCTTTTGACTGGCATGCATTCAGCTGTTGTTTGCTTAGCATGGAAATTACCTGGACTTTTGGCTGGTAACCTGTTTTTACTAAGCAAGACATTTTCATGCTAAGCAAATGTTTGTGCTTAACAGCTCTATGAAATTGGCTCCAGAACCAGACTGTCTGTCAAACCATGGAGCTACCTCCATGGTCAAACAATGGTCAAGGGGCATTATTATTTATACAACAATAGCTTGAGCGTTATCATGGCTCATTGAGAACACCGTACCCGGCCAAGTCCAAACCATAGTGCCACACAGTGCATGCATAATACACGCGGTATATGTAGACAGGGCTCAAGACTCCACAACGCGCGGTTTGGAATACAAAATGAGATACAGGCACAGCACACACACACATTGCACGTCTCGTGGTACCAACCAGCGTCATATACGTGAGGGCAATAATTCCATTTCATCGGCCTCCCGTAATTCTTGGGCCTTTTTTTCTCTCTCTTCGCCACCACCGCCGTGGCTTTGACCCACTTGTATGCGTGGGACCGTGGAGGAATATTCATGACCGTGCCCCCAGTGGAACGCCGAGCCAGCTCCCCGCGAGGACACCAGAGGAGAAACGACGGCCAGAAGAAAGTGCTGGGTAGTTGGGACCAGAGATTGAGCGAGACGGAGAGGAGAAGAGATAGTTGGTGTCGTTGTTGTGTGTGCGCTCAACCTGAACTCGCCACGTAAAAAAAAAAAAAGAAGCGTGGAGCCGTCCCCCACCGAAAAAAACACACACAAAATAACCCACACAACACCACCGTGTGGCCGTTGGCGTTTAGTCAACGGTGTCTTTGTTCGGCTACATTGATAAAGGTGAGTCCAAAGTAATGGCTTTTTAATTTATTTCTCTGTCTTCTGTGTCCCCTTTCTGTCTTCCATTCGGAGATTGCAGCCCGTGGTGGAGGGATGGCAGCACCCGTTAATGCCGCTTGTGTTTATAATGATGTTCGGCCCCAGCAAAAGTTAATCACATTTTTTTCTCTCGCTTGTCAGTGTTGTGTGTGTGGTATGGTTTGTGCGTGCTCAATGGGAAACTTTAATGATGGCGGCCATGTACATATTTATTGGGAGGATAGAACAGGGCTGGTTTTTTTTCTTTCTTGCATGGTGCGTAGGGTTGACATTGTTTTTTTTCCTTCATTGACTGGCCTTGGTGTAAACACATTTAGATCAGTTGCAAATAAATAAATAGCCATGATTTTTATCTACCAACATGTGTATAATTTTAAATAAATGTTCAGATTGTATGCAGTGATTTGTTATACATTGTATGTTATTTAGTGTGAAATAAATATTAAAAAAAACACCAAAATTTATACATAAGTGTTTGCAGTCATGTCACTGAAAAGGGGTCCAAGTCATGAACTTGATGCATTGCCATTACTACTAGCTTCCGTTTATAATGAAAATTAATTTATCAAACAATCCACAAGGGAAACTGACTAGGTAAATTTGAATTCAAAATTAATTTATTTAAATTACCACCTATTTAAATTACCACCTTCGCCTTCCTTCCCAATCTTATTTTACATGTAATTGCTCTCCACATTTCATACACATTGTTACTTTACAGTTACATGTATGTACATTATCCTCAAACCTGAAAAGGGTCAGTGCATTACAATGTATGTCATGCTTGCTTGCACATACCGTATGTACAGGTGCAGACCAGTTGAGCAAAGTCTGGAGTACAAATATATACAGATAATTGCTTTTAATTGTTTATTTCCTTGCATGACGTGATAGACCAAAGTCTTTGAAAAAGTAGTTAGCGGGACATGCTGGTAATTGGGCAAGTCCAGTAATCGGTCTCGAGGGCCCAATTTTATAGGTCTGCTTAAAGAGAGTTATACATTGCTTTTGCTGTACTTTTCAGAAATGGGTGGATTTGGGGGTTAGTATTTTATAGCAAATACTGTAACACTGACCTGTTTAATTGTGTGCATACATACATGTACATGCCGGGATAACAAAGAAAAAAGCCGTTCTTTTAGTCTGGTTCGCTGATCCTACTTCACTGCAGACAAAACGGAGGAATTTAATTATAGATGTCTGGGAATTATCAGGTCGGGGAACCAGACCATTTACAATTATTGTCGGCCGACAATTGTTGGGAAATTGATACAAAAATTCAACTTTCTTGAGAATGACAGCACACCAGGTACCATTATATCACAGGATGCTTGAGACTATTATTTACTTACAAGTTACAGTCAAGTAAGGTATTTCATAATACATGTGTAATTCAGTAGTTTGGTGTTTTGATGTTTGCAAGTGTTGTGTACGCTGTATTACCTTGCGTACGGATAACGCCATATGGCGTAAAAAAAAAAAAGTGCCACCAGGCCGGATGACGCCATTGCCCGCCGTTTGTGCAGTTTCAATCTATTGTTGGATTATTGTTTATGTCATGCTTGACTGCACAAACACATTGTGGCTGCCAGAACCGCTGCAACACCCCGACGTCTCCCGTAAAATACAGTGCCCAAGGGGTTAACAGTAAGCAGAAAAGTTGAGCTGACCATACATACATGTAGGAGAAAACCTAAGATTTCAGGTACAGGGTTGAGAATTATTCATAAAATAGAGGAAATGTTGTACAAATATAAGTTAGGCCTCTATTACTCAAGGTACTCCATGGACAATGTAACACCATGGAGGAAGAAAACACATGTGTTTTCTTCCTCCATGGTAACACTAATCCCTTAAAATTGTTTTAGTGTTGTGAATGTTTTGGGCTAAGAGCATTAGTAGTCGTGATATTTGATCTCTGTATGTATACGTACCTGTGGGCAATACTGGCCATGCATCACGTACAGTTTGTACACATATCAAAGGGAACTACATGAAAAGACTTTTCAGTAAGCAACTCTCATGAATTACATTGTAGCTTAATTGGATTACTGTAGCAGAGGTATTTTGTCAATAGCAAACATTTTGGAGCAATACAGCATTCACAAAAATGTACACGTACCTGTACATGTGTATGTACATGTGTATGTCACATGCAGGGATGGGATACATGGAACTTGCATGAATGTATACATTTTGTATGTGTGTACACATTAGTTAACCCTCCTGTTCTCGGGCCAAAATCGACCCAGCTGCTGTACAGATCAAAACCTATCAAATGACAGGTTTGAAACACACAAAAACTGTGAGAGTTGGTGTTTAGAGTTTTTGATAGGCTGTGATAGTTATAAGTATAGGAGGGTTAATTAAATTGATATTGTTTTGTTGTTCAGTAATTAATTGACCTATCGCGGTCGAATCGCGTCAACGCAGCTTGTGAATTATTGTCCAATCACATCAATTATAATTCCACGTGGAACGCGCAAAATCTGAGACAAACAAAAATTACCACACAAAATTCCCATAAGGTTGTCTAAGGGGTTAACTCGTAAACGGCAATAGGTCAATAGGCCTAATAAGCGAATAAGAATGTGATGGAGTGTGTATTCACTTTTAGTTTATAACTGGTAAGGGGCCTGGTCGCTGATCAGCCTCTGACTGGTTAGAAATCACAAGTTAATATGTACGCCCCAGTACAATTTTATTACCATTCTTAAACACTTTTTTCTTATAATATGTAAAAAAAAGAAAAACTCTGAAAATTGACCCCCAAAATTTACGTTTTTATTCAAATGTGCATTTTGTTTTTATGCACGTCTATGACTCTGGGGCCACTGCAGATCTTATGACTGCCTCATTTAGGTATTTTTTTCAGTAGAGCCGAAACTAGACTGAAAGCTCTTTTCTGACAGTTACTCCTCGTTACTAACCAAACAAAATGTTGACAATGTTGGGTGTTATGTACAATGTACATGTACGTACACATGACTCGTTTTCGTCGATGAAAAACCTTTTCACATTCCAATAATAAACCAGACTGTCGGGCAATAATATTGTCGAAATACCATTGTTGTTGACCGGTTACAAAGTTTAAGTTTGCGTACACTGCATGCAGTGCAAGGAACTTTTCAGAGTCGTAATGCTGGAGTTGATGTCGGCCATTTTGATTGGAACTTTCTGTACATCATACACATGTACATGTATTTATATTGATGAAGACAAATTATATTACTTTATTCAACAAGTTTAAAATTGCAAAATGTTCAAAGATGACTTTATATTTTATAATTTTAAAAGTCCTTTTTTCCCGGGTGTGGAAGAAAGTCGGATCCTCCGTACCTAGTCAGACCATATTCCTCCACGGTCGGACCCTCATGGATCCGGGAAGGTCCGTCTGTCCGACTAACCTAGCATTAGATCCGGAGGATCCGGGTTTTACCAATCGCCTTTTTTCCCATTTTAAAAATGTGTTTCAAAACCAATCTGTTTTTTTAAAGTGAAAGTACTTTAAATACAATATTACTGGGACTAGACCAGTTCTGGTCATGTCATCATAGTTACGTTTGTCGATGTGGTGTCATGCCAGTCTGCAGCCTGCTGGTATTCTTGCATTTTAAATGTGTGTGCATTTTGTTTAGTTGTAAACACATCATTGGCCAATGGGGTATAATGTGTGTAGAAAATGAGCGTTTGATGCTACAAATGCCAAATTATGCTTTAAATTCATATTAAAAGGCCACGTTTTTACTTAGCTGGTTTTTAACAACTCCCAGCTATTTTTCAACAAAGGTTTAAACACCCATGTGACAGGCTCTCGACCAATAGGAAAAGTAAAACTGTCCCAGGTGTTGATGAATAATGAATAATAGTACTTTTACACGTGCACACGTACATAATGTACATGTACACGTTCGCGTCTTTACAAGGACGTAACCACCAACTGCACGTGTCTTGTTTGGCCCCTGTGGTTGCACTAATTATGTTACGAAATTCCAGTTTCATTATCTTCGAGCTGCATTCGTTTGAAGAAAAGAAATTCCCCAGTTAAGATTCTGTACTGTAGCAAATACCAAAATGAAACCTGCGTTAGACTTTTCTGAGGGCTGTGCATCTGCTGACTAATTATAAACCAGGCAGCACCAACCAAGCCAATCCACAGATCATCATAGAGAACTAAACAGAAGAAAAAAAAGAATCAATGCTAGAGTTGTGACACGTTAAAGATGTAAGGAAATGTTAGTGATTTGGAAAATACACTTTTGAAATTCACTTTCGAATTTTGTTGAAATGAATTTCAGATTCCTTGCACCAGATTTGTATCTACAAAACTCATGGTAACTTTCCATTTTGGGTTTTAGCACCAGTTTTAGGGGTCTTCTTTGTCCAGGAAATCTATTCACCAAGCAACCCCGTTGTGAATAGTTTCCACATTTTTTGTTGTTATATATTTGGGCTTTTCTGTGGAACTGGAGCTGATTTCATAGAGCTTCTTAGCTCAAAACTTGCTAAGCGCAGTTTCCATACTAGGCATTGTAGTTGTGTCTGGTTCCAATCCAAGCTGATCTTTTTGCGGAGCTTGAAAATTTTGTAAGCAACAGTATTGTGCTAAGCAGCTATCCACTATAGACTAGAGTCACCAGACTGCAGGTAACCAGCTAACATGCACGGTACGTACATGTACATGTACATGTACATGTACAGTTATGTACATGTACAAATTGTTTGAGTGACTTGTGGTACACGTACATTACATGTGGTCACAGTGTGCTTGATAATGTTTTACATGGACGTGGAGAAAACGATAATGCAATGATGTGTCACCATCAAGATGCACACAGGTACATTTTTCTTATCATGTGTGCATACTGCATGTACATGTACACAGAATGCCGACTATAATACCCTCTTTTATTTTACAACTTTTGCCAGAGAAAATGACATCCTGGTCTTGCATTGTACATTAAAAATGTACATATTCCATGACATGTCAGTGTTCAAATTTCATATTGTATCTTGCACTGCTGTTTAAAGTTGCTGTGTGCATGCTTTGGGGGCATAGCGCCCTGAACAAAGTTTTCAAATTGAATTCATTTATACTGATTTGTTAGCATTAGATAGTTGCTTTCCAATGAGACATTTCACCAAATAATCAACCCCTGATATAAGTACACAATTAATAAAACAGTGCAGAGTTTAGTACAGTGCTTTTTTCGTTCAGAATAGTTTTCTTCCATAATTCTGTAGTATGGGAAAATCCCTTGAAATGAATATTGCAGCTTTAAAAAACAAACAAACAAACAAACAAACAACCAAACACCCCAATAACTCACCCCCCCCAAAAAAAAAAAAAAAAAAAAAAAAAATAATAATAATAATAATAATAAAAAAAAAATATAAAAAAAATAATCAAAGACGGAATGGAAATTATACTATTGCTAAATCAGTGCCGTGAAGCAGTGGTGGAAGGTAAAGACAGGACCAGCACTGATTTGGTTAATTGTATCATACATGTATCATACATGTACGTGTGTATCCTGTGACAGCATATGTGCAATAGTTGTACCATTGTAGCCGGCTTGGAGACACCAATTAAGGCATTTGAATGCATACATTGTACCACGGTCTGACGAGCAAGGTACAATGTACATGGAATCTAATACCAGGTTCATCAGTGTTCCATTCATGGAGAAAACAAGAGCGACCCCCTTCCCCCTAGGAAATAATTGGCTTATTACAGGATTTAATATGTCACTCCTCCTTCAGTACTGGTGGCAATGTTAATGAGTGACATTGGAGCATATAGGACTGGGACACTGAGCTGCAAGTCTGGAATCCTATCAGGGGGCCTAGGTGGCCACTTGGGGGGGAAAATGCGTTTGCTGTTGACGGAAGGGATAAAAGTCTTGGAACACGTTTTAGGCTTTTGATTTTTTTTGTTTATGCTTAATGATTTGTGCCTGATAAATTACATACATGTATACATATGCTTCAAGTTATATACAGAACTACATGTAATTAACCCTAACCCTGTCAGACGCAGCACAGTGCATCTGTGCTGACAGCTCCACTTTGCTGGACTCTGCACACAAGTCAATGTGACAAAGTATGCAATCTGATGCGTCTAGCAGGGTTTCTAGCCAAAATGTCATGGAGGGTTTTAACCAGTTCGCGTCGGATGACGTGCGCACTCAGTGAGGCAAGGGTCCAGCGGAAAATATTTGTCAGCGACCGGCTCGCAGTGAGCGAGGCAAGGGTGCGCTACTCGCAAATAAAGGCCTGAACCCGTCTGGCACCCAGGCTCGTGAAAAATAATCCCGGCGTGAACTGGTTAAATGTAAATTTAAAATATATTCTTCATGCTAAAAATGATCCACAGCTTGATTGGTTACTACATGTAGCTATGGTTGATTGAAGCTGTGTTGTGGACGTGCGTTGACTTTACTATTCAGCTAATAGCAGAATAGGAAAATTTGTTGTGGCATATAAAAAAAACAATGTACGAAGAGGGTTGACCAATTAAAATATGCATTGTTTACAAATTGTGCTGCCAGGTTTTGAGCCATTTATGCATTTTTGTGTGAAAAAAGGTGATGATGGGAATCACTGAAGGATCTTGCACATCTGGTTCCCCCCCCAAAAAAAAAGAAAAAAAGAAAAAAAAAGTAAGACAAAACAGACCAAAAAACTTAACCACCCCACCCCCCCAAAAAAATAACAACAAAAATAACCCCAAAAACCCAAAAAACTATTGAGGAAGACGGGGGCTACAGACTTAGAATGAGGGGCAAGATGAACAAGTGGCGGTAAGAAAATAAAGTGAGACCACACACCCCCCACCCCCTCCCCCAAAAAAATCCTGTCCCAGTGTTAGATGTTAAAAAGTAATACATAATCCACATTAAGGTTGTTCGATATCCATTTATTTTGATACCAAAATATCGGCAAACAAATATCGCGATATTCGATATTATCATGATGACATCACTTTTCCCTTACCGGAAGAATGGAGGAATACAAAAAAATACATGATGGAAGTCACCACGGCATCGTGAGATCCCCCGGGGCCACCGGGATCGGACCCGCCGGGATTGAGCTCAGATCCGCTAAAATTTAATTGGCCTACATTTTTTTTGTATTGGGGCCGGCCACTGAGATCGCGAATCGGGCCGTGGCTGGCAAGTTCGGGGCCGGGTTGACAAACTCGTTGAGTACTTGGAGTATTACGACATTTACCTTCAATTGGCTTCTTTATGGCACTCCAGAAAGACTAGCGTTTGTTTCTATTTCGACATTGTTGATTAGTAACAGATGGTAATACCATGGACGATCAGATGCGAGCTGTCAAAAAACGATCGTATCGTATGTTTTTTGAAGACGACATTGCACAATGTACAATGGATGTGATGCACATGTTTTAATATTTTCTAAAGACGCAGTTCGCTACACGTAACTGCACGTATGTGTGCCTTGTACACTGGGGGGAAAGACGGTGGCATTCAGTGCGGTTGCTTGCACCTGACCAAGGCTAGCAACAAAGCAACGCGCACGCGCAGATGCGGTACAGGGGTTGACCTTATTGCAAACAATTGCCATACCCCTCGATCTCAAGACAAGTTCGCAACACGTTAGCTAGCGTGTAGGTACATTACACTGGGAATAAGACAGTAGCATTCAGTGTGGTTGTTTGCACTTGACAACGCATGGTGCGGAGATGTCATGTCGGGTTAAGAAAACAGTCAAACGACACATTTAGTACTTTTTATTCTTCTATGGTACATCATGATTTGATACATTATATACTATTCTACCGTCCAATAATTGAAAATAACTGGAATTTGGAGCAAGCTAAACTGGACAAATCCACATTTAATGCGGCCAAAAGGAACATATCGCGATATTCTTCGGTATATCGAATTCCCCGATATTCTGTTTTTGTTTTTAAAGGGGCCGATACGATTCTCAAAATGAAAAATATATCGAAATATTGGGAAATATCCTCATATCGAACAGGCTTAATCCACATAGATGAATCTGACCTTTGTTATTGGCTTACACTGGTCCGACACTGTCTGCTTCTGCATGCCGTCCCTTTGTGAACCCCAAGCTCACGTGACCAAACACATGTGACCAAACACAATCAATGCTTGCAGTCTTGAAAAGCACTTGTTACTTCTCGGGTGAGGATGGCCCCCTACCATGGCAGCATTCATCCTGGCCATAAAACTTTGGCAGCATTCGCTCATACACGTACACAGCAGAGAACCTATTAAGTACATAATGCCTTTAAATACGCAGTGCATGAAAGCGACTGCTCATTTGCATCGTTGGACAGAAACGTTGAGTCACAGGTGGGAGAATCATCTCTAGCTTGAAGATGATGGTTCCTCGGCCGTTGTGATGAAGAATGATTACTTCCCTGCTTGGTCAAATGCATGTTAACCCAACCATGAGTAGATATTATGCCCCAGAGCTGGTTGTGGTATAAAATATTTTTTTGTGGGTGTGGGGGTGGGGGGGGGGGGGGGGGGGGTTAGAATCTTTTACTGAGCAAACATAATTTTTGACACTGATGCGTCTTCTTGTACACATGTAATTCAAGCGTGGCCAGTGGAACAGAGCTCTGGCGGTTTGTGCAGTGAAGAGGCCATACATTCATACGTTCTTCAAGGAGACTTGTGTAGTGTGTAATAATATCACAAAATGGGATGGGATCTTTTGCGGCCATCTGATGGGCAATTACCTTGTCATTGCAGTGCTTCAAATGGACCTGTCGCCACGATTTGGCTTTTTGAATCATGTTTATAACGTAGAAGTCATGTGTTTGTGGACAGGTGGATTTTTTGTGTACATTTGTACACTTTGTCGAAAATCCTTGGCACGGTGTGTAAATGAACTTAAGCTCACAGTGATCACACACATTGTAATATGCATCATCTGATTTGTGGAAGCGCCATGGCCTAGTGGTTTGGCACATTGAACTCAAGGTCTGTGGATAATTCTGCAGGTTGTGGGTTCGAGCCCAGTCCTGGGCTTTGGCACTTCTACGCTTAATATGGGTAGAGGCATTATTAATGCCTTGCAGTGGACTAGTTACCCATCCCGACCCTATTCATGCTGTGAAGAGATTAGATTATCTTATTTCAGTGTGAGGGGCTGGGTCTTCCACATATTCCTAAGTAGCCCACACCTTGAGTGCCCTAGGGCTTGTGATGGGCGATTTGCATTAATAAAACCAAACAATTCCTTTAACCCCTTGAGTACGTTTTTTACGGGAGACGTCGAGGTGTTGCGGCGGTTCTGGCAGCCAAGCGAACCGCTACAATGTGTTTGTGCAGTCAAGCGTAACATACACAATAATCCAACAATGGATTGAAACTGCACAAACAGCAGCAAATGGCGTCATCCGGCCTGGTGGCACTTTTTTTTTTATGCCATATGGCGTCTTCCGTACGCAAAGGGTTAAAAACAGTGGTGTTTAAATGTATAATTGATCAATTTTTTTGTGCAGTCACTTTTTCTTTTTTGACAAAGGCAATTGTAGGAACTGGTTTAACAGCAATTTTTTTTTCGAGCCTCAGAAAAGTTTTGTGTAGCTAAAAAAGACCACATTACCAGACAAAATTGCCTGTGGGTACATGTACATTACTTTTGACCGGTTCCGAGCCGATCTTTGCTTTTGAGCAAAGTAGTGGACGAAGTTTTGTAAACTTTTGTGTATTTACCGAGCTGAAAGAGGGCTTTCCTATTGTGTCTACCATGTACACATGCACATGTCTGTACGTAGCTGTGTAATGTGTAAGGGTCATTCCATAACTTTAGGCTTCCAAAAGTGTGACACTTTTGGTGTCCCTGCTACATGTACATGTACATAGTGACATGTATAAGATTTTGCAATTGCGGACACATTCTTTTTAATGCCTTCTACATTGTATCTCCAGGAATGATTATGTAAAGCAAAGTATGTACGTACATTGTACCAAACAAGTAAAAAATCGTGTGCAGTCAATTTTAATGATACAATGTACATGTACATGTACATGTACATACTTGTACTTGATGAGAAATTCTACAGGTCAGGTGTAACAGGTCAGGTGTAACAGGGAGACCAAAAAAGTCACACTTTTGGACCTCAAATTTATGGAATGACCCATAACTTTATTCCCCTTTTATGACAGCGTTACAATTAAATTACATTGGATGTTCATTGTACCTTGCAATGCCGCCTTACAGTACAAATTGGAGGCAAGTATTCTTACAAATACAGACCAATTCTTTTTTTGCTTTTGGTTGGCGAAGGTGGATGGCCCACCATTGTGTGTAAAGTACATGTATTTGTAAAGGCTACTGAAAGCACCGGCATTGAAAAAGTGGTTCCCCTGAAGTCCCTTCCCTCCTTCTCCCTCCCTAGGACTGCCCCGAAAATACCGAATATTCAAATATTCGATCGTCAACCGAATATTCGAATAACTTTTTGCCGGTTCGAATATTCAAGAAAAAGATATGCAAGTACATTGCACAGATATGACTCTGTTGCTATTTTAATAGAAAAGTTGCGGCGCTTAGTACAATGTGTAGTGTCAAATGCCGCATTTTTTAGACGGTATTTTTTGTGGATGGAGTTTATTGTTCCCGTCCGTAAAACCTCTAATACTTTACTGCAAAAACGCAGTAATTGTGCACACGTGTAAAACACCGGTGTGCTTTGCATGCAACTTTTTACCGGCGCGGCATTCAATTACAGCTGACCCTTGAAAAACTTGATCGCCGTCGTAGCGGTATCGAATATTCGAATATTCAGTCAAACCGAGTTTTGAATAATCGAATACTAAATTATTCAAAAATTAACAGCCCTATCCCTCCCCGTCTCTCCTCCCTCCTCTTCCCTCCAACTCTCCTCTTCCCTCCAACCCTCCCCCTTAACCCCCCCCCCCCCCTTCTAAAATATTTTGCAGTATCAACAAAATTAGGGTACAACATTTTTAAAAATTTGGTCTAGAAAATTTGGATACACACTTCCCAAAAAAAAGAAATCCTGCGTACGGACTTGAGAATGCTACATGTACAGTATGTACAACGTATGCAGTGTAAATGGCCTTTGGATGGTTCGGCTACATTTGTAAATTTTGCTTAGCAGACTTTATATTTGGCCATAAAACTGATTTGCTGATGTGTATTGGCTACTGTTCCCCCCCCCCCCCCCATTCATTAATCAATTTTACTCCAGTGATTTGTTGCTCGTTCTTGTTCTGTGGGCGGGATTTAAATGATTTATATACATGTGTATCATGATCCCATTGTGGGTGATCAGTGGAGCTGAATGCTTAAAGCCTGGAAGATTACACAGTTTTTTTAAGAGTTACAAATTTACGATGGGACACGAATTGCTGAATGGCGAGACTCGCTTAAATCCAAGTGTTTTTTTTCTTTCTTGGGTTTGTTTTGGTGAGCTTCAATAGGGGTGCACCTAGGCATAACTGCATAATTCATGCTTGACTGCACGGAGCACATCACCAGTGATGTATGTACATGTACATGTATTGTACATGAGTGAATGTGCACATATATTAGGCCTATCATTTCAAAGCCAAAGGTTCTGCTTCTGACTAAATTTGTGTGTGTAGAATTTTGTGAACTTGATCATGAAAGTTGCGATGGTTGAATCCCATCAGTGTTGGCGCTTGGACCTCTGACGTGTGAACATTTGACCGAGACTGGTTTAACCCCTTGCGTACGGTTGACACAAATACGTGCAGATTGAAAATTGCCACCTGGCCGGTTAACGTCTATGCACGCCAATTTCTGCATTTTCAATCCATTATTGGGGTATTGTGTACATTATGCTTGGCTGCACAAGCCTATTGTTTCCGTTTTGCTTGGCTGCACAAGCCGGCATGGCGCCCCAGCGCCCCCATATGAAATCCGGGGTCAAGGGGTTAAACTACAATGTAGTTTACCAAGATGGCAATAACATTGCATTTGCTGTTCTGTCCTTATTCATCGCGATACACATGTACATGTAAACAACCATAAATACAATTTAAAACTTTGCATGGTGGATATGATGAGAAACACATGGAGTCTGAGGACGGACGGAGCAGACTGTTCGAAACGTTGAGTTCACTCTCGCCCTGGTTCCTTTCAGAACCACACTTCTTCTTGGAAGAAATTAATTTCACATATTTGTTAACCCTCAATTCCATGTTTACTTTTGTATACAGCCATACGGGAAATTTACAATTACAGCTCTCTGTAAATGACGCCCTTGTTATTAAAGTAATGTCAATTTCCAGTGGAACCAATAATATCTGCCATGATTGTCATTGATAAAATTACCACCAAAAACACGCACGGTATGTGAATGACAGACTGACTGTGCAGTGGTGACTGAGCTGCCCAAGTGCACTGTAGACCTGTACATGTACTAGACTTACAATACATAGGGGAGGTAAGTTGGTCTCACCGATGGTGGAAGTTATCCCACCTGGGTCTATACTGAAAATTTGAATAATTTATCTGGAATCGGTTGAAGAATTATCCTGTATTTAGATCTGGGCCCAGGAAAACTGTAAGGGTGGTACATGTAGGGTTGGCAATTAAAAATGTCACCAATCCCACCACCTCTGATTGTAGCCCCCTTTTGACCCGGAGTGGCTTTTAGCCTTGTATTATGTGATTTCAATAAAAACAAAATTGATAAATCTGACCTGCCACTGTTCTGGTCAAATCCATTAGTGTCCCCCACTTTTCCCAGTTTCTTCTAACGGCCATTAACCACAACCCTGCTTTCAGTATTCCACAAGGGTCCTGCTGAATAGAACAATTATACAACAGCTGTTAAAACGTGAAGCCTGCTGAATCCAACAGAGTCCAACAGATAGAACAGATAGAACAGAAGATCACTGCTTGCATCAACAAGACCCCAACAGCAAGTTCTGTTGTTGGATTTGGTTGGATTGAGCAGGGTTGGGCAGTTAATCCCAATCCTGCTAAATCCAACAAAATCCAAGAAAATCCAACAGTGGGTACTTTCTGTTGGATTTTGTCGACGTTGGCTGTGAACAAAAGACCTTTTGTTCTAGCTGTTTAGTTCTGTTGGATTTCTACAGGTTTTCTTACTTTTCCGTAGTTGGATTGCGTTGGATTTAGCAGGGTGTCTTGAGATGGGGGTTAGGGTTAAAGCTGAAGCAGGGAATTTGTTCCGAGGTTTACGGCTCATTTCCTCAGTTTGGCCCCTTACTCGGAGTGATCATTTCCCACCTACGAACATTCACCTGGGGGAATCGTCTCTCATCTGTCGTGTTAACCCCGAGTTGGAAAGGTTAACTCATTGGCAGGGCTAGGAATTTCTTGGTTTAGCGGACTTCAACAACCACAACAAGGGGCAGCAAAAGTCTAGTGCGAATGCAGTCCTCGACCTGGGATTCTCAAGTGTTTAAATTTGTTTTCCCTGGAAGTAAGCCCGGGAGTCTCCAGTTGATTAGCTACACATTTATGTAAGGTGTTTTGTGAAAAGGGCAAGCTTATAAACTGGTCATCCACCAGGCATGACAGAAATGTGTACTTTCTGTGGTGTCACTTCATACAACTTTCCAGTGTGCCAAAGGCCGCTGTACAAAATTAACCAAGAAAGGGAAAGATTGGTTCACCGAGAGTAGCTCCCACAATGCAAGTACATTGTATACAGCACAGTTGACCTGTCGCAATAGACTAATCCGGCGACCAAAATTAGAAGCATTTACTGCGGTGGCGAGGCGCTTCCTGTGCGCGTTAGACGCACGCGCTCGACGCACGCGCTCGACGCAGCCTCGACCAACAGGGTGTTTACAACTTGCCAAAATGCGCACGCGACTCAAATTAAAGAACGCGGGCAGCCTGCACGCGGGCGCGGCACCACCGTAAAAATGGCTTCATATTTTGTTCGGCGAATTCCCGTATAGAATGATGTTGAACGCAGCTTGTGAAGTAGTATCAAATCGTATTAGTTATAAATTGGCACGGAACATGCAAAATCTGAGATAACCCCTGGAGTCTCCAGCTGATTAACTATATGGTGTTTTGTGAAAAGGTCTTGAAAGCTTATCAACTTGTCATCCACCAGGCATGACAGAAACATGTACTTTTGTAGTGTCACTACATGTAATTCCAGCATGCAATGAAGCTGTAAGATTTACACACAATACCAAAAAAGACAAGAAAAGGAAAGATCGGTTCACTGAGCCGTGCTCCCTAAATGCAAGTCCACAGCACTATTGAGCTATCATCACGACAGAATGGCTTGAATGCCATTTGCTGAACATGCGAAATCTTTGACTGACAAGCAAAAATTACCGCAGACAATTTCATAGGACTGACTGGGGGATGTTAAACTTGCAAATGGCAATACAATGTACATTGTAGGTAATACTACGTTTAGTTGGCATGTTGTACATGTATCAATTCACGTACATGGCAAGTCCATATACATCATACTTTGTGTGTACATGTACATGTACATCAAGTCGTACTTCCCCAATACGTCCGAGGACAATGCTTTGTGTTTCCTATTGTTCCTTTAATATAACCAACCCCCATAGACTAAGCACGTATCCTGACGTTCGAGGACCGATTTCAACAAAAGACTCTACGTTCGAGGACTGAAAGGTTTCTTTGTGATTCCTTTCTTCTCTTGTCCTCGGAGATATATACAGTGCACGTACATTTGTGCATTTATTGTGTACCTTGAAGAAAAGTGGTACCCATGTGTACAAATAAATGTATGTACGCATAGTACATGTACATGTACATGTACGTGTACATACAATGTACACATGTGTACATATGGGTCATTCCATAAATTTGGGGTCCAAAAGTGTGACATTTGTTGGTGTCCCCGTTACACCTGACCTGTGTAATTTCCATCAAGTGTCATTAAAATTGACTTCACACTATTTTTTACTTGTTTGGCAGGTACTTTGCCTTCTCGGAGATATATACATTTGTAGAAGGCATTAAAGAATGTGTTCAGAATTGCAAAATCTTTTTACATGTCACTATGTAACGGGAACACAAAAGGTGTCACACTTTTGGACCCTAAATTTATGGAATGACCCATGATGTACATGTATGGGGAAAGTGTTTCGGCTTCATGTACATGTACCATCAATCAATCAATCAATCAATCAATCAATCAATCAATCAATCAATCAATCAATCAATCAATCAATCAATCAATCAATCAATCAATCAATCAATCAATCAATCAATCAACTAACTCATTTTCACATTGCCATCCTCAGTAACAATTCATAAAGGAGAAAATGTTTACTCAATGAAAGAAATATTGATTAGTGATGGTTGTGAGCTGTTTGTTACTATTTTTTATGGTGTAATACATGAATGATGAAATGCTACAGTGCACATGTTTGTAGGCTGAGATCAGGATAATGAATGTTTTCACAGTCCCAGCAATATCTTAGATTTTTTTGTTCCATAGGTTTTGTAAAGATCGCTGTGTCCCTTGACCTTAGTGTACCCTTTCTAATTAACCACTCCGCTGTGTCCTTGTGAACATACCGGATGTTGTTAGAGGATACAGCCAGGAGGATACGGAAAGGGAAATTGCAATTACCGCGGCCGAAAACAAACCAACTTCGCACAGGAACCCGTCCCCAGTTGCAGAGATGAGTAAAAAACAAGAATGACGGATCAGTTGAAACGGCAGCTATTTTTGGGATTGCACCATCTAACTTGTCTATTGTGACCGTCCTGTCCAGTTGGTGCGGATGATGACCACACGTCATTGACTGCAGCCATTGGTTATTTTGCAGCAACCTGTACATTGTGGCTGTCTGTCAACAGCGGTCATGTCTTGGGTAAATGTCTGATGGCCTCTCTACTTGCAGATATTTGAGCTGAATATTTGGGCCTGGGGATTTTGATGGCTCAAGTTTGAAATCGGCACCAAGTCTATTGGGGTCAGGGTCTATTGTGCCCACATGTATAGTCGGTATTACCATTAATTAACGAAATACTTCATTATTTGGTGTTACTGTGGTACTGGTTGATTATTTATTTATTTATTGATTTCTTATTTATCCTGGGTATAGCCTGATCAGTGCAAATGCACTGTTCTCCCTCCGGTCCCAGTTTGAATTAAAGGAGAATTCCAGGCTCTATAATATTTTATCTAGTCTAAAAGAACATACACTAACATACATACTGCACCAAGAGTTGGGTTTTCTTTGTTATGGAGAACGACACACGCGCCCTTTATATTTACGATTTCTTGCCATTCAGCATTACAAAGGGCGCATCCATGCTGTTCGAAATTCCCGCGACATCCGGGAGATTATGACGTAGTGTCCGCACCTCAATGGAAACCCATGGTTGGCTACGTGCGGTATGCACTGGTATCACACCTAGACGCAGCTTACTGCATATGAATACGTATGTTTTATAAGGCGCCCGACTATTGCGTGCATGCGTAAGGATGATGTTTACTTCGACTTGACGTGCTGCAATTTATCATGGTTTTTCGTATTTTTTTAGAAGAGCATAAAGTCTGTTCTGGTCGGAAAGAAAATATGTCAGGCACTGCATCATCTCGAAGATTTTTAGCCTACCACAGGAGAACTGCCTGCCGATTTTCCTCGAAGCAATCTGGTTCAAAGTCGTCGCGTTTCTATATTGTTCAGCCATGTCTTACAAATATCCGGTCGTTTGGGGATTGGGAATTTGGAAGAAGCTGAGACCTTTTAGAGAATTCTGTTTATTTGAGCAGCCAAAAGCTTGCCAAATCGTCATGATGTTGCTGTACTACAGCACGACCAAGTTTTGCTTTAGCAGTCAGGCAAAAATTCACCAGAATATGGAAAACAGACGTGCGTCAAGGAACAACACTGCCACGTTCTCGTGTGTGTTGCTTGTATGGACAATGGTCCACTGCACTCGCACAGCTCAGGCCGCGGGGCCGGCCGGGTACCCGGCCGGCCGGCTTGGTACCGGTAGTGCAGCCACTACGTCACAGTATCCCGGATGTACCGATATTCCAGAGCAAAAGGGCGGCTCGCATGACGGCAGGCGCGTTATGAAAAAACCTCCGGTTTGTACGATTACCGAAACCAATCAAAATGAAATAAAAAGTAAGTCACAATTGCAATTAACGTTCTTTAACAATATGTTATTATAAACTCAGGGTGGACTTTCCCTTTAAGAGAAGATACCGAAGGAAATTACAGTTTTAGTAGTGGTAGGAAAACCCCTGAACAATTATTCTTAGGGAAAACCCACGCAATCAGGTAGGGACTGCAAAACCCAATCCACATAGTGCACCTGGATGGGAATCGAACCAGGGTCACCAGAGGTGGAAGGCGAGGAAAGAACCACTACACCAAACTGATTATATCATTAAAAAATAACATTAAACACTGGTCCTTAATTTTTTTAATTGAAATTACCCAATACAAATCTAAAAGCCACTCTACATGTACATGTACTTTGTTTGTACATTTGTACATTGTAAAGGGTTACGATCGAAGGTGGCAGGGTACACAGGTGACATTTTGAATTGCCAACCTTACCACCCTTATGGTTTTCCCCGGGCCCAGATCGAAATAGAGGATAATTCTTCAACAGATTCCAGAGAAATTGCCCCAATTTTCAGACCTGCAGACCAAGGAGGGGTAACTTCCACTGTTGGTGAGACCAATGCACCTCCCCCCAAATCCAGCCTTAAGCCGTGTCCGCACTGGACTTATTTTTCGGAAGGTTTTACCGAGACGATGGTAAAATGAAAAATGGTCAAATGTGACCACTGTCCGCACTTGGACTTTCGACACGGGAAAATTTTACCGAGACCGTGGGAGAAGTAACCGAGCTGTCAATATAAGGACGCATGGGGGCGCTTTGCGTGACCTTACTACATTGACACGATTGACCCAAATCACGCGTGCCTTTTCATTTTTCCGGCTGATGTGTACATATAGGACTACATCGATTAGCACCAATCAAACTTCTGACTGTATCAATAATAATATCTGCCATGATTGCAGACAAAAAAGGAACAACGCACTGGAATTTGGAAACTTGCCACGTGCACCGCACCGCGGTGAAGCAATGCAAAGCGCATGCGTGGTGTCCCAGTGTAGCATGACCTCGCGCTCGGTCCGGATGTACGCTTTCCTGAGCCGCTTTTACCGACTCGCACTGTCCGCACTGGACTTATCGTCTCGGGAAAAGTTACCTGGTCAGTTTTCCTGGGCAGCAGTTGGCCGGTAGAAGTAACCGCTGGACTCAGGAAAAGTAACTGAGAGGAAAACGTCCTAGGCTGTCCGCACTGGACTTAAAATGGGAAAAGTACCCATCGTCTCGGTAAGTTTTACCAAAATAAGTCCAGTGCGGACAGGGCTTTACTGTGCCTTCAACCCACTCTTGTCTGATTGCCCGGGGCATTCTAAAAAGTAGGCTTGGGCAACATGGCCTTCTGAACAAATTTGTTACTTTTTGGGTATCAACATGTTGCCAAGGTCGTCAAAGTGACTGAATTTAACATTACATGTACCATATATACGTTTTTTTCAGTTTCTAAAATTTTGTTGACACAGTTGTGAAACACTGTGGTATTGAAACATTGGGAAACCAACAACCAGTTTTAGTCAGTGTTGAAAACCCAGTAAATTCATGTAATTTGTACAAAATGTAAGTTTGTGACATTTAAAAACCTCCCACGTTTTATACATGTACATGTATACATTGTGTACTAGTCCCCTCAATACCATGCGAGGGTAGCTTTCACAAACATTTGGCCAGTGGTTACAGACATTTTATGATTCAAATGTATTTACATTATATGTATTGAAGAAACCAATTGGAGTGATTGTATAACAGGACGTGTACATGTACATGTACATTGTACATTGTAAGTGGATAGATGGGATACAGGAAAATTTACATATTTGTACTCGTTTTTTCTCTCCTGTTTATAACCAACCGACTTGGTTTAACAGCAATGATCTCCTTGTGGAGAATTTCAGCTACATGTACATGTACATTGTACTATGTAATTGTCGGAGTGTACATTGTGAATAGGATTCCAGTTTGTGGCCTTCAATCGTTTCTTCAGCCTCTCGGAGCAGTATGCTCACTGAAATGCTCACATGGGCTAAGTGAGTCCCTGTGAGTGTGGTGGCCGACAATGACATCACAGACCTTTTGGATATCAGTGCCAGTGTAGGTGAACGAAGCTTTGATATCTCCTTCATGGACCAGACCAGTCTGCATCTCATTGTGGATTTTCCAAGGTCGGAAACTACAGACCACAGAGCAGATGGACCCTGGTACTCAGGGAGCCTTCTGTGGAATCATCAGCAGTGGTTGGCTACAATGTAGTAATGGCTACATGTACAATGTAACTCATTGCTCAAAATGCATTTTGCCAAGGATAGTATAGGGACGTGGGTGGCTTGATGGGTGAGAGAGAACTTGGGGTCACTGCAGTTTATTCATGACTATTGCACACACATACAGGATGGACCGCACATGTACAATGCACATGTACACTGCTGGGAACAACTTCAGGAAGTTGTGAGATGTTTTGGAGACATTTTCTTGTTCATTTTGAGTGCAGGCAACTTTTATTTTACTTTAACTTTAATCTGCATTTTTCATGAAATTGTTGAAATCAGATTGTCTGGACTATATTCACAAAACCTGCCACCAACTGTGTACATGTAGGTCACAACTGGGGAAGTCAATCATGTTGTGACTTTGTATTTGTAAGGGCAATCGTACCAACAGTCACACACACGCATTATACAGCACCATGTGTACACTTTGTATACTGGTACAATGTAGTTTGGAAATCATATACAAATGTAGTCATTTATTTTGAACTGGGTTTAAAAACAAAGTTCTGTGAAGGGTACACCATTCCGTGCCCATTCTTTGTCTCTGCTGAATTGTAATTTCATCTTATTTGGAAAAGAAAAAGAAAAAGCAGAAAAAAGCAGAACAAAAAACCCCCAATATAAAACATGTACATTTGTACATGTTTAAACTAAAACTATAGATTTCCCAACATGCCTCAATGGGAACCAAACACCTGCTTAAATGCTACATGTATGTAAAGCCAACAATATCCAAGAGCGGATACTTTCTGTCAAATTTTGTTGATGTCTTGCTGTGAACAAAAGATCTTTTCTGTCAGCGGTTGGGTTTTTGTGGGATTCAGCAGGCTTCGCACACTTAGAACTGTTAGATTCAGCAGGGTGGCCTAGAGAAAACCTGATGCAGGTGAGGGCTACTTTAAATACCAGAGCAAAAAAAACAATCCAATGCATGATAAATGACGCTTTGTATGAAATGTTCACATTAATATTTAATTGAATTTCTTCCTGCATTAACCCTGCCAATACATTTCCTTTTCTTCCTTTTTTGGGGATGGCCCTTGGTTTAAAACCACCAGTGTGGAAAATACTGTGACCTCCGGCCAGCATTGTGTTTCACTTTCACCACCGAGACGGATTCCAAGTAGGGTACATGTACATTTGTATGTTTAACCCAGAGATCGGTGCATATGCTCACAAACTTCTAAGTTAAAGCAGCCTTTTGGTATGCAGGCTCGTAATCTGTACAATGTACATGTAATAATGTAACCAGGTGCGGATCTAGGATTTTAGCACAGCTAAAATGGAATGTTGCGAAGGTTGATGCCCCTCGGCAGAGGGTTTTAAAGTACATGTATAGCTGTTGGGTTTTTGACCAAATAAAGACTGATTTAATACAGTCTGTTTGTATCTTATTACTACATGAAGTACATGTATCTTCTTTTATTGTAGGGGGTTGCGGCCGGTTACCGCTCCCCTTACTCTTTTTGTCCGAATTTAATGGGGGGTAAGTTCCCCCGCGGCCGGCCCCCCTCCTTGGATTCGCGCCTGACAACTGCCATAATAATTGTTTGAAATGTGGCACCCCTTCATGTGCCCTACAGTGAGTACGGTTATTTACAGGAGGCGCCGGGGTGTCTCGTCGGCTTTTGCAGACAAGCGAAACGGACACAATGTGCTTGTGCAGTCAAGTGTAACATACACAGTAATCCAACAATGGATTGAAACTGCACAAATAGTGGCTGTAGGCGTCATCCGGCCTGGTGGCACTGGGTTTTTTTGGCGCCATTTGGCGTCATCCGTACGCAAGGGGTTAAAGAGTTCAGTTTGAATACAGCACAAAAATAAAATTGCAAGCCAAGTTACAATGTACATGTACAGTAAATTGACAGCTACATGTACATTGTACATGTACATATGTACATGTATGTTCAGTAAATAGAGAGGCTTCATTAGCGCACGGTTAGTGTGTACGCCGACGATTAGTTGTAAAGCGGTACGCGACTAAAATTGGTAAAACATGTTCGTTGGTCTTTATCCCTTTCTTACTTATGTGTAGTGGGACCGCTATCCATGTAAACAAGGTGATTACGTTTAGGATGAGTGAGGAAAACGTCAAACAAGCACAACAACTTATGAGGTCACGGGAACTAAACGTTATCGTCTCTCTAACCGTGCTATAACGAAACCTCTCTATTGCCTGATCCTGACCCAATAAAACAACCAAAGTGTATGACTTGGGATACCGCTGAGATCCCGCAGAATCAATTTACCGGTACCTTATTGTAATGAAAAACAAAGCAGGTTGGTACATTGTACAGTTGGTATCAATTGGCATTGAAGCTTAATTTGCTTAAAGTTAATTAAGAGCCGGGCTCAAATTATATAGAGCAGGACATTTTGCTTACCCAATTTGTGATCCATCAGAATCACTTAGTTTTGTGTGTGTAGATGTACAGTGCAAATGTTTGGATTGAATTGGATGGTTTGAATTGGAATTTGTTTGGAGTAAGGATGGGACGTTTACATGTTTAAACGTTTAAACGAAAACAAAATTTGAAATTATCCCCAACATTTAAACGGAACTCAAATTTTAGAAATGTGACCTTGTATTTATATATTTATGCAATCTACATTTACATTTCCAGTTTTATTTACAAAGAATCCAGGATCTTTGTAAATTTATTTAATTTACAAAGACATACAAACGCCTTCAGTGTATACAGTTGTTTGTGTTTGATGTTTTCAATACGCCGCTGGGCCATGATCAGTGCTCGACGCGGACAGCACCTCCCCTACGTCCTACACAAATACCGGGACTGGCGGCAGCCTTTTTGCAATGGTTGACTATACGTTTAAACGTTGAAACGCTACGGGAAAGTTTTGCTAAACATTTATCAAATTGAACGTCAATTCCCATCCTTAGTTTGGAGTTCACAACATTGCAGCTTGGTACAATGTACATGTACATGTATGTTGTATTTTGGTAAGGCTTGGGGTTAGCTTGCTGAATCCAACAATATCCAACAGTGGGTCCTTTCTGTGGGATTTTCTTCTACATACATTGTACATTGTAGCTGTTGCAGTTCTTGTGATTTAGCGGGCTGTAGATTTTTCTTGTCATTGGATTCTGTTGGATTCATCAGTGTGCCCAGAGAAAACTCAAAGGGGTGGTTAAGGTTAAAGGAAACATGCTTCTTAAACTGGCCGGATCACATTTTATTTCATAAATAAATTCATTTATAAATATGTATTAAATGTGAATTAAAAGCCAAACTGGTTCAAGTGAAGTTTTAGTGTGATTATTTGCCGCCCAAAAATTTACCCCCCCCTTTTTGGAATTTGTTGAGACTCAAATTGAGGGCGCTGTTCGTGACGTAGACCGAGGCGCCGAAATTCATGGATCGACTCGATAGTCTGGATCCGTAAATGACGCATGTACATGTACATATACACACTAGGTCTACAAGTTGCAACAACTAACATCGAACTTACCCTAATTTTCTCCCTTTTAGCGAAGGCTCCTCGGGGAATGGGCCGTTTAACTGCTTTCGCCTGTACCTTACTCACATCTGGGAACTTTGTTGGGATGGCAGTGGACTTGAGCATATTTTTAATGGTCATCCCAAAGGATTTGAAAATACCAGTATCGAAACACGACTGGGGCCGGACCACTTCGCTCTTGTCACCTTCACTTTCGCCGTCCAAATTCTCCGATATTTCGCATCAGTTGGAAATAAATGAAGGCTTACTCCATCCTTCGTTGTTTTGCTGCACCCAGCAGCCACACACCTTGTCGGCATGGCCGAAAAACACTATTTTGCTTAGATTTTGGGCGAAGAATTTTCGCCGTACAATGTACACACAATGCATACCCGTGATGAATGAGGCCGGCTCGCGCAGCAGAATCTGTAATTTGCCTCGGTCTACGTCACACACTTATGTTAATGAGGGTCCCACTCAGGGGGCGGAGTAGCTTGGACAAACATTTTCAACAATTTTTTTCTCATATTTAATCTGGGAAATAATTGCCTCTGGACACAAAATATCATTGTCAAGATAATACATATATGCTTGATTGTTTTAAGCAGGAATAATGCAATATAAATCCTAAATCATGTTTCCTTTAAGAGGTGGACCCAATTTCAGTTAGCTTTAAAGCAGAAAATATTGCTTAAAACAATTTTGTTTGCACCAAGCATTTTTTGTGTGCTAAGCAAGTTACAAGTGCTTTGTGTCATAAGCTGTGCTTTACATTTGTACATGTATGGTTATGGGTTGGCGTTTTGGTCCTATATTGTATATACTTCCCCTTTAAGTATGATTTACATGCAATAAGGTTTACATATGTACATCAACATTACATGTATATAAAAACTCAGGTATCAATTTCACTGTAACACTTTCCACTATAAAATCAGCACTGAATCAGATAATTCGACACTACCATCCTTGAAGGCCTGATGTGATAATACATGTACATGTACAAGGAGTATGCACAAACATTGGTTCACAGGGCCTACCATTGAAGCGAAGTGTGGATATGACAAGGTAAAGTTGACAATGCATTTCTTAAGATCAAATTATGAATTTTAGTTTGAGACTAAAGCAGGAAGGATTTTTGAAGGGCGCTGATATTTTTTGATGCATGAGTGAGTGTTGTGCGCATGCATTGGCGGTATTAACGAGGAAGAAAATTGATATTTCCTGTTGCTAGAAGCCCGCGGGAAAAGTAAATTTATTTCAGGATAACTTACAATGTACAAATGTACTGTACATTGTACATGAACACCTACAAAGTACATGCAGGGTCTTCTTGATCTCAATTGTTGACACTGTACATGTACATGTACAAATGTACATGTGTAATTTTAAAATGTTGCAGCGAGATTTTTTCATTTCCAACTCATTTCTAAAAAAGAGGAAGAATGGCCTACAAGATGTGAAAATTGTTGGTACAAAATTGCAAAAGATTATTATGAATAACACATGTACCTTTTTAATAAAAAATGAATTTGTGGTTTTTACATGCCTACAATGTACATACTGTACATGTATGTATGTATATGTACGGAGTGTGTATGCACAGGGACCTGTAGGCCCCCCGTGTACAAAGTACAAGCAGTAGGCATGGACAGATAACAACAGGCAGGCCACCATGAAACTGTCGTGCTGCATTTATTGGGCTCCACGGTACAGTTAACGCCACGCTGTATCAGTCCAGTGAGCAGCCACGCCCTGTCTGCTGGGGGTCCTTTGTATTTAATATGCACATGTTGTGTGTGTGTACATGTATGTGTCTTCCAGCAGGGCCACTGGTCCAGGGCACTAGGCAGTGGGACGAGGATTGAATGGTGTTCTGTTGCATTGTTGTGTTATTATTTGCTCACATCAGACATTGCCCACCAGATGAAAGGCATTACTGATAGTGTGTTTAGCACATCACATCAGCAAGAACGGTGCTTCAGTACTGAGATGCCAGAGTTAATGATAGGACTTGTCATCTGGTCTCTGGCTGGTGTGGCACTGAGTGCACAGTAGGCATGGGACAACTGGCATCTCTTGCAAGCTGGTAAACAAAAATACAGACAAGAAAAAAACATTCTTAGCTGTACGGCATGTTATAAGTACATTGCATGTGCACCAGTTAAATTCTCTTGCTTTAAATTAGTCGGTGAATAATTACAATTTGTAATTCGATGTGGATGCCAGACCTGCTGGTAAACGTTTTTCTAAGAAAAATAAAATGCAAAAAGAAAAAAAGCTGGTATTTGAATATTCATGCACCATTTTTGTTTTGCTTTGAAACTGACAAGTGCTGCCTCTCATGAATACATGTACTGGTATACAAATTGTACAGATGCATAAAGAGTACATTGTATGTCAGTAGCGTACTGCTCATTAGTCATTGGAACGAATTGATATTATTGCGGTAATGAAGTTGCATGTACATGTACAATGTACTGGTACATGTACATGTACATTGTGTGTACAGTGTTTATATGCATTGATTGACAGCTTGTTAATACATTGTACCTTGAGTATATTTTCGGGAGACGTCGGGGTGTCGCAGCGGTTCTGGCAGCCAAGCGAACCGCTACAATGTGTTTGTGCAGTCAAGCGTATCATAAACAATAATCCAACAATGGATTGAAACTGCACAAACAGCGGCCAATGGCGTCATCCGGCCTGGTGGCACTGTTTAATCCAACAATGGATTGAAACTGCACAAACAGCGGCCAATGGCGTCATCCGGCCTGGTGGCACTGTTTTGTGTGTGCCAAATTCCGTCATCCGTATGCAAGGGGTTAATGTTGCACTCTGTTACTACAACTGGCTCTTGTTTTGTGCAGGACCTTTTCATTCCAGACAATTCTTACAGTTGATGGGGTGATGCTGACCCTCAGCTGAGCAAAGCCCAGCAAAGCCTAATCATGCAACTGTCACCCAGTGGATGTTAAACTTCTGCTGGGTTTGATACGATAGTTTATCGTACATGAGAGATGGGACATGATGCTGTTGCCCTACAGTACTTTGTTTAAAATGCAGAGTGAGGGATGGAGGCTGTCCGTTTGGTTTTAGTGGATTGAATGAAATATTAACCAGGTTTATTTACCGGTAAACACAATAGTGGAGCTGGTGGATGTGCATGCTGTGTGTTCCAGGCACGTATGTGATTGTTGGGGAGGGGGGAGGGGGGGGGTGGGGAGGGGGGGGGGTGGGGAGGGGGGGGTGGGGAGGGGGGGGTGGGGAGGGGTTCCCCTGCAGTGAGGCACTTTCTCTGTATAATGTGGGTCGGTTTCAGTCGTCTGTCTCTTGGTGTAATGCATCACACTTTGGCCATGGATGAAGAAAAAAAACCCAGTTTCCTGAAGAAAAATAGTACACTGTAGTAAAGCTCTTGGTAATGCAATTTGAGTTTGATGTGCATGGGGTACCTGCACATTTACCTGTATGTACTTTTATGTAAACTTGCATAGATGTACCACCGGTTGTTTTGACACAGGAAGTTTTATGTAGACCAATGTCAAGATATAAATATCTGAAGAGTAAGGATGGCTCAAGACAAAGTTGGTACTGTACATTTAGGTACTCGTACAGGTACATTGTACATGTAAGCAGCACACTGTCTCTTCTGATGTTCAAAATTTTAGCCTGGTTAATATAAGCTGGCGGGTTAGGGTTCCATCTAAATATCTGCCTGTCTACTCCCAGCAAAGATAGAAACACATTAGCTGTCCACTCTCAGCCAGACTTTGCTAACTGGTACCTCTTTCTGCAATCCCAGGCTATGCTACGATTTTATTGTTGACGTGTATGTGTGGAGGATATATTGAGATTTTATATACATGTATCAATGTTTAAAGACTCAATGCATAAAAAGGTTGTATACATTTTCTACACCATAAGCAAAAATTGGCTGACTAAAATGATTTCTACCTGTCCATTGTGCAGGTGGATGAGGTACTCGGACAGGTACTGTATTACTTTTTGTGTGATTTGTGGTGGTGGGGGGGGGGGGGGGGGGGGGGAAGGAACCAATATGAAAGTCTCCCGGCTTGTCTGCGTTGGACGTAGAGTGGGTCAGGTATCCATGGTCTTTGGTGAGCTTTCCCCCGCGGCCCAGTCCAGTGCAAGCATGGCTAAAATTCCCCCCTCCTGTTCCCCCCTTCCCCGGGCCAAGAACCCCAGAGTGGAAGTGCCTGATTTGCCAGGAAGGAAGGCTGGGAAGTTAGAAATACTCCCCACCGGAAGTGCTGACCTCTGTGGCCCGGAGCCCATCATGAGTCTTGGAAGTCTTGGCCTGTGTTTCTCATACATGCCGAGTTTTAAAGGGACGCTGTGTCTTGAAAGTGTCCAGTTGGGCTACACAAAGCATTCATTCTTTACCCAGTTCGCGCCGGGATTATTTTTGCCGAAAATTTCTATTTAAAAAAAAGGCAAAATATAGCAGCCAACTTCTGATATACAGCCAAACGTATGGACTTATTATCACGAAACTTTACTGGACTGTTTAATTTGGGAATAAAGCATCCTGTAAAATCGTGGCTCCTGGTGTGCTGACATTTTCAAGTAAGGTGGTATTTTTAAGAAAGGACCGGCCATTTTAAAATTAAGTTCGAACTTTTCGAATAGCGTCATTTAAAAATATTCGCTGCCGGTGTGTTTTGCGCACTGTCTTGCGCACGCACGTATCATACCATGAAACAGTCGTTGATAAAGCATGACTTGTTTGTGTTCGATGGCGACTGACGTAACACGCGCCCTCCGGAGTCGATCCGAAACTGGCTTAACCAAGAAATCTGCTTGGCAGATGTCAGTGGTAAGATTGTCGGAACATTTTTCCCTTTTTTTGGTCAAATTACCGGTTCTGAGCAATTTAAGCGGCCTTAGGGAATGCCATGAATGTATACATGTAGATCTATCAGGGGTAACTTTCTTTCACATTTGTATTCTCTTTACCATATTTTTGGGGCCTTATGTTTCATTTTTAAAAATCTTTTTAGTTGCGCCGTTTTTTGTACACGATTCGCTGGGACCTTACTACATGTATCTCCAGATCATGTCCAGATTTTTAAAAAGCGATAAGTAAGGTCCTAGTTACTGGGATGAACCTGGTGCCATCATTTCACAGGATGATTGAGACTACTATTAACTTACAGTCTAGTAAGGCTTTTCGTAATAATTCAGTAAAACAAAGATTGGAGGATTACCAATCGTGTACACTATACCTTTTATTACTGTGGTTGGAAAAATCATTCAAAAGTAGAATATCGTTACATGCACGTGCATGAGCATCCCTTGAAATTATTTGTCTGAAAATATCGACTGAAAAAACTGTTGGGGACAAACAGATGGAACATTGGGAACCGTACATAAATGTACATGTACCTCCAGTCAAGCATCTACATAGGAGTCAATTCTTCTACAATGTTACTCCTCTCCCCATGACCCCAAATTCCAGGGGTCTCTTTTGCAAGGAGCTGCACATAAATCTGGTCCCATTTTTCTTTTCTTTTTCGGATGTGATGTACATTTGTACACGTAGGACTTTGTGTGAACTCTCCGCATTCAGGTACCTGTGTAGTGTGTACATGTATGTTAAGAAATAATCTAATCTAAATGGTAATTTCTAGATTAAGCCAACTGATAGCCTCCAATACAATGTACGTATACATCACGGAAGTCATCAGAGCTTTGCCTGAATACATGTACATGTACATTGTAAATGACATATGTACATGTACATACATGTAGTACAGCATTTTGAGTAAGTACTACATTGTACGTATCAAATTTTTATTCTAATAAAACGTACATGTACACGTGTACACCGTACTGACGCTGCATTTGAGCAAAATTGTGAGCCAGTTGGCAATGCCTCGGAAACTTAATCTTTTCAAGTGTCATAAACTTAGCTGTACAGGTAAATCTGTGAGGTGGTTGGCACCAGACTACAGGTGTACATGCATACACATACATACATACATACATGTATGTACAAGTAGTCGTACTTCCCCAATACGTCCGAGGACAATGCTTTGTGTTTCCTATTGTTCCTTTAATATAACCAACCCCCATAGACTAAGCACGTATCCTTACGTTCGAGGACCAATTTCAACAAAAGACTCTACGTTCGAGGACTGAAAGGTTTCTTTGTGTTTCCTTTCTTCTCTTGTCCTCGGAGATATATACAGTGCACGTACATATATGCACATGTACAGTTACATTGTGTGTACTTGTACATTGTACATGTTTACAGTGCATGCTCACAATAAGTGGAGCAGTGCATTGTACGCTTGACCAACTTCGGTACTTTGCTTGGCCAACTTTGGTCGGTACAGTGCGCTTGTTGCTTAGCTCACACAGTCGTACCTATCCAATACTTCCGAGGACATTGCTTTGTTCCTTTAAGTAACCCTAACTACCCCAAGCCTTGCAAACTCCAACAGCAGGTTTTGTCAAGTTTTGATGGGTTCAGTACTGCAGGGCCTTGGCACCATTACTTTACATGGAGCTATGATGCCCCAATTTGTCTAAGTGTTGGATTTTGACAGGTTCAGGAAGCCTCCTAGTACAAATTCCTAGGGAGTTAGGGTTAATATAACCCAACCCCATAGACTAAGCACATATTTTGACGTCCGAGGACCGATTTCAACAAAACACCGACTTGCGAGGACAAGAAAGGTTCCCTTTCTCCTCTTGTCCTCGAACGTACACCTGTACACATGAATGCATATACAAAACACTTCACAGAATGTCACTGAATGGAAAGTTTGCAATGTGCCATAGAGAGGGGGATTTCTTTCTCTGGTACCCAAGTGTGGGTGTGTATGCATGCAAATTTGCCCAGTTGTATGCTGTTGTGCATGGAGCTACATTTGTAAATGTAAAAATATGTGTCAATTAGAACAATGCAGTATGTCCATGTACAATGTAGAGTGGATTTTTTCCCCTATTGCCTATGGAATTTTTTTTCCATTTCCTATTGGATATTTTTTATTGTCTATTTGATATTTTGTCTATTGTCTATTGGATATTTATTATTGTCTATTTGATATTTTTTCTATTGTCTATTGGATATTTTTTTCTACATGTATTGTCTATTGCATTTTTTCTATTGTCTACATTGAATACTTGTTCTATTGTCAATTGGATATTTTTTCTCTTGTAACAAACATACATGTACATACATGTACATGTATGTACATTGTAACTCAACATTTGTCATTAAAAAGAAATTGTACAGAAGGTCAGTGGAGTTGCATAAATGTATACGAGGGGGGATGTCTTGTTCATGGAAAAATTTAAAAAGTACACTGTACAATGTACATATGTATCATTGACTTTGCCTAATGGTTTTCCATTTCAGAGAAGACTGTCTTCCACCATCAAAAATATTCATTTCCCTTTTTGCCGATTTGAAGAGTGTTTATACATGTACTTTGTGATTTATGGTGATAATGCACGTTTATGTGTACATTTGTCTGTTTCCTACATGTAAGTTGTTGCCCCCCCCCCCCCCCACACTGCATAGGAGGATTATTTTTTTACATTATTGTCGCGAGAATATTGTAGATTTGTAGATTGGCCCAAATTCTTGCTAAAGTCACATATTATTGAATTTTGCTCGCTTTCACCGGTTTGGTGACCCAAAAAAAAAAAAAATAAATAAAAAATCTGAATTTTATTCACATGTCAGATACCATCTACAGAAATTTCTATTGGTTTTTTATCATGCTTAAAACACTTCATCCAATGAAACAAATCTAGCGCTCCGATCCAGGCACAAACCACCAGCAACATTGCATTATTCATTGCTCATTCTACCGTCCGTACCTTTGATGCTTTCCTTCTGCTCCCCCAAGGGTTTGGTGGTGGCTATATGAGAGGGGGTGGGGGGTGGGGGGGGGGGGGGGTGGGGGGGGGGGGGTGATAGCACGCTTTATGATCCCCCTACCAGTGGCCTGGACCGAAACCCTCCGGAAGATGCGCATCCATTCTGCTCGGTCTTACAACATAATAAAGACTTTGACACTGAATCCCAGAGCACAGGCCTGTATCCACTCGCCCATACCCTAACGACATTTCTATAGATTTTTATTTTCCTCAGCCGGTCGGTGTGTTAGTGACGCTCCGGTTCGGGGCTACCAAGGGAAAAACGTGCAACCGTCAAAAGGAGGCTCGACGGTGTTGTATGCATCCGTAAACAATGCCGGCAAAGTGCCGTCACTTTAAAAAAGAAAGAAAAAAGAGAGAGATGAAAAAATACGACACCCAATAATCCGCCATATCATCTTCTTCTTTTTAATATCCAGAATTTATGTGAGCTGATGGTATCGGTTTTCCCCGAGATGCTTTGCCTTCTTTGGCCCGGTTTTATTCAAGGCGGGCAGTATTTGGCCCCGGGTTCGTCTCTTGTCTTGCGTGTTGATATTGGTACTGGGTTCTTTATGCCCGCTCTCCGGCTCAGGTGTATGTACAATGTACGCAGTACAATCTACGCATGCATAAGTTTGATACAAGACCTGGGCTGAATGGAGCCCTTTGTGTTCACTGGTTGAGTATGTGGGACAGGTCAGTGTGTGCATTGACTTCAAGGCTTTGATAGTGTGATACATGTATTATGCATGATTCTTGGTGTTTTTTTTTCCCCCCACACTGGAAGCAGTTTGTTGCTTACATTTACATCTACAAAACCTTGCATAAGCTTACTCCAGTCTAATGAGAATATCACAACCCAATTGTAGTTTCAGCTCATAATTGGAAAATCTCCTTCCCCAACCGGTAAGAGAACACAATGCTTTCGATCTTCAGTTGTAAATGTTCTCATTCTCGGCTCTAAGAATTTACAATGGTCTACCAGCTTACTGTTCTTTGTAATTTTGCTTATAAATACGTATATTAAAATGATTCTAATGACGCTTTAAAAATTGCTCCTAAATAGAGGGAATCTATTTTAATGTAATAAACTTTTTTTGAATAATTTTAGTATAATTTTAAGTGCTAACTGATACATTGTATACCCTTGTATTTGGTGGTCTCACCAGTGTTGGAAGTTATCCCGCTTGGTTCTATACATGTAGGTCTGAAAATTTGGGATAATTTCTCTGGAATCTGTTGAAGAATTATCTTTTTGGTTGTTGGGTTTGGCAATTTAATATGTCGTCAGGCCTACCACCTCTGATCGTAACTCCTTTACCTACAATGTACATTGTAGAGTGGCTTTTTCAGTCTTGTATTGGTTGATTTAAAAAGAAAAAATAGTAGACTTAGCAGGGGTCAAATTTCAGGTAAATATCTACTAGACAGCTGGGCTAGTAGCACAATTTGTTTACTAAATGTACATTAGATCGGAAGGTATTTCACGAGACCAATGGTAAAAATAAGAACACACAGTGTTTTGAATGAGTGTGCTATTTCGATTTTTTTCCCCTTTGCCAACCTTGTTGGGGGAGGGGTTAGAAATGCTGTTTTGATTGAAACTCCCTGCCTCAAAACTAAAAATGGCCATTCCAGAAATTCACCAGATTTAGAAGAAAAAAATGGACTTTATGCAGTATATGAAAAAAGCCACTAGACCACCGGACTAGTTCGGTCAAGAGTTCACTAGACCAATGCTGAAATCACTGGACTCGGTCCAGCGGTCCAGTGGATATTTCAATCCCTGCTTAGTAAACTGTAACTGTTCTTGTTGTTTCAACTAATATATTTTTAGACTATACTGTTCATCTACAATATTCTTTGTTATAGATGTATATGTAGGCAGTGAGATGCTGGAGTGTGCATTTAAGGTGCTCTATAAGCAATAAATTTGTATCGTATGTAGGGAGTGGAAGATATGCAAGAAGTGCTGGTTCCCTTTTCAGAGGCATTGTATATCAGTGAAAGCTGGGCCATCACAATGTAGGTACCAGTCTATTGGACCATGACCCAATATTAAACCTCCAATGAAACGTATATGAAAATGTTAGACGATACTAATGGATACATGAAGCTTGGAATGCCACATATTTTCAGGTTGCAAGCATGCTCCAAGCGTAGAGGGAAGTGAGTGGGGTTGGGTGGGGTCAAAATGCCGCCAGCAGCTATGCTGTGACCTGTGACCCCTCAGGCATGAAATCCATCGTGTAGGCCACGCCCTCCCACCGTTGGAATTTCACATACATGTACATGTATGACTGCATTGCGGTTGAGTAATTCCTCTTTCTCTTTTTCGTTTCTTCCATTGCATGCAGGTAGGCCCTGTCATCAAGTCATGCCGACAACATGCGGTTTTCCTAATTGCAAGTTTCGTTCGCGCTACAAGGGAACCGAGGATCCGCGGCATTTTTATCGCGTGCCCAAGCGCCCAACCGTCCTGCGAGAGCGGTGGCTCGAGGCGATTGGTCGCACGGAAGAAACAATTGTCGGTCAGGTATCGTACACAACCCCCCACACACAACTGAGCATGCCCAGAGACCTTCTGCACTTTGTTGAGTGGTTTCGGGGTGGCCCCCCCACCGCCCCGATTCTTTTTTGATTGGTTGATGTTGAGCTGGATGGAGTTTTTGGCTGATTGGGCACCGTGTCTTTGAGTTAGTTTTTCGTTGCGGTCGTGATCTTGGTCTCGCATTTGTTTTCCTTTTTTTGGGGGCCATTTTTGTTTTGTATCGTGGACGGGGAAGAAAGGGAAGGGGGACTTTTGTTTCTTCCCCCCGTGACAGTTGTCCAAGAAGTTGTAGGGTTTTTGATGGAAAGTGGTGTCTTTCAGTGATCACTGAGTCTGTGGAGCAGTACTTGGCATGGTTATGTTGAGTGGATATCGTGTGCATGTAACCCACCCATTCATCTACCCTACCCAGTCATTGTGCATATTAATCATAATCCATTTGCATACCAACCCTGGTCTTAACCATAACTTTACAAGACTAACTGTTAATTTGCTACATGTATACCAGTTTTTAGAAGGGAAAAAATGATGGCAGCAGGAGTTAAGCCTGCCACCTCTAACTTACTGTACATGTACAATGTACATGTTTTCATTTTTCCGCCGTTTTTTGCTCATCTCGGTGTTATCCAAGCAAAAAAAGGGAAATTTCAGTTTCAGAAATGGCTGAGAAGTGAAAACCAAACCAATCATTGTTTGGGGTAGGAAACCGTATGTACATGTAGTCCATTTAAATAGGAACTGATTTAACCAGATTACATGTATATATCCACCGTATGCCCTGTTCAATGTGAACAGGGTAGGGATTTTGGTTGGATGAATTGTTTAGCATTTAGTCACCTGTGGGCCAAATCCTCTGCCTTGAATCCATCTCTGAAACAAGTATTTAGACAATGAAAGGCCGCATCTAAACCTGAAATTATGAAATTTGCACCATTTTTTTCCAAAGTGCTTATTTAGTGTGTGCGGCCATGGGCGAATTTTATCTCAAGGGTTATCACAGCAAAGCTGAAATGTTGATCATTGGTTTTTGTCTCGCCTGAACAAAGTTCAGAAAGAGACTATGCAATCACTCTTTCTGTACATGTACGTAGTCCGTCCGTAGTCCGTAGTACAGTACAGTACAGTACATGTACGTAGTACTACATCTATGTGTCATTTTAGTTAAAGTTTCGACAAAATGGTCCTATACGCAAAGTTAAAGTCCAATTGCAATCAAACTTGGGTCATGCATTCAATAGTGCAACCTTTATATGATGCTTGTGTCAAAGGTCAAGTACTGAGGTCAAAAGTCATTTGCGGTCAAGTTGTAAAATAGGCTGGAATTGTAAAATTGGTCTTATATGCAAAGTTGAAGTCCAATTGCAATCAAACTTCGGTCATGCATTCAATATTGCAACCTTTATATGCTTGTGTCAAAGGCCAAGTACTGAGGTCAAATGTCATTTGCTGTCAGGTTCTAAAATAGGCTGGAATTAATTGTCCAACTTTTCTCATTTGAAAACTGGAAGTCCAATTGGAATCAAACTTGGGTCATGCATGCACTATTGTAACCTTATTTATATGATGGTCGGGTCAAAGGTCATGTCAGGTCAAGTTGTAAAAGAGGCTGGATTTGTAAAATTGGTCATTGTGCTACTGTGCCGATTGAGGTGTCAGAATGTGCAGAGAACATAATTAACGTTTAAGCAGGCGAGACGCGTGGTTCGAGAACCACCTTGTTATAATTATTTCCCCATAATGCAAAAAAACATTCTATCTGGGTTCTCTTTTGTTGAGACGCACTGTACAGCATGTGATCTGTTTAGCGTCAATGCTTGGAACCACACCCCACACAAGGAAATATTTTCAATTTGAAAATGAAGAGGAAGAACCACTGATGGAATGATTTCAACTAAATCACAGAATGGCTCTGGTAACAGCTGAAAACAGTTGCCCAAGCTAGTTAGTTGGACATGAGCTGCGGTTGAGTTCAAACAAAAAAAGAACAATGCAACGAGTACCTCTACTTGTTCGAGCCCATTGCATGCTGACCTAAACTTTTACCCCAAAAGACCGACTGAATTATTTTACTGTGCATTTAAAACAACACTGAGCTTTCGAGGGTTGGAGGGAGGTGGGGGGGGGGGGGGAAGGAAGGCATGCTTTTGTTTGCTGTAATTTCCTCACGAGTGCATAAAAGAATACCACAATACAAGAAGGAAATGGGTAATAAAACCCATCGCCCGGGCTAACAACAGGAAAGATTCCGTCACCGCGAATATCAAAAATAGAAATAATTGGAATCTGGGAACAAAGAGGAAAAAGGAAGTTGCAATTGAACGTTGACTTGAGATGGGTATGCTTGGCAAACGGCATTATGTGTCATGCAAAAGGAAACGGGTTATGAAATTGTAGTTTTTGCATTGACACTTGTGTGTATGTTTTAACAGAGGCACTCCGTAAAAATAGTGCAAAGCTTTTCCTGTATTCATATCTTGTACACTCTTCATAGGTTCAGTAAAGAGGAAGCATAAAGATGGACGTGGGAAAATCTTTTGTTTCTGAAGTTCTTGGAGTATATGAATTTCAGGGGTGAGATTTGTCAGGATTTTTTCCTGATTTCAGGTTTTTTTCGTCGGGATTTCAGAATTTTTAAAGAATCTCTTTTGCAATCTGGAATTCCTGAGGTGTTATCCTAAAGGTGTTTTTACCTGTGAAAGTGGATAAACCAATAAAAACGGATATTAAGGGGGGTCCCTTAAGGCAAATACAAACTATATGTTGATCTGGGGTCCTCGTGGATTTTTTGTTGAATTTGTTGTGGATTTTCCATGGATTTTCCATGGATTTTCCATGGATTTTCCATGGATTTTCCATGGATTTTCCATGGATTTTTTCAATGTATTTTCCATTGTTTTTTTCAATGGATTTTTTATTTTTGGCCAATCTCACCCTTGAAATTTATCTACATGTACTACATGTGTACACATGTAATAAATGGTTTAATGCAGGATGAGTATTGTTGCTCCACTTCATCCGGCAAACAAAAATCCAAATTGGTCATGACTGTGCAAATGTAATATGTTCCAGGGTTGACAAGAGACTTTTATCACTCACATGACTAGATACACGTACATGTACAATGTATCGTATGGGTCAGGTTAAACCACTTGTTCGTACGTGGCACGCTTAACTGGTTTAAATGTACTTGAATAAGCATTTCATTAGCATCGAATGCAGTCCATGACGGCATGGGGAAAAGGTCTATTAACCTTAACCCATTGGGTAACTTGACTAGAAAGTATCCTGAATCCGCCAAAATCCACCTATTTTATCTTGCACAAAAAGTTGGTTTTGGTGACTGCTCAATATGGAGGTATCCTGAATCCATCAAAATCCTGCAGTTCCGCTACACGTAGGCTTACATTCCTCAATCCATCAAAACCCTCCCAGTTTTCAATGTGGAAGTATCCTGAATCCGCCGAAATCCTCCAAAACAGGGCTATGGATTTTGATGGATTCAGGTAGGTTAGGGTTAATATTAGTTCCCCAAGGTATTAGAAATTGACAAATTACTTGTACATGGAGTTCCCGAGGTTACATAACTTCCAAAACTCTATATATTGACTGTCTACCCAAAATAGACTGTTACAGTTTAATTATATTTTCAATTTGAACCAAAGAAAACTGGCAGGAGCAGGATTCGAACCTGCAACCTCTGGAATACCGTACTGGTACTCTACCAGCTTGCCCTATGTTGGCGGTCTCCCAAATTGTCAGTGTCTTTGTTTGGGGGGGGGGGGGGGAATGCCAACAGAGTAAGATTGTCAGTTGGTAGAGCACTGATGCGGTATTCCGGCGGTCGCAGGTTCAAATCCCGCTCCTGCTTTGTTCAAATTGAAAATTCATTCAAATTACCTGGTCATTCAATTTCCCTTGTGGCTTGTTTGACGATATTGTTTAATTATACGTTGTACTCTATACATGTGCAGGTACACGTGTACATGTACATGTACATGTACATGTACATGTACATGTACAGTACATCATATGTACATGTACAGTATTTAGTTGCCATTATTTGTAATTTCTTGAGCCTGGAAAAGGAAATGCAATTTAACAATTGTACATGTAAGATGAAATGCACACTTTCAGGCTTGAGGTTTGGCCCCAGGCTCTGGGATGGTTCTGACCAGAGTGATAAGTTCAGTGACTCTGTATGAGAGTTATTACATGTAGTTCCGTGACCTTTTGGTGACCTTTTTGGAGATTTCCGTGTCCCTTGGGATAGGTCCGTGCTCATGGGTAATGGGTAATTTCAGTGTCAAGTTTTCTTATACATGTCACTATGTAACAGGGACACCAAAAATGTCACACTTTTGGACCCCAAATTTATGGAAAGACCCATACATTTTATCTTGCAGAAAATGGACTAGCTGTGACAGTAATCAAAACTCAATGGCATTGTGCTTAACCCCTTGAGTATGGTTATCGTAGTGAGGCGTCGGGGTGCCGGGGCGGTCTTTGCAGCAAAGTGAAACGGCCACAATGTGCTTGTGCAGTCAAGCGTAACATACACAATAATCCAATGGATTGAAACTGCACAAATAGCGGCAAATAGCGTCATCCGACCTGGTGCCACTGCCATTTGGCGTCATCCGTGCAAGGGGTTAAAAGTACAGAGAAATCAAAACAAAATAAAGCTCTAAAAATAATCCTGGAACGAGGATGAATGCTTGCAATTAACTCTTTGAAGCCGGATGAAGCCTATACACTAAAAACAAAAAAATTGCCACCAGGCCGGATGACGTCTATACATGTACATGTACATTGTACATGCCATTTTCTGCATTTTCAATCCATTGTTGGATTATTGTGTATGTTACGCTTGGCTGCACAAGCCTATTGTGTCCGTTTCGCTTGGCTGCACTGGCCACCACGGCACCCCGTTGCCTCATTATAAATAACTGACTTCAATAGGTTAAGTTGGGGACAGAGCAAATGGTGGGGTGTGGGTGGAGGGTCATGCTGCTTGAGTCCCAGCAGCAGGTGGTCACTAATGTTCCTCCACCGTTCCTGCACAGTCACATCCATTCATGTCTTATTCATCCAGTTCCCAGTGTCTCAGTCGTTAATTATTCAAACTTGTCAGTTACCCAACTGTGTGTTTTAGGCTGCATGGAACAATGCATATGATTGGGTTTTTATCTCATCGCATGGGTCTTGAGTGTATGTGCATTGGATTGTTAACGAAGCAACTTGATCGAGGAAATATTGACTATTTTGACAGGCAAAGCACGAGTGACTAACAGACCCTGTCACTGCAGGGTATTTTTCTGTAGCAAGGAGAAAGCAGAACATTTCTGGCGGGCTTTAATTGCCCATAATTTTGAATCAATCAGTGTACTGTAATGTACACCTTTTTTTGCGGAAATGCAGTGACATACATGTAACTCAAGTTGGGGGATCCCCTGTGCCCCTCCACGGGTGCCCCTCCACGGGTGCCCCTCCACGGGTGCCCCTCCACGGGTGCCCCTCCACGGGTGCCCCTCCACGGGTGCCCCTCCACGGGTGCCCCTCCACGGGTGCCCCTCCACGGGTGCCCCTCCACGGGTGCCCCTCCACGGGTGCCCCTCCACGGGTGCCCCTCCCCTAGCTAAAGCCTACATGTATGCCCCACCCGGTGCGCTCCCTGCTGGAGATTGAAATTGCACACAAAATGTCCGTTGTATTCCTCCTCCCCACAAAAAAAACCAAACCCCTTCCAACCACCCACCCCTTTTAAATTATGGATGCACCCCCGGGTGCCCCTTACAAAAAGGATCCTAGGCCTAGTTCCACTGCTGCGGAACTTAGCGGAAGTGATAAGAAATGTTCTGTCGGCCATTTTGATATGTCTTATCAGAGTGCCCCTTGGATCAGAAAAGTAGCTGGCCCCTACACGAAATGAAATTCCACCTTACTTGAATTTAACAAAAATACTGAAGTGTAATTTTTGAATTATAGTAAGAAATTGTAAATATGGAAACCCACTTCAATAACTGAGAACTCAACTCTGTATTGACGCCCAAAATGGCATCGTTTGCTAAAAAATATTTTCTGTGACAGAGACCAGATTGTTCAGATTTAGTTGGAGATTGGTCATCTACTGTTTGCACAGTTTGGGAGTGCAACTCAACTCACGCGCATTCAACAAAGGGAAAGTTCAACCAGCGACTACGTGTCAATCACTAGTCGATGTTCCATGGTTACTTGTGCATGAAATGTATCATGGATACCAGGCAAATGGTTGACAATAGTTAACCAGTTCGCGTCAGATGACGTGTATACACGCAAAGGTTTTGCGGTATTCAGAACGGATGACTGATAAACCGTGTGTGCATTAACAAACTGACAGTTTTCTGTGTACCTGTAGTTAAAACCCCATTAGCAGTGCTTTAATTAATACCATTCACCATACAATAATGTAGTTCAGTTCATGTGTGCAAACAAGCTGTGCCGTGGAAATTCTAACCAACTTTTGTGTGTTGTAGATCACCTGTGAGTCAACTGACAAATTAACTGACGAGTGTTTTGGTGGTGTACATGCACATGTAGCAAAGTGCATGAGGGTTTGACAGTGAAAATACAACAGTTGTATTTCGAGAGTAGAATAAAGTGGATTTCGTCTGCAGGAGTCTGCAAGCTTGGCTGCTCCTTGTTCGAAGATAAAGACCATTCCTAATTTATGCTCATGTACATGGACATCATCTGTTCCCTGCTCAATGCTTCACTGACGAGACCACTTTTCATTGGTTAATACCCCCAAATGCCTTGCATCTGTGTCTTTGGTAACCAACGAGTTAATAGGCTTTTTTTTTTAATAAGGGCCGTAGGAAGCGGAGGGTTTCAGTTTTATTTATGGCAGGCTTGTGAGTCAGTCCGTGCAGCCAGCCGTGCATGCATATCTGATTGCGGCCTAACCTTGACCACAGCTTGCGAAGAAAGCCAAAGACAAATCGTGTCACCGACCGTCCAGGATAGAAGTCGTCGCATAGTTTCCTAGTGTATGAAGATCCATTGTGCATTCCTCGGTTCCCAACAATTTTGATTTGACCATTTAGACGGATGTTCATCGGCGATGATTCGCACGCTTGCCCTTCTGTTCCTAAATCTTGTGACTTAAACAGATTTCTTCATTGGTGCCATTCTTTTTCACATGAACTTTCTGCAAAGTGTTTGCTCTCTTTTTTTTTTTTTTTTGCCTAAGTCTTGTTGAAACGAACTGCAAAAATGTCTGTGCGCACGGATAAACATTGACAAAAATGAGTGCATAAGAATGAGTCGGACAGGCAAAATTATATAATATATTGGCATTTTTTGTTTTACTTTCGTCTACCAATCATGCAAATGTAGATCTTACAGAACTGTTTCGGCAAGTCATTACAATGTACATGTACAGTGCCGAAATTTGGGCAATGGGATTATGGCCCTCCGTTATGATCCCACCCTCTTGCCCACCCTCTTGCCCACCCTCTTGCCCACCCTCTTGCCCACCCTCTTGCCCACCCTCTTTCCCACCCTCTTGCCCACCCTCTTGCCCACCCTCTTGCCCACCCTCTTGCCCACCCTCTTGCCCACCCTCTTGCCCACCCTCTTGCCCACCCTCTTGCCCACCCTCTTCCCTACCCTCTTCCCCACCCTCTTGCCCACCCTCTTGCCCACCCTCTTGCCCACCCTCTTCCCCACCCTCTTCCCCACCCTCTTGCCCACCCTCTTGCCCACCCTCTTGCCCACCCTCTTGCCCACCCTCTTGCCCGCCCTCTTGCCCGCCCTCTTGCCCGCCCTCTTGCCCGCCCTCTTGCCCGCCCTCTTCCCCACCCTCTTCCCCACCCCTATTCCCCACCCTATTCCCCACCCCTATTCCCCACCCTCTTTGCGATTACCTGTGCGTGCTCACTTTAAGCGCGAAGCACCTGCATCGACGATGTACATTTACATGCACCTTTTGTGCGTGATTAGAATACCTTGTAAACAGCGTGAACATGATCGATCACGCTAGCGCCCTCTCTTGGTGGAGTGCATATTATTGTTTTGCCACGCTACGCACTAAACGCTACCGTTGTATGAGAATTATAATTATAAGTGTTATGATGGAATGTTTTGTTCTGTATTCCATTTGTGAACATGTATGGAATAAGTATGACTTACACGATAAGAATTGTGAGTTGTTGTTCTGACTTCGGACGGGTCAGACCTGTGTCTGATCTCCAGGAATAAATGGTTTAGTTCAGTATACAACTTCGCGTCAATATGCCTTAATTCTGTTACTTAATTCGCGTCTCCCGACCGAGGAAACCCACGACAATAATAACTTTTGCAAGGATTTTCCGGCATTAGAACCAACATGTTCTTGCATACATGTCTGTTAATACATGTACACTCCAGGCACCGCTGAATGTGAGAGCGCTTTTCAAATCACAAAGTTGTGTTTGAGGAAACGTGCTGGTTTGGAAACACAAGCCACAGCGACACAATTTCCTGCCGAGCTCCACCCCCTTCCCCTCCCAACCCCTTTAATAGCGATTGACAGGCCAGGCCACGACTGTGGCCCGAGAAGCCAGTCATGTGAGCCGGGCTTGCAAGTACATATGTCCATGCGACGACGCTGGAGATGAAGCGCTTGTCATTTATCCCCAATTGGAAAAATAATCTCTTTTATTTCAAAGTCAATCACAATAGGGATAGGTCTGTTGATGATGGGGTCAGTGAAGTCTCTGTGTTTCATGGATCATTATCGTTTTTTTCTTTCTACATGTGTACCTATGGAGGGTTTGGTTTCCTCATTATCTGAACCTCTACAAGTACTTGGACATTGTACATGTAACTCCATTTTTTTCATAACAATTTAAACAAAATATTCCCAAACAATTTTGTGTGACAAAAAGTTAAACTCCAGCTGCTAAATCCCCAAAGATAAAAGAAGCAAGTCGTCATTTAAATTGTTGTTCATTGTTCAAATTTCTGAGTCAAATTTCGTAAAAGCCCATTGAAGATTTGCCGATGAAGCCGATATTTTAGATGGCTCTTTACCGAATGTGACAAAATTGCAAAAGCAATGAGTTACCAAGCCTATGTATTTATGTACATATACAGTGTAAATGTACTTGTATCTTAATACGTACATGTACTTTTAGAATTGGTTGGTTTTGGGTCAAATGTATGTGGTTTCAGACAGCTTGTAGTTAATGAGCTTTGTTATTGATGCAGGTACATATGTTTGGACAACCAATACACTGATACATGTATATATTACTTGATGTTAATTTTTAATTTAACCAAAAAGTCTTCCGACAAACATTTGTAGTGTAGCCAGTACTGGATTGTCTTGGTTGCTCTCTGAAATTACACAGACTGCTCGTGTGTACAATGTAGTTTAGATGAGCAAAAAAACCAACTTGAGTTCAAAATCTGGGCGGATGCAGTGTTACCCGCCCACGTGCGACACAACTGGCCCTGCAGTTCACTTTGATTGATTTTTGTAACCATTCATTTTCACTTTCCGTTTCCATTCCCCCGATTTTGTTGTTTTGTTTTCATTATTACATGCACTTGTATGATCGCCATTTATGATTTTTCCCCATTTTGTCATGGCGTCCCTTGCATGTCTTTTGGTTCTTGTAGGGCCTGCACTTTGCTCCCCTTGGTTGTGCCGACGGATCAGTGTGTACGCCTCCATCACCTACACCGGTATTCAGCCACGCCCGCGTAGCAGCCACGCCCATGTACCCAGCTACGTAGGCACTGGCCACGCTTGCATAGATACACGCACTCTGTTCCAAAAGCAGGTACAGACTCATTTTTGTTTATTTTGTATGACATGTTTTCTTATTTTCTTTCCCTCGTCGAATCGTTTTTGTTTTTCGTTGGGTTATATATTTTGTTTTTGACTAAGTTATCCGTGTTTTTTTTTGTTTTTTTGTTGGCGGAATTAGATACATATTGTGCTATCAGTTTTATTTAAATATTTGAAAGATTTCCATGCATAATTTTGATTGTTAGGAAAACCTGGTGACCCTCAGCTTCGGAACATGATAATTTTGTTATTCATGACCGAAAAGAATTCGGTGCTATGGAATTGCAGAGAGTTTATTTTCGTGTCATCTTGGAGTACAGTGTAATATGATTTTAACCCTAACATCCTAGGCATTCACTTGGGGTACAGTACACTGTACTACAAAATACTACTCAATTCTCATAGGCCGGTGTAGTAAAAGTACTGCATACTACAGTTTACTCAAGTAGTATTTTGTAGTACTCGGTGACGTTAGGGTTAAAGAAGTGTACTAATCAGCCAATTGACCTATCGCTGTGTGGGAGTTCTTGGACAACTTAGCACATGTGCAGCATGTGCAGCATGTGCTAGCATATGATGGCGCAAGTGTTTGCTGCACGTGTTTGCTGCACGTGTCTCTGACCGGAGTTTGTCTTGGACATGTCTGGAACAGCTTCTCTCATCATGTTTTTGTGTGCGTGAACGTACTGGACCACATGTCTCTAGTTGAATCACATCGCATTTGACATGTGTTTACGTATTGTGTTCCAGTAAACAAGATGCACATGCATGGCCTAAGATTGAGAATGTCATGTGATATTCAATAGACACTGTGATTGGCTAATGCTTATGAATGCTAATAGGCCAGTTGCATACTATAAAGAAATGTACATTTGTACCATGTACATAGGGACCAGCTCTCTTCAGTCATTGGTGCAAAGCTATAGGGAGGTTGAAAGGCAAGTAACAAGTGCTGTACATGTAGTATACCGTCTGGCCTTCAGGAAACCAGACTCAGATAGCTGCAGTGTAAATGTAGTCTGTGCACAGCCACAATCATGGGTACACTTGTTGTTACAAATACACCATTATGAACGACAGAGCAATGCTGAATACCTCTTAGAAAAATTAGGATTTGCCATTAGAGCACTTTTTATTCCAAGTTGGCATAAAGCTGGATGACCGATTCGTGTGTAATCACAAAATGATGTTTACGTCATTGTTTTTCAAAATGTTGTTCATAACATGGACACCAAAAAAAGGTGTACCCATGATTGTGGCTTTGCACCTATGTAAAGGGTCATGATTCTGACAATTTTGAAATTCACTCACCATGCTGATACCACATGTTTTTTCTTGCATATTTGAGAAAAAAAATACCAGTTATTTTTACACAGTTTTGTAAGAAGGAATCTTCGTACAAAATATAGGACACATGGAGGTCAAAAGGCAGTAGATTTGTAAGGTGTGAAATGCAAGCAGTAGACACTGCCCAAAATGGTAGAGTTGGCAACTGCAGTGTTTGATATTTTTAGTAGAGCTACATAAGTACTACTGGTTTTTTACGATGAGGATCCATCTTGCGTAAGGCATTTCTTACACTTTGCAGATAACAGCTGAGCTAACAGTTGTTCACTACATCTGTAATTTGGAATTCACCAATCCGGAAATCTGGTGTGCCTGACGTCTCGTTTATTATCTCCTCTGTGTCAACCATAAAGGCAAATAAAACGCCTCATTTGATTTGAGAAGATGCTCAATTTGAGGCCCCCCCCCCCCTCCCCTCTCCAAAAAAAGAAAAGAAAAAAATCATGGATGAAATGTCTGATTCGTGCAGACCATTGCTTCAATAACATTCAAACAAGGTGATATTTTCAGACTTCTTCCTCATCGACACAAACAAAATGGACGACAAGGTAAAAAAAGGAGTAGGCCTACATGTAGTTGTATAATTTCTTAATGGTATTTATTATTTCCACATAACCAGACTGTACGAGCCATTGGGTGTTTTGCGGGCGTAGATTGAAAATTTCTTGCAAGCCCGTTGGAAAATGGCAGATTACTGATAGAGCGTTTTTGTGGCCTGTCCATGTACATGTACATGTACATGTAAATTACCTCGGGTGGGGTCACCCGGCTGCCTGCTTGCAGCAGGCCACCGCGGTTGAAGCCGTCAATAAAGAGCCAGTGTATCGTATTTGACGCTGACCAGCCCAGCCCGGCCCGGCCGTCCCCAGCTTTGCAGTCAGTCAGCGTGGTACAGAGCCTAAGACGGCAGTACTTCCCCCCCCCCCCCCCCAGGCCCTTCTTGCTTCTCTCTCAGCCCCGTCTCGTTTACAAAGAAATAAAATTAGCGATGCGCAACAAGATACAGCAGTGGTTGTCTCCTGCATGTACGTCGGAGAGGGGGGGGGGGGGGGGGGTGGGTGGGTGCCCCATTCCCACTGTCAGTGAAGGCATTATCCACCCAGCCCGCAGCCTTCGTATAAAGTTCATAATTTATGGCTTACGATACTGAAAGGGGAATTGTAGGGACTCTTTATTTGGATGCGGTTTGGAAGTTTCCCCTCAGGTTTGTGGAATATTGCCCCGGTCAAAAATACACGTAACAATCTTAGGACCTTTGCTAAGCTCATTCATTCATCCTGTACAAACATGGGACATGTACTTGTACGTGCTCACTGTACAGTACTTCATTTTGTACCCGATACAAAATTGCAAAACCCCCTAACCCTGCTAAATCCAACAATTTTAATATGATTTTGTATGCGCCCTAGGGGGTTAGGTTTTTTTTTTTTATGCCATACATGATTTTTTTTTAATAAAATGCAAGTTTTCCCCGAACAAGGCTAAAAGCCACTCGAGGTACGTAGCTAAAAAAGAATGTACAAACAGAAAAAGAATCAATATTTGTATTTCATTTTACACCACGGACACCCATTTGTCCGATTTGTGTCTGGTGGGTGATACACATTGTATACAAAATTAGAGTTAGAGGTATTTTTCAGTTTAGTTAATTCATGCAGACTTGGGGGAGAGAGATATAAATACAAAATACAATCAAACTAGGGCTGTCCCGAATATACTGAATATTCGAATATCTTTTTGCCGGATTGAATATTCAAAATAATATGCACACGACAGATACGACTCTGATGCTATTTTAGTAGAAATGTTACAGAGCTTAGCAGTGTCAAATGCCACATTTTTGTCGAAGGTAACTTTTTTGTGGCCAGAGGTTTTTGTTCCCGTCTGTAATATTCCTGCAAAAATGCAGGCTGGAGTTTGGTTTCTTATCAGAATGTTATGTACCCGTAATGATCTTGATACAACGAGCACAATAATGTCGATTGAGCAGTCCATAATATTGATCGCTGCACGTAAAACACCGCCGTAATGGCATGGCATGCAGTTGCAGCTGATGCGTGAAAAACTTGATCGGTGGGTATCAAATATTCGGTAAAATCAAGTTTTGAATAGTCAAATACCGAATTATTCGAAAATGAACAGCCCTAAATCAAACGGGAATAAACAAAATCAATGGGGCATAAATTTTTTTCCCTCCCACTTCTAAAACTGACCATCGCTTTATCATCTTCCTTCGGGTTTATTTAGGCTTTCAAGCTAAAAATATATAAAATGAAATCAATAAGAATCATGGCGGAATCCTTAAATTAACAAAAATACCACCTTGTCTGGCTGTGACATCGGCTGTGAAAAATGCTTGCCACGGTCCTTATGCCCAGATCGGTGTACGGAAATCATGGTGTACAAAATGTACATTGTATTACTACTGAGCACACAAGGATAAAGAAACAATGGAATCATTGGCGTCCTCTGAGGGAGGTCTTTTGTTGAACACGGTCCTCGCAGGTGAAATTGTGTACTTAGTCTACGGGAGAATGTTAAAGTAAAGGGACAACAGAGAAGCCAAAGCCTTGCCCTCGGTAATGTAGTAAAACTACACTTTGTGTGCAGAGGCATGACAAGCAATGTTCTGCTAACGACATCACATTTTTGTTTTGGTCATACATGTACATTAGTCTTGAAAAATTACTGCATTTGTAAAATACATGTACACATATACCAATGTCTCCATTTCTGTAACGGAACCGAAACGTTTTTCCTATTGTGATTTCTGTGTAACCTTTAGATTTTTTTTAATGGAAGTCGCCCAGTACAAGGCTAAAAGCCACTCGACAAGTAGGTAAAGGGCTACAACTGAGGTGGTGGGGTTGGCCACATTTTAGGCCGCCAGTCCTACCGCCCTTACCGTTTTCCTGGGTCCAGATCTGAATAGCGGATAAATCTTCAATAGGTATCACAGAAATTATCCCACTTTTCAGACCTATAGACCCAGGCAGATATTTCAAGCTTTTATGCATTTGTACTTGAAAAGCAAACTTGCGTTGTGTGTTCACACCAACATTAACATTTAGGCGACATTGAATGGGTCGCCGGTGGGGGAAAAACCTGAGGAGGGGGACCAGCCAGGGACTGAATTAATTTGCACATTCTGTCAGTGATGTTGTGCCCAGAGGCCAGGCTGTGTGCAGGGTGAATATGAATTGCGTATTGGCTCCCTCACCGAGTGGCCATTTGTAATTTTGAAGTCCTGTACAGGTACCATGGACATGCATGTATCATTTTTGGGTAGAAATTGAATTTGTTTTATTTTAATCTTTCTAGTAATGAAACGAAGGCTTCCTCAATCGTGCTGTAGCTCGAAAGCCTGAAGAAACCACAGAGTAATATTATGTGGAAACTCACAGAATCAGGCAGGGACTGAAAACCCAATCCACATGTTGGCCCGGGTGGGATTCGAACCCGGGTCTCCGTAGGTGGAAGGGGAGGACAGTACCACTGGGCCAACCTGACTTCACCAGTTTCAGTGGTCAGTTTTCAAACAAGTTCGCTGTATATATGTCCATGATCTGTCAAAGGAAATTTGCGGTAATGCCAGGTTAAAATCTTACTAAAAATGAGTAGATTTTCAAAGTGAACAACGAAAACTGGCAGGAGCGGGATTCGATCCTGTGACCTCTGGAATACCGTACCGGCAATCTAACAACACAGCTATCTTGCCCTAAATGTATGTTGACGGTCTCCCAAATTGTCAGTATCTTTGTTCAGGTGGACGCTAGTCAGAAGTCATAAACCCATAATGCCGTGTAGCCAGGGGTCACGCCCAACTTCACGATACAACCTGGGAAGCGACATTGTGGGGATCACTCAATGACGATACGACTTTTTAACTTATCATTCATTAAACAAACCACAGGGGAAACTGACTAGGTGAATTTGAATAAATTTTCAGAGTGAGTGAACAATGAAACCTGGCAGGAGTGGGATTCAAACCTGTGACCTCCGGAATACCGTACCGGTCATCTGCAATGCTTGACTGCCAACATAGAGCAAGATAGGTCAAAGCAGACAATATTTACAAACTTTTATACTTAGTAAATTGAACCTGTGTACTGCGCATTCCTCCGTTTATGGGATATTATCATTGTTATTTACTTTCCTGACAAGGAAACTATGGCGGATGGCAAGGAAATGTAGCATTGTGCCAACTTCACTTTGGGAATAAATTTTCTGTGTATAATTTCAATTCCCCACTGTTGATCTGTTGAAAGTGAATTCGCCAAAACTCCATACTATACAAATATTTACTGCTTCAAGTGGTGTAATAAAACTAGCCTCCCGAGGTAATTCATTGTGAGCATTCTATTTTCCCAAGGCGAAGCCGAGGGGAAATAGAATGCTCCATGGATCACCGAGGGAGGCTAGTTTTACCACACCACGAGATAAAAGCAGTAAATATTTGTTTTATAACACCTCACCCACAGCTTCTGCTTGATTTTAAAATGTTAACATTATTTAAATCTAAATACAGTTAAAATAGACTTCTATTTTAATACAAAATTTGTGGAAAATTTATTTGCTCTTTTCAAAACCACCCCTTAACGAAATGTTTGAACCCAGCTCTGTAGCGCTGGCACTTTGGAACAATACGCGTTACGCGCAACGCTCAACGCGCACACCCGCATGCATCTGCACACAAATACCGCGCCATGGGTGTAGTACTTTGGTTGCTAATGGTACAGTTCTTTGGTTGCTACGGGTATAGTACTTTTGGCCGTGCACAGGAAGATAGCAAAAAATAGAAAATGCCATGTGACTCGCTCTCGGCCAATCAAGACACAGAATCTGTGGATGAGGTGTTATAATGAAATATAGACCACATTGAAGAGGTGGATATTTAGGGGGGCTCGTTGACACGGAAGAATTTTTAAAAGGGGCTCCAAAATCGGTAGGCACTTTGTACAAACTATTACCCTGGTTCTGTACGTGATGATATCTGTTTTGTTCCACCAGCAGCCTTGTGACGTGCCAATACTTGGCATACCACCATTTGGCTAGACCCTATTTCCGTTCTCCAGTAAGAGGTTGACTAAACCCCACTGGATGTTGTGCATCCCCTGAGGTTTTGGAATGCCATCGAATCACTCCAAAAATTGCTCTATCTGCCTGCGTGTTCACCAACCATGTCTAATTTTCACAACACTGTAAAACAGAAACAAAAATGGTAGTGAATTTATTTGCTGTGCTGAAATCAGGGGGTAAATTCCACGGAGCCGCTAAGCATAAAAAATGTGCATAACACCGAAAGTTTTGCATAGATCAGGTTACCAGCCAGTATTCCACTTGATTTTCATGTTAAATGTAGTATACATGATTTGCTTTTGCTGTAATTTTCAGAAATAAATGGATTTGGGGGTTAGTATTTTATAGTGTGCTCTAGCAAATACTGTAAAGGCTGACCTGTTTAAAGTTTTGTGTGCATAGATGCTGGGAAAACAGAGAGAGAAAAATTATGTTCTGGTAGTCTGGTTCCCTAGCGATTGTGTAGTGTAGGGCCCCGTCTTTAGTTTTGATGAAATTAGATTCAAGGGTATTTTTTCTCATTCCAAAATGACTTTTTCAACTTAAAGCATGACTTCTCTTAATTCTATTGACATCGTTTTTTTTGTAATTTTGAACAGTTTATTTTGGTAGAAAATGCAATTTTCTTACGCGCTTTACGGCAATTGCTATGCAAATGAACGCGGTTTTGCGTGTTTACTGTGCGTCGCGGTGATCGCCATCTTTATTTTTTGCGTTGCGTTTTGTCGTCCTCATCGCCGCTTTACCCCAAAATTTCCCTCAAAACTAAAACCCTGCCCTTTATCTACGGCATACCTGTTGGTTTGTAATGCCGCTAACTAGTTTGGCAATTCCAGTAACCTAAAAGTGGATTTTTGTTCCCTTATAGGGAACAGGGTCCTACACTAGACAATCGCCAGTTCCCTGACCATACTTTATACAAAACGGAACAATTTATCGATGTCGGGGAATTATCAGGTCAGGGAACTAGACGATTTCCAACGCTCGTTGGAAAACGATTTAAATTTCTACTTTTCTTGAAAACGGCAGCACACTACACTTTCCTCCCCAACCCAAAGTTTGTAAACCACGTAATTACACGTGACAGCACCCAAGTGTACGTGCACTGTATATATCTCCGAGGACAAGAGAAGAAAGGAAACACAAAGAAACCTTTCAGTCCTCGAACGTAGAGTCTTTTGTTGAAATCGGTCCTCGAACGTAAGGATACGTGCTTAGTCTATGGGGGTTGGTTATATTAAAGGAACAATAGGAAACACAAAGCATTGTCCTCGGATGTATTGGGGAAGTACGACTGTGTGCTCAAGCGCGTGTGTCCTTGGAGACATTATGCCGGATTTTAGTAACAAATTTTAGCGCACGATTATGTGTGTGAAGGCATTACAGCGCCTGAACTAGTGCAATGAACCAGAACGATGGAAAATGATGTCACACTTCAGTGCTCTATTGAAATAAGTTCTTTTCTTTTTCAACTCAAATCTCTCAATGAACAGTGAATTGGAAGGCACATGCAATTTCATCTGCATCCCCTACAAAAATAGTAAAATTAAAAAAACAATTTGTAAAATCAAACAACCAGAATTAGTACATGTGGGGCTGCAGAGCCTTTTGATGAGCGGACATTAAAATGACGAGTTCTTCCTTGAACACGACAATGACCAATTTGGTCTGTGAATTGAGACGCCTCATGCCAAAGTAGTACATGTATTATAAAGACCTCCACCTCCCTTCCTCCTTGAGTAGTAATTGCATTGGATAAAGTCTACAGTGTTAAAATCCTTCTGATCAGTACACCCACTGTCTAGCAATGCTGACACTGGGTATCACCTCACCGGTTCAAGGTTACAGATATATGTTTCTCAGTCATGCTACATTGTACGTGATGGTATGGTAATTTCATGGTGTGGAAGCTTCCCACTTCATCTCATTATTGAAAGCACTGCCCATTACCACATTAATATGTACATGTTCATGTACATGTAGAGTAAAATTTGTGTACGGACATAATGGGTCATTCCATGAATTTGGGGTCCAAAAGTGTGACATTTTTGGTGTCCCTGTTACATAGTGACATGTATAAGATTTTGCAGTTCCAGACACTTTCTTTAATGCCTTCTATCTCCAAGAGTGATTGTGTAAAGCAAAGTACCTGCCAAACAAGTAAAACAAATTTAATACTTGATCGGAAATTACACAGGTCAGGTGTGACGGGGACACCAAAAAAATGTCACACTTTTGGACCCCAAATTTATGGAATGACCCATATACATGTCCATTGCATGTATAGGACTGAACGAGAATCTAGACCGATTCATTAAGCTCCGCCCCCCCCCCCCCCCCCCCTTGACGTACATGTATTGACTAATCACAGCAGGTGCCGTTTATCTAAAAGTCGTCGCAAGAGGGGACTTGACAAAAATAGCTCTCAAAAGTCACCTTTTTGCTATTTCAATGCAGAAATAATTGGCTGTTTTATTTTACAATACGCAATCCACATAAAACAAAACAGAAAGGACACAGACTTCTCTCAGCAATCAACGCCCTCTTTAATAGCAGGAAAACAGGAATATCGACAAAAACTGTCAGTTTAAAAAGAAATACAAAAATGTAATCATTTCAATGTTTTTTCAACCCGTTTTTTCAAATCTACAGTGGACATTAGGGTCTCTGCCAGTTAATAAATTGTACATTTCATTACACAGCATTTATCTCTTACGGAAAGGTGTGAAAAGTGCCGGATTTTGGGTCAAAATACAAATAATGTAAGCGATACAGGTTGAATTGTGACATTTATCAATTGGGTTGTTTTTTTAAGGCGTTCGTCTATAGCTGGTCCTGTCATTGACGGGCCTCCCATTCTGCCCTCCGGCATAAATGAGTTTATCGGTGCGCGCTGTCCCCTGTCAGAAACCGCTGAGATCAGATGTCCTGGTATTTTTTAACGACATATTGGGGGAGAGAGGGAAGAGGGAACAGCGCTGACTTGCCTTTTGACTCTGGGCTCGCATCCAATTACCCATAACTCCTGGGTCCAACTGTTGTTGTGCTGTGCGGCAGTGTGGAAAGATACATATCGAGTAAAAATCATTGATACCACATGTGTGTACTGGGACGTGTAGTATATTACTTACATTTGTAAAAGATTTTTCCCAGTTTGACAGATGTACATAAGTACAGTTTGTGTATTCTTTGGCCATTAAAGGTAGTATACAACATTTGCAAACAGCAAAAAACAAAACTACTGTATTATTACAAAATACCATACTAGACTGTAACTGTAAGTAAATAGCAGTCTTAAGCATCCTGTGAAATCATGGCAAATTGTGTGTTCGTTTTCAAGAAAAGTAGAAATTTATAGCATTTTCCAACGATTGTCGGCCGAAAAAATTTTTCTCTCTCTGTTTTCCCACTCTCTGTTTTCCCAGCATCTATGCATATAAAACTTCAAACAGGTCATTGTCACAGTATTTGCTAGCACGCTATAAAATACTAACCCCTAAATCCATTTACATGTATCTCCCAAAACAAGGCCAAAAGGCCATTCTAGATGTTGGCTACAAAAGACAAGAAAAGACAGAAATCACAGGGATAGAAGGTCTCTATTCACATTTTGTTTGAATTGTGAAAGATTATATGCGGAAGGGAAGCAGGTTACAGGTAAAGAGTTCCAAAGAGAGGCAGTACGAGGAAAAAAAAACTTGTGGATTGTTTGACGAAAAAAAATTAGTAGTTTTTGGAGCACTAACAGCAGTGAAGTGGTATCGTTTTGCTATGTAAAATGTATTGGTGGATTATCACCGAACCAGAGCCAACATCCGAAAGATATCTTCAATCGTCCTGATCTGAATAGTGAACCAAAGATCTTGTGTAGCTATTGGATTCTGTTGGGTTCAGTAGGCCTCGCAGTTCAGTCACTGGTGTCCATGTATGATGTTAGAGTCTGCAGGTCCATAAGGGTACAGTGTATGTTCAGATGGAGGGCAGCTTTTGAACTAGCTCTTTTCCAATTAATTAACTCAACAGGGTTCTGTGGAGCTGTTGATAAAATCTAAAATGTGCTCATATTCATATGATGATAGTTAGCTCTGGAGCTAGAGTTGCAGTGGAACTAAAAGGTCTCCATTATGTCCTACGTGTTCGTGGGGTGACGGCACATGTACTTTCCTCAGTGTGCGCTAGGCCAGTTGCATCCAAACGACTAATTACGGTGGAGCTAGGTCATAAAAAGAAGTCCCACTGAGCTGAAAACGGGGCTAGCCCCACAAATGTTTCTGGGCTAGCCCCAAAGCTGGTTAGCCCCTAAGCTGGCTAAAAAAGGGAGGTACATGTAACTTGCATTCCCAATGACAACAGCTTTGTGGCTGTCTCAAGAGTTAGCCCTCCGTCTGAACGACACCTATATTTGTACACGTATGAAATGCTTGAAGGCCGGGATGTAATCATGTCACTCACAAGTCTGGTATCCAGCCAAGTCGAGAGCTGTTAAAAGAAAACTGTGAGTTCGACAAAAGCATTCCTGTGTCACTGTTCATTCCCTGTAACTTGTGAGCTGACTTGCAGTTGACTAGTGATTTGGACTTGAGTCACTTGTGAAAGATTCTGCTAGATGCAGAATTAGGGTTAAAACAGTACATGTACATATGTTTTAGAAAGCTGAAATTCTGAAGAGGAAGGCAGAAAATGTACAAACTTTTAATGATGCTGTTTAATGTTAACAGCAGGTTAACATTAACACGTTACCAGCATGGAAATGTTTCGTCATCAAGATTTATTGACGATAAAATGTTTTCAAAGAATTATGTTGCAGCTTTACATACATGTAGGGCTTTATGCAGGAAAGTACAGTTTAGCAATCGGAAATGCCATAATTGATTGTAAAGCTGACCTGTTTTGGAAGCATAAAGTACAGTGTACCTACACTCTGCAAATATTTAGAATGGAGTACAGTGAGATCGTAACATAATGAGATCCGAGAGAAGAATTCCTATGGGAAGTTGCATGCTGTCAAACGGTGATTACGTCTTAAAAACCCGCTCACTATCGGGGTTTCAATTTCATACAAATATCCCTTTGGGCTAATACTAATAACTGTGATTGACTAGACCAGAGTATTTTTTTATTAAGATCGGTGCTATCAAAATTAACTGAAATATGCTGCGCAATTGTGCTGGTAAACTATATTTTATAATTAGAGACCCAACATGTTCGTAATTGGAAATTTGTCAAGTGAGTGAAAATAAATTAGGCAGGCCTCATTTATTTAAAGTGTAAAATATGTAAGATTATTAAAAAAAAAATATTTCATCGAACAAACCAGAAGGGAAATTGACTAGGTAAATTTGAATAAATTTTCCCCGAACAAAGAAAACTGCCAGCACAAGGCAAGCACAGGGCAAGATAGCTCAGTTGGTAGAGCACCGGTACGGTATTCCGGAGGTCGCAGGTTCAAATCCCGCTCCTTCCAGTTTCTTTGTTCACTTTGAAAAAAAAATGACCAGTCCTAGCAACTGGTCTAGTTTGGCTTTGACGTCTTCTAGACCAGTGCCTAATTGACTGGGCTTGGTCCACTGGTCAAGTGTGAAGTGCGAGCCCTAACATTAAGCAACAGTCTGTTTGGTTTCAAGTAGGGCATTTAAACATCGGGCTTTCCACTGAGACAGTCAAAAAAAATTTTGACTGTTTTTTTTGGTTTTCTGTTTGTCCAATTGTCTTCTGTCTCCTTGTGTTTTCGTTGTTTGTGTTGATCTCTGTTTGTATGTTTGCGTGTGTTTTTGTTGTTGTTGTTTTGGGTCGGAGTGACACACCCCTTCGGTGATAATGTTTTATTTCACTTTTGTCTTTCTCCTTCTTCTGTTTGTCCGGTTGTCTCGTGTGTCCTTGTGTTTTTATTGTTTGCGTTTATCTGCTGTTTTTTATGGATTTGTGTGCGTTTTTGTTTTGGTTTGTAGTGCGTTTTTTGTTTGTTTGTTTGTTTGTTTTTTCGTTTTTTTCTTTATCGTGTTATATTTTCTGTGCAATATTTTCGTAATCTGTGCAATTCCTTGTCTTATATCACTTATTTTACTTATTTATTGTGTGATTGTGTATTTTTTGGTGAATTGCCTGAATAAAGTATTATTATTATTATTGACTTAGGGGCGGGATGTTCCTAATTTTTACATTAATTAATGAGTCTTCATGCTTCGCTCTTGACCCTTTAAAGCCGGATGACGCCAGATGCCGCAAAACTAAATTGCCACCAGGCCGGATGACGTCTATACACGCCATATTCACGCCATATTCTGCATTTTTAATCCGTTGTTGGATTATTCATTATTGTGTATGTTACGCTTGGCTGTCCATTTCGCTTGGCTGCACAGGCCGCCCAGGCACACCCGGCACCCCCGGCGCCTCACTATAAATAAACGTACTCAAGGGGTTAATAAAAATATATTTTAGGAAGAATAAAGCGAGTACATGTTTCACAGCATGCAGCAATTTTCAGCTTCCTCAATGAGTGAGTTGCACTCGGACTTTCAGCAACTACTCATTGACTCAATGATTCCATGCAGGCAGGATTCAAGACTCAAATTGGGCTGGAGAAGGGCCGCAAATACATACATGTACATACATGTATGTACCTACATTTTATTTATTTTTTATTGCGAAGAATTAGCTACTTTTTTTAAAAATGATTTTGAAATGTTGGGATATTTTTTTCAGAAAAAGCTCATTTACTAAAGTGTCATGGGTAAATTTTGAGAATATTTTCAGCTTATAACTCCACCCTACTGCACTCTCCCTTGCTGTTGCATGGCAGTGGGCACCTGTTTTCAGGTGGAGAGAAGCAAGATGAGCCGAGTGTCTTGCCCACAGACAAAATCAGCAAGACATACTGAAGACCCACATCGCCTTGTCCATTGGACCAAATTCATGCATGTTTTACAATGTACAGCAACTGTATGGCTGTAATTGATGAGAGATCTCGGTGTCGTTGCTCAGCCCCTTACTGTCCCTTTCTCAGTCGCAGCATCACTAGCCCTTTCATGCAGCAAATGCGAGATGCATTCGTCCCCATAGTCTCCCCAAAGCCAAGCAAGCATTGAACCAAAAAGACTCGCTCTTTTTTCATTCGGCTGTCTAACCGGTCCCCCCAGGGCAAACCAGTGCCGGACCCTGCAGCGATCCACCGTATACGCCAGGCTCGGTGCTTCGCTAGGTATTGTGTGCCCCAGCCAAGGTTCTATGTAACCTTCTCCAGAAAGGCAGCGGGCTTTGGTCAGTGAACTGGTGTGGGCTCTACCACTAGCCCCGTAGGGTTGACAGTGTCCATCTCTCCTTTTACGAGGGGCCGTTGCTTAGAGTTTACAAATGGATTAGTCTGACACATTAAAAACCCACTATGGCAGATTATGGGCCTGGTAAAATGTCGGCGATGTGCAGTGCACGTTCATGTACACGGTGCCGTCACATTTGATTGGCTGGAGAGGAGCAGGTGGGGGAGTCCAGGACTCCGGGTACAGACCAAAGTGCCGTTTTCGTTTGTGCTGTCTTTAAAAATGGAAATATTTTCAAGTGATCATGTTAGGAATATCGGCTTTCATGTAAATGGCATGTTAAGGTTACTTGGACTCTAATTGTCAATCAAAGCGTGTTTTGAGTTTCACCGCTGCATATCTGCATTTATGGAAATTGCAGACGGTAGCGATGTTTGCTCTTTATAGCTATTCGGACTTGTACCGTTCTTTGGAAACCTAACTGCCTGGGTCAAAACTGCAGATTGTAATCTGCAAGCGGTGTTGTTATTTCCTAGAAAAATCAAATAGCACATGGATGTCTTTTGTTCTGTGGAAATGCACCGATTGCACATGTACATGTACATGGCTCTGCATATGGTTAGTGAGGAATCACTGTTAAATATAGCATAAATTTCTTCTGCTAATGGTTAGCATATTCTTTCAGCGATTAAGCAAGGAATTTTGGCTCGTGGAGATGCGTCCATTCCTGTATCTAAGGATTCTGTGCCTGCGGGTTGAGTGCAGAATCTCTTTGATACATGCAGCTCGGTTAGCACAGATGAGGCAGGCTGGTAGCGCGGAATTTGGCATTATGGATTCCAAGGAATTGGACACTAGTTTATCAGCGTGCGTTGGGCTAGGGAGCCTTTAAAAATAAAAATACCACCAACTCTTCATTCTGCATGTACATGAATCTACTTTCTTGTGCTCTTGTAACATTGATTGACCATAATGTATGAGGATTATGCCGTTCAGTTAGCCAGGGTTACATGTGCACTGAACTTGAATTTCGCAGCAGCAGCAGTCAGCAGCAGCAGTCAGCAGCAGCAGTCAGCAGCAGCAGTCAGCAGTCAGCAGCAGCAGCAGCAGTCAGCAGCAGCAGTCAGCAGCAGCAGTCAGCAGCAGCAGTCAGCAGCAGCAGTCAGCAGCAGCAGTCAGCAGCAGCAGTAGCAGCAGCAGTCAGCAGCAGGCAGCAGGCAGCAGCAGCAGGCAGCAGCAGCAGCAGCAAAAAACATCGACCAGACCACAGATCAAGTAGCCCAAGAAATCTACAAAAGTGGAAAGTTATGATGCACATAACAGTAAACAAATGTATGGAGATGAAAAACCGTTCTTTGGCATTATTTGCTCATTTTGCTGTATTGATCATTTAAGCAAACCTAGAATGCAAAGATGATGAACTCTGCAGAAGCTTGTATGTAACCTAAATTTATGTGGGTCTCTGTAGTGCAACTTGGTGTTGTCTCTGTGCAACTTTTAAAAAAAGACAAATACGAATTCGTGCAGGAGCCGCGTCGTCCACCTATGAATCAGTAAAGCATAGTAAATGTTGTAGCGCCCTCTTCTGTTGAGCCATGCCGCGAAAACGAATTTGGCACAGGAAGAACAACGCTAAGCGCTTATAGAGCCCCGTCTGCAATGCGACGCGGCTAAAAACAAAGCAAGTACGTCACAAGAACATTGGACTTGTTAGTCTTGGAAACCCAGATCACTTAGATTTATACTAGACCTCGGTCCAGTTTTTTCCAGAGGCCTTTTCACACTAGAGCCTCTGAACCGGGGTTGAAGTCAACCGGACACAAAGCACTGGGCCGCTCTGGGTTGAATTCTGCGTCACGTCGCATTTGTTTCAAGTTAAGCCCGGGGCGAACTCGCCTCACACTGATGTTTTCAGCTTGAGCGAGATTTTTTGTGAAGGTTGAACGTGTTTAAGTGTGAAGCGTTGCTCATTTTCAATTTTCAACCCTGTGTTAAAGGGTTAATTAAATCATTATAAAAGGCTTTCCTTGACAGTTAGTAAATTGCTAATAGTCTCAAGCATCCTGTGAAATCATGGCACCTGGTGTGCTGTCATTTTACAGGAAAAGTGGCATTTTGTGTCAATTTCCAATGACGGTCGGCTGACCATCCTTGGGAAAAAACCTGACTTTTTTTTCCAAATACTATTACCAAATTTAGTTAGTCCACATTTTGTTTACAATCGGTTATACATCCATCAACAGGTGCGAGCCAGCTAGTCTGGCTCCCTGACCTGACAATTCCCCGATGTCTATAAATTGCTCCGTTTCGTTTGAAGTAGGGTCAGGCAACCAGACTACAAGAACAGCATTTTGTTCTTGGTTTTTGCAGCATCTATGAACATAAAACTTTAAACAGGTCATTGCAATAATATTTGCTATAAAATACTAACTCCACATCATCCATTTCTGAAAATTACAGCAAAAGCAAAAGTATATCCACAAGGGAAACTGACTAGGTAAATTTGAATACATTTTCAAAGTGAACAAAGAAACTGGCATTTTTATTCAAATTCACCTAGTCAGTTTCCCTTGTGGATTGTCTGAAGAATTATAAGTTAACAAAAGTTGTATCCTCATTGAGGGATCCCCACAATGTCGCTTCCCAGGTTGTATCGTAAAATTGGGTGTGATCCCTGGCTATACGGCATTCTGGGTTTATGACTTCTGACTAGCGCCCACCCGAACAAAGATATTGACAATTTGGGAGACTGCCAAACATAGGGCAAGATAGCTCAGTTGGTAGAGCGCCGGTACGGTAACCCGGAGGTCGCAGGTTCGAATCCCGCTCCTGCCAGTTTCTTTGTTCGCTTTGAAAATTTGACTAACTTGTGAAAAGACTGCAGTATAACTGAGTCCTGATACAAATGTACATGTGTGTACATGTACATGTAGGTATGTAGAGCTGCTTTGCCTTCTATCTCATGGGGATCTATTCCCAGCCAAGATGGTGTACATATGCGCATGCACATGTACATGAATCCCCTCCTCGTCTTATCTGCCAGAATATTTGGTTACCAGGGATGGCTGGTAGACCGTGATCAAGCTTTGACAGGTTCCCTTGCACGCTTGCGTGGATCTGCTGCGGTCCTTACGGATACATTTATTTAAATTAAATACATTTCAGCCAGGAACCTAGCCTGTGGATCAGGTTACCTCACCCCCACCCCCCTCCCCCCAAAAACCCACAGATCTGTAATTCCACACTCTGAAAATTGGGCGACAATTCAACATTTTTTACTTATTTGAGGCTTTTTCGGCCTAAGGCTAATTTTTGCATTTGTTAGTGTGTAAAATTTCGAGCGATTTTCACCTTTTAATGCAAGGAGCATATTAAAAGACTGAAGCATAAAATTCCTTCTGAAACTCTTTAATTGATTGGAACATTAGCGCAGAATTTCTGCTCTAGCAACTGCATGGGTAAGCAGAGAATTTATTGCAGGCTATTTGTACAGAATCCGGCATTACGTGTCAAAAACACTATGGCTTATGTAAATTTCAATAATATGCACCGATACATGTATAAACGTGCAGAAAATTACTGTTCAAAGCAGAATGTTTTTTTTGTGCTATTTTCTGGTGACTGATGACGGATTGAGCTCAAACGTTCACAGGTTTGTTGTTTCACGTATAATGTTGAATCTCACAAAGTACATGTATGGACACTGTCTGCAACTGTTTCGTTGGCTCTACCAATGCTACATGTACATTGTGTACATCACCTTTAAAAAAAGAATTTAATCTTAAAATACATCTTGTTGTTTTTTCCCAGAGCTGAATGTGAGCACCAACAATAAAACGGATCCATTCTGCTAATTTGATATAGTGTATGCATGTAGTTGATGAAGCTTTCGTATTTTCATACTGGTAAATCCCACGATTACGTCTTCATATTGAAGAGAGTTCTAGTTGGACGTGACCCTTAGGGCGTACAGTACGAGTGAATCAACGTGGCCGGTCACAAAAACCGAACCAGCTGCCTGGCAATTTGATATTGTTCATCCCTTAGGATCCAATTTTTTCCCCCCACCCTGGTTGCAACCGGCAACTCCAAGATATAATATACATGTACATGTACACTACCAAAAGATTGCCACTACCAGCATCTTAAGAACCTGTCAATTTGACTGCGTCGTCGCCGTCCTTCCAACGTCTCGGTCGGCCTGAGCCTAATGCGAGTATTATTGAGTGTCCGCAGGGTTTGGGAAAAACTTCATCCTTTGCTTAAATTATTATTTTTGTTTTATATTGTGCATGCAAATGTCACCTGTGAAGACAGGAGGCCAAATCAGATAAGATAGGTACAAATGTAGCCGCATTAAGGCCAAGTAAAAACAAAATCATGTTTACTGCCTCTGTTTGCTTCCTTTTTGAAGGCCGTTTTTTCCAGGGATTTCGGGGGGTTATATTTTCTTTTATAAAAATCTATAAAAATACAACATTGCAATTCTTCCCAGGGAATCCCAGTCAATCTATTGCTTGTTTTGAATCGATTTGGTGGACTTGACAGTCGGTGAAAGCTATCTTGGGAAAAAAAGAGAAAAAGGGCAGCCCTCTCGAAAAATATTGCCTGGCATACTTTAAACTCTGCGGTGTGCCATGACAATATACACGCACTGTTACACCACGGTGACCTACTTAACAAAACAGCGCCATGTCACACCACAGAATTACCGCAGAATTAAAGCAGAAGTAAAAACGAAAAAAGGCCCTGCTTTTATTTTTTTTAAAGGGGAATGGCTCTAAACTTTCTTTTTTGCCCAATATAGCAGATCAGCCAGGGGCGAGACTATTTCCCAACCGACCTATTCCCCCCTCTTTTGTTTTTTGCACCTGGACTATCCAGGGCACAAATTGATACTTTTTTTCCTTTCACAGCCAGGGAGTTGCTTCGTTTCTTACTGCATTTTTCTCCCTTCCATTACCATCACTCTCGCACACCATTTCCCTGTGGCCTTCCTGCATGTCTTTAACTTTTTTTTACTCCTTTTTCTTTCCTCGGCCCACAGTGCCTGTCTCATTCTCTGGTCTTTTTTTCCCCCCGCAGTGCAAGTTGACTCTGCAAATACACACCGGTTGCAATCGCATATTGTCTGGGTGTGTGGGCAGCGAGGTCGGTCACTCACCCTCCTCCCTATATATATATGCAGAATTTGTTTTTGAGAGAGAGAGAGATGTGCCTGCGCACGTACAATGTAGGCTGCGTTTGGTGGAGGTTTACTCTTTAGCGTTAAATACTAGACGCTAGAAGATGAAAATATGCACAACTTTCCTTTGTGGCGGTGGGGTTGGGAGGTTTAGGTACAATGTAGTAACAGATGACAGTGACCCACCTGATTTTTATTTGTGACATTGCATGCCGAACTTGGAAATTCATGTCGTAATGAAGTCGTGGTAGTTTATCTTTTGGTTTCAAAAGTGATCGAATACCATTTTTTTTCCTGTAACTAAATATGCCTTGTTAATTGAGTGGAGAAACAAGTGTTTAAAATAATAAAAGATAAACCTAAAACAAAATTATGTGAATGGATTGTTGATCATCAGTCTTGGTTGGGTTGTGTTGAGTACGGTATTTTACGGGAGACGTCGGGGTGCTGGGGCGGCTCTGGCAGCCAAGCGAACCGCTACAATATGTTTGTGCAGTCAAGCGTAACATATACACAATAATCCAACAATGGATTGAAACTGCACAAGCAGCGGCCAATGGCATCATCCGGCCTGGTGGCACTGTTTAATCCAACAATGGATTGAAACTGCACAAACGGCGGCCAATTGCGTCATCCGGCCTGGTGGCACTGTTTTTTTTGCGCCATATTCCGTTATCCGTACGCAAGGGGTTAAAAAGAAACTGCCACAAGTTCAGGTTAAAAATATGAGTTTATACAATGAATGGAAAGTCACAATCCTAGTATACATGTACATGCATAGAAAAAGCAACTTAATCCTATCAAAATTGATAGTTTCATTTGATTATTATTCAACAGTGTCTGGCACTCTATCTGCTAGTGACGTTTTTTTGTTGAATGCCCATCTCCGAAGTCACTGGATTTTAGATGTACATGTAACATGCTTTTTATACATTGATCGTGTTGAGTCTTATATTCGAGGGGGGCTTGCAGATATTGCTGAATGTAAGATAAAGGGTCAATCAAGGTTGTTTTTGGAAGTAGATTTCACAACTTTCATGACATATTTTTACCCCTAGTTTCCATTCTGTGTGATCATTTTGGGTGGGTGGGGGAGGGGGTGGGGGAAGGGGGAAGGGGGCAGGTCGAAAAGGGCAGGTCGAAATGGGTAATATTGGTTTATACATGTACACATGTACTGTAGAACAGATCTTTATAAATGTGTTGATCCTTCCCCAGTCGGAAGTTGTATTCATTGCAGAGGAGCATGTCAAAGGTCAATTTTGGGTCATTTGAGGTCTCTTGATGTCATTTGATATCGGTCTTTTTGGGCTTCCCCGCATCATACTTTTGCAGAGTTTCGTTTTTTGTTTTTTTTACAAAAAAGTGCTGATTGGAAGTTATTCCACCAAAAGTGGAATGTTCTCACTGTAAAATAAATACAGCGTTACTATAGGCTTGTCTTTTGTCCAGAAATTGAATTAACTGAAGTTAAATTGTAAGCACAGCCATGGTCCTATATACATGTATGTTCTTGTACATGACCGAATTCAGTGGTATTGGCCAGTAGAATAGATTACACCCATAGGCACATGAGTTAAAATCATAATAGCGTGATCCACCCAGAGACTATGAATATTTATTTATGATGTGCCCGATGCAGTGAACTGTGTGTGCGCCGTGTGTACACGTACGTACATGTACTTTAAGAAAGATGTGTGGTGTAATACATTTTGATCTTCATCAAAAATGTAAATACACATGTACATTGTACAGTGTGCATGCACACATGTACGAACACTTGCATACGTGTACAGTACAAATGTACCATCATACATGTGCGCGGATTTGCGAGCCACATTGGCTTTAGAGCACCTTCATCAAAACCACTATGATGGATTTTAAGAGTAAAGTGATACATGTACCTTTAATAACCCCTTGGGCACGGTATTTTACGGGAGACGTCAGGGTGTCGCGGCGGTTCTGGCAGCCAAATCGAACTGCTATTATATGTGTTTGTGCAGTCAAGCGTATCATAAACAATAATCCAATGGATTGAAACTGCACAAACAGCGGCCAGTGGCGTCATCCGGCCTTGTGACACTGTTTGTTTTGCGCCCACATGCGTCATTAGTACGCAAGGGGTTAAAGCCAGGGAGTCATCTTACTGTACATTAATTATAAAGAAGATTAGGAATCTTGAAATACAATTTAACCTACTGATACATTTTTGCACATGAAGACAATGTACATGTATACATGCATGCATTGACATTAAGTCCTGTGTGTACCAATAAGCTCCTTTTAGAAAAATGCATCGTACAAACTCCCAACTGGACACCCACGTCCACATAAAATGCATTCATATTGTTTTCATGAATGTTTTTGCTGCATGTAGGGCTCTCTGGATGTGATTTGAACGCTCTGTTCTTCCTTACACTTTCATGCAAAAGTATATACATTTAAGACAAAGTAAAAAAAAGAGAAATATGTTTAGCGTCGGCCATCTTGAAAACGAAGAGGGTGGCTGACTGGCAGCGTGGCGTCGGATGGAGGAGTGTCTGGGTGTCTTTTTGGGAAACCCTGTTCGGATTTGTGGACAGTTTTGACACCCTTTTTTATTCATCATTTGCATGTAAACGTATTACAGCTGAACAGCCGGGCACCCTGTTTTTCAATTTACAGCAGTTTTCAAATAAAACTGCCTGGCAGAATCTCAAAATAAAAGTAAAAAAATGGCTTGCCCTTGCTTTTTTTTAACAAAGGTATGAACATGTACACGGGTTTTTTTATTTTGCCCAAGTGATCAATTTGGACATTGCTTGTTCCGCTCAAGGCAAATTTGGACAGCTTTTTTGTAAATCCAGCTAAATTTAATTGTGATTGCTCTTTGTATGTCCCTGCTATGTACATCACCAAAATGAACATCGGCACAATATCACCATCTTACAAATCTTGGCCTTTTGTACGCGGTGCATTGAAGAAGAAAAAGAAAAGATGACATTGCTTGAAGTACTTTGACAAGAGCTAATTAGAAATGACTGTGTTTGCCTGTGTGCTGTGTGCAGTTCCTGTTCCCTACAGCAAAGGTCTTTATGTTAAGGCTAATACCACTCTGCTGCTCCTGCAAGGAGATTGCGCAGCACCCTGGAGACCATTATCTGTGGGGGATCTGGAGAGCAGAAAGAGAAAAATCCTGGGCAAGGCTTCACCTTGAGTCCTGGGAGTGATTGGCAGTGGTGTTTTGAGTTGGCAGCATGGGTGGAATAAAGTAACGTTTCTTCCCCCTCTTTGAAGAAGAGACTCTGGGAGATTTCTTCGATTTTGTTGAACATCACACTGAGAACTCCTCTGCTAGGAAATCTTGGCATGTGCAACCTCCGTTGTAATCAGAATTTGGAGGTAGAATTGGCATCAGTGTTTGATGTGACATGGGAGGAATAACGTAGCACCTTTTTTTCCTTTGAAAAATAGATTTTTTGAATTGATTGGACATTTCTTCCTCTTGATGTTGAACTACGATAAAGCTATTAAGATAAAAATGTTGGTTTATCTACATGTAGCATGCCATTAAAAGTAAAGTTGTTTTTCTTGAGAAATTTATAGTAATTGAGACAACAAAAATCAGATATATGCCAAATGAGGTAATGTTTCTCAGAAATTGGGAGCTTCGAAAATTTTGACCCAAAAAAAAAGAATTTGCATTTTAGTCCAACATAATCAAATTACCAAAAAGAAACAACAATTCTTCGCCCCCCCCCCCCCCCCCCCCCCACTCCCCTGGATATTAATTGGTATTTATATTTGTATCCTTTAAATGTAGCAGTGAAAATTAGTTTTGCTTTTGAAAATGTCCTAATATAGAATTATTTTGAAACGTATATGCACGAATGTGGGTATATTAATCGGTCTGAAAGAAGTGCAAGGTTTGTAGCAGACGAACAGTTGGCAACGTTCGGACAGATGTCAGTTGAACACTTGGTATATATGTTGAACGTCAATTGCATTTTTGTTAAGCCGAGGATAATGTACGATGGGGCGATTCATAACGCAGTAAACAACGAAACGGTTGCAGTGGAGAGGCCATTTTCAAACAGCGTGATTGACAGTTAAACCCATACCACGTCCTTGATCCAAGAATGCATGTATTTATTGGGAAACTTCAGGATAGCAATATTGAAACTTATTTGGAAGTCCGGTAAATACAAGCAATAGCAACCTGTAGAAAATCTGAAAGTATTTAAAGTTTGTGTGCACATACAATGCAGTACCAGGTTTGCGCGCTTCGTGCAAAACAACACGTGCTTGTTAGTAGACTTGTAAATCCGGATTTTTTAACATTTGGTTTTGAATTCCACTCTTCGGTTTCGATTTTGGAAACCGGATATTCGAAATCAACCTTAACAAAATGTTAAGCCTTCCATTTTGTGTGACACGGGCTAAAGAAAACAACTGGAACATCCTCTAAATTTGCTCCATGGTCTCTGATTGTATTTGCATTCACGCGCTAGTGGTCGTCTTGGGATATGAATAGCCTGCCCATCAATTTTTTTTCTCTTAACGTTACAGCTCTGGAGTGTTTTTGTAAAGGGCCCAGTGGTCACTGAATCCTGCAAACTATATCCAGTCGTTGGGAGGGCTTTTCATGCAGCGCCTCGCTCGTCACTTTTTGTTGGCATGACTATGAGCTACATGTAGATGGGAATTTCCCGGTGAAATCAGACAACCGTTATTCGGTTCGAATAAAATTAGGATACCTGGATTTTGAAATCTCCGATTTCTCCCACCACTACATTGTACTTGTTAGATGGATCATTTTAAGGGTAAATGTCGGTAAGTACAGATTTGTAAAAATGAAAATTGCGTTGTTTTGCAGGACAAATTACACTTTTATGCCATGATACACCATCTTTCTCAGTATTCCCTTGTATTTTTAATGGTGCAATATTTTACATGTACAGTGTATATGTTTATGTGTTATGTACATGTACATGTATTATATGTAATTGTACACGTTAACCGTACCGTATATATATGGTAGCATGAGTTGCATTATGTGCTTGTAAGTTGTCATGCGCTGTTCTTGTCGGACTTGTTGAATGTTTATTGTGTATGTTTATATGCACCGTTTATTATGAATTGTTAGATGTGGAATTTTAAAACTGTGAATCGCCAATTCTATAATTTTTTTCCTTTTTTGGGCAAAATTTAATTTTTAATTTAATTTTTAATTTTTTTGGGGGGGGAGGGGATGGAAACCATTGTTATAAAAAAGACAATGGATACAGTTCTTCTATTCCAAAGGTGTAAGCATGGAAATGAACCTTTCAGTCACAAAAAAAGTGGTTGCAATCACATCGGATAGTTTTTCAAGGTAGAGAAAATTGAGGGGAAAAAAATCAAGTCATTAGCTTGCAAGTAGTTTGCCAAAAGACTGGTTCCATTGGGTATGGAATACAGTTGCAGATCTCTAGCAGTAAATAACCAACTTGAAAGTTGTTTTGAAAATTTGACCATGGAAAAGGCTTGATATAAAAAAAGTTAGGGTATGAACCGTCAAATTGTTCATATTTAAGGATAATACAAAACACCGGTGATACAGTATTGAAGAGTATTGGCACGTACAATGTACGTGTATAGTGACCATTACTTTTCAATGAGATACATATATCGGTGGAGCAATTGAATATATACGGTTTTGTTTGATTCTTTCCTCTCTATTTCTCCATACTTGTCTTCAACTTCTATCACCGTTTATGTCCATGTTGCACTTCCTACTTGCCTCTTACTCTGTGACTTTGTTTTTCACCGTCTCTGTTGCCCTGTTTGTTACTGCTCCGTCGCCCCTTTTATCCCCTCACTTACGACACCCTGTTCATCTATGCCCATGTCGCCCTGTTTGCCCCTGCCTCTGTCACCCTGTTTGTCCCTGCCTCTGTCATCCTATTTCTCACAGTTGCGGATCTGCAGCTGCCACTTTCCTGGGGGAGAGAAGAAAGAGGGAGACGTGCCCGTTCCAGACCCGGAGATCGACCCGCCCGTCACGGTGGACGTCAGCACACTCAACAACTCCAGGCCGCGCTCCCCTATGGACAAACAGAAGAAACCCAAACGCCCAAGAATGTCTGTAGATAGGATCGTCGAAGGTAGTTATCAGTATCACTCAGACCTCTACACTGTACTCTCAAAACGGGCCGTGCTTGCCTTTCAACAAAATGACCGAGATAGGATCGTAGGCGAGTAGCAGTATTATTCAAAAACCTGCACTTAAAACAGTTCCTTCTTCCGCCGTAGTTTAACAGAAGAAACCCGAATATACAAAAATGTAATCCTTAACCCGATAAGCTTGCAAAGCCCCAAATCACTAATCCTTTTTTTTATCCCAATCATCCCAACATCCCTTTGCACTCCTCCTTCCCCCCTCAGCCCCCCTGAAAACAATTTCGCCTTCCAACCCCCATCAATCAACCCCCCACCCCTTCAGCTCAACCACTCATGCCTAATTCACATTTGGCCTGCGATGGGTCTACGGAGCCCGTATCCTGCCCGTATCCCCCTTTCCGTGCGGCCTCCGTGCGGAGGCAGGAGGCGGCCGTGAGATTTTCGTACGGATTCACAGGCGCCGCGGCCTCTACGATTTTGTTTAGCGAGAAGTTATACAAATTTGAAAAAATCGTAAGCCCGTAGCCCGTAGACATGTCGTAGATGGCATTGCACGGAGGCCGCGCGCTGATCGTGCAGAAAACGCAAGATTTTAGGTGGACATTGGGGCCAAAATTAATCGTACGGAGATTGTAGGCTCTTGGTACAATCGCACGGCCCTCACACAGCTATCGCAAGGTTGCCGCTTGCTGCCCGTGCAGTAACCGTGAAATCGCACGGATATCGCACGGGCTTCGTACGATTTCCGTGCGGAGGCTGCGGAGACTGCACGGCAACTGCACTGAAATTGCACGATTTCCATACAATCTCCGCGCAGCCTCTGTACGGCTTTGCCCCGGCCTGCCCCCGAGGGCCCGTACGAGAAATCGCATGATGCTCGTAGACAATGTGAACACATACGCCGTAGCCCGTAGCCCGTAGCCACCTACGATGCCTCAAAAATCGTACGGAAAATCGTAGACCCATTTATCGCACGGCGCCCGGGGCAAATGTGAATTAGGCATTCCTGCCTTTCCCACCAAGCACTACCCCCTCCCCCTTTAATTTTCCCCATCCCCCCATGGACAGCTCGAAGAAGTCCAAATTTCCTGAACTGCTTACAAATAAGATCACCGTCAGTCGGAGACGAATCTTGCAACATGCAAGCCATTCCTCAAAAAAGACATCCTACACACAGTGGCTTTGAGCAAACCTTAGGATCCATTCAATTACATCGGGGGAAGTTGTGTATTAGGTCCGTGTGCCCGTGCAAATTGGAAGTTCTGGTAAACTTGTGCAACATTAGTGTGCTAACATGTCTCGGCGGTAAACTGGTTTTCCTTTACAAACATAATGTATTTTAGGTGGTGCGTACAGGAATATCTATTTTGTACCGCGGGGAGCTTTTGCTGGGATTTTGTTTTCACGGGGGACGGGGATTACGTCGGGGAAGTGGGAGGGATGGTCAAGTTGGAAACAGCTTGGGAGGGGGAAAGCTTGTTAGCGGGAAATATGATCCAAATTTAAGTAACTTTAATTGTCTTATAATTTATAGACATTTATATATTATGGCTTCCATACAGTCACAGAAAAATAACTGATTGAAGTCAGTTTTTTTTAAAGCGCATATGCCGATTTTTCCTTACATGATTGATTTTGCAAAAATGTGGCATTTTTTGCAAGTATTTATTTAAAAAAAATTAACAGGAACATTTTTAACCTTGGCAGAAGCACAAAATACAAAATTTCTGCCGACGTGGCACTTTTTCAATAATGTGGCGGATTTGCCACAAATTTCTGCCAAATTTGGAGCAGATTGTCATTGTGAACAAAGTGTTGTATTGGACAAATATGACGACTTTTTGCTGATATTGGTAACGCCAATTTTGCTTTGCATATTTTGGCCATCGGGGTGCAAAATTAACAGTTGCGTGGTTGCCTGGGGCAACCTAAAATCCATCAGGGCAGGAGTGGATACTGGTAATTGGGAGTAATTGATAACGTAAATAAGATTTTGTTTCTTCTCTTCGATTATCTAAAAGGAATTCGCCACCCGGCCGCCGCCGTGACCAGCAGCAATCCTCAGCCTCTCCCCGCCCGCCCCTTGGTGGCGCTCTTGGATGGCCGGGACTGCAGTGTGGAGATGCCCATTCTCAAGGACGTGGCCACGGTGGCTTTTTGCGATGCGCAGTCCACAAACGAAATTCATGAAAAGGTGAGGACCGGTGGATGGTGGCTGGGTTGGTGGTGGGCGGTTCGGGCTGGGGGAGGGGAGGGGTTGGGTTGGGTTGGGTTGGGTTGGGTTGGGTTAGGGAGGGGAGGGATTGGGGTGGTGGTACACGTTAAGTTTATACGTGTGTTTGGCCACACTATTAAGCTGCTCATGACCACATCAGTAATTACACACACTGCACTGAAATGTGTGCAGCTTAATAATTTTGTGCATAGTGCATACATATTAATTCTTTCTGGTGATAAAACCAACGATTCCTCAAAGTTTCATATGGCACTGTGCATGTACTTCAGCTGGAAAGCCAAAAGATGTTTTTAGGAAGAAGCTGATGACGATGTTTTGTTTTAGGAAGAAAATCCCAAAATGATGTCGTAAGACACCCGCTTTAATAATCAGGCAAGGGCCAAAAAACAAATCCACATGTTGACCTTCGGCAGGTTGGCCATGTTAATGCTTGCCGAGGGTGCTATTTACGCCTACATGTGCTATCCTTTGTTTCGTATGCATGATCTTTCACGATTTAGAGAACCAATTTCTACCAGTGGATGCGGTGAACACGGTAAGACAGTAAGGGCACAGCAAACATTTACACAGCGGTAGTGGTGCATGTAAGCAAGAAGTCATGGGGTTCGTAGCACAAGCTAGCCCAAACAGCGGACACCGTAAATTTTTTATTTTTTTGTTACAAATTGGGCTAGTGACAAGATAATACAAGCCACAAGCCACAGCTCGTACATGTATCCCTGCATCTCATTTTGTTGGCACAATGCCTAGCAAGAAATTAGCGCCATTGCTCCGAAGTAAAAATCATGGAAATCTTGGGCTTCACTGCTGTGGATGCGTGGTACAAATTTAAGCACCCCATTGCTTTGACTCCTGTCTCTATTATCCTGGGTTCCTTCATCTTGCTAGACCTCCTCGTCATAACAAGGTTGGTGCCCTGTGGCCTATCGAGCCTCTGCAACCAACCGATGTAGTCAACCAGCCGGTAAATTGACCTTTATCTCGCTCCAGCCGTCTTTGTTTTCTTCCTCGCAAGTCGGCGAGACGACGGCGAGGGGCGCCGAAAAAGCACAAGGTGGTGGCGATTATCCGTGTTGTTGCAGATCAGTGCTTTGGTAGTGTTTTGGCTTCGGGGTACCAGACAAAATGTCGCTGGCGGGCAATTGGAAGTGGGGAGGGAACGGGGGGAGGGGAACAACATCAAGGAAGAAGAATAAGATTGTTTTGTGGTAACGCTGGGCATGTTATAAACCTCTGTTGAGTGAATGGGTCCGGATTGTTGTAGTATAAGTTAGGGGCAGGATCCTTGGCTAATATGTGACTTGGCACCACGAAACGGGTGGGAAGTAGAAACAGTTGAAAATTGAGATTTCCTGAAAATATCGGCGTTTCCCGAAAATATGTGCAGCATAAAGCTTTAATTTGATATATTGTGTGTTGCTGTTCCTCGTTTCTGACCTTTTGGGTTCTAAAAGTGTGACATTTTTGGTGTTACATAGTGACATGCAGAGCTGTAGTCGAGTCCCTGTAGTCGAGTCTCATTTGAATACCTTGTGATTGGGATTAGGACTGGAGGGCTTGTGATGGACTTGACTACATCCCTGGCAACGTGTATAAGATTTTGCAATTCTGGACGCATTCTTTAATGCCTTCTATCTCCAAGATGGATTATGTAAAGCAAAGTACCTGCCAAACAAGTAACAAAAATAGTGTGAAGTCAATTTTAATGATACTTGATGGGAAATTACACAGGTCAGGCGTAACAGGGACACCAAAAAATGTCACACTTTTGGACCCCATATTTACAGAATGACCCCTTTGTGACATTTGTGGACTGTGCACACTGTAACCTGAGTTCAAAAAAGAAATCCCCCCCCCCAAGATTGAATTCAGTTTGGGATGTGATAGGATAGGGCTTTTCAAATGTAAAAATGTTAAAATCCAAAATTGAATTTTCAGTGGAAAAAATTGTTGTTTCGGCTTGTAACTCGGAAAGTCATATCCTGGTGGGTCACATTAGGCAATACGGGCTTACATGCAGGACTTCTGGCTAGCGCCCTCTGAACAAAGAAACATATAGCAAAGATGGCTCAGTTGGTCGAACGCTGGTGCGGAAATCCCAAGGTGGAAATCCTGCCCCCGTCAGTTTTCTTTGTTCAATTTGAAAAGTGATTACATTATGTGAGTCAGTTTCCCCTGTGGTCCCATTATGATGTGTAAGTTTTGCGGATGGCTATTTGAATGTAGTGCTTCTGGCACTCTTCTTAAAGAGCAACTCCAACAGTTTTGAAAAGTGTTAGAATTAAATGTTATTGTATTCAATATATAATTAATTACATATTCATTACAAAATCATGTTTGTTTTGCGTCTCAATGTTGTGTTATTTTGCGAGAAATTATTACCATTTTCTTTTGAGTTTGTGAAAACTTTCCACAAATTGGCCGCTAGTGGCGCTGTTGAGAAATGAAAGAAACATGATGTAGTACCGTAGAAAGCTGCACGCGATGTTATGTGCATACGTGTACGTGTCGCGTTGTTTCACGCTCAACGGTAATACATCAGAAATGAATATTCATTAGATGTAAATGACTTTGACGTCACGCTCGTTTTCACGAAACTGGGATAAACTCGCGGAAAGAAAGGCAACAAAAATGCATTTTTAAACATAAAAACCGGCGTCAAAGATGGGGATCTTGACAAGTATCTGTTTTACTTGACATGGCTCTTCTCAATTAAATTGAAACCTAAAAAAAGTTGGGAATCGTTGGAGTTGCTCTTTAACTAGTTTTATTGGCATGGAAACTGAAGGCGAAGATGTAGACTTGAAAAAACTGGGTTTGGTGGTCCACGGGATTGGGTTTTTGAGTTGAAGGCTAATAGCCAAATCTCGACTAAAATTTCAGTGATGGTCCTGGCTGTATTGGCCCTAATAAATTCAACATCTAACCAATCTGTTGAATTCTAGCAGTGAATAAAGAGTTTATTCTAGCTGTAGGACTTTCCTGTCGGTGGATTCTGTTGAATTCAGCTGGTTGCCCAGAGAAAATCCGAAGGAATTAGGGTCAAGTGTGGTTCCGAGAAGAGCAGTTGGATCCACTCAACCAAAATCCAGCTAAATCTTCTGCCCAATTTAAAGTAACAAATTGCAAACTCCAAAACTCGCCCAGGGCCAGAGTTGACCACATTCCAACCGATGAATCAGTGAATGATTTTTTTTTTGGTGTGGTATTTTGGAGCTTCTCAGTACTGGGGGGTGTCAACATGCTCAACAAGGATGTCTATAATTGATCCTCTTCCTGTCAGCCCTGTCCCTGGGTACCCTCCCCAGGACGTTGCCTCCTCCCCAGCGGAAGAGAGAACCCTTATTTTAAAAGTCAGGGAAGACAACTTCGGTCCAATAACAACAACAACTTGGTGCATATTCCCCCCCCCCCTTTCCTAAAAAATATCAAGTGAAGGTCATGGCATGGTTGAAGAAGAGTTTTGCTCTGGCTGGCATTAGATTTGGAGGCTGGGCAAAATGGAGCACATGGGAGATAAGATGTAATGGAAGGTGTTGATAATGTAAGAACAACCTTTACCGAATAGTTTCTAGGTGTGGTGTAGCAGTAATAATGTGGTTTGCTTGCGGTTTGTGATTCATTTGCGGCTGGCTTGGAAATCTCTTTGAAAATAATTTGTTTGTGGTAATCTGTTCTGTTGTCTTAGGAACCGTTTAGCCAGTTGATTGCGTAAACCGCACTTTGGACCAAATTAGAACTGTTTTGGGGAGAGCGTTCAATCTTTGTCACATATGATGTGCCATGTTAGCATTTCCCTGTAAATGATTCATGTAATTTTTTTTAATGTTTGTTTCATTGCATTAAAGGTAAGGTTACAACATTTGCAAACATAAAACAAGACAAAACTACTAAACTATTATGAAATATTTTCAAAGTGAACAAAGAAACTGGCAGGAGCGGAATTCACTTGATTCACCCCAAACCTTACAACCTCCAACAGCAGGTTGTGTTGAATTTTGTTTGATTTAGTACCGTAGGGGTTCAGTGTGATGTTTAATTTTGTTAGGTGAATTCATGCCCAGGCACACCGGAAAAACACAAAACCACACAATGACTCAGTTTAGTGCGATCCTGTATTTATTAATACCGAAAGCCTTATTTTGATAAATTTGAACAGGTAGGTTACTGAATTTTCCACTATCCCACCGGGTAACCAAGGAAGCAAGTTTGGGTAGCCCGGAGGGATTTTCACTAGAATTTGGACAGCGGGCTAGCTAGTTCTGTATCGAGGCCTGGTTTTTGGAGTGCCACCAAATTGCACTCGGCCATGGCAGGGGGATGTGCGACATAGGAAATGTCTCATGTCATATACCAACCGCCACAACCAATTTCATCAACCTTGCCTTATCAATTAGGAAAGTGTAAATTAGACTCGGTAGAGGTGTTGTGTCGGGGTGTTTTTGTTTGCTTTGGCTCCTGCCTCCAACGTGTCGATGGTAGGAACAGGCCTGACAATCCTTAGTAGCCAATATCTACAGTAAATGATGAATAGTTCCCAAACATGCCAAAGCTTGGACGTTCAATGTCCAGCAAGTTCTTTGATTAAAGCACAGGAGGATTTTTGGAGGATTGAGGATGAATGGTGATTGAAGCACCGGAGGATTTTGGAGGATTGAGGATGAATGGTGATTGAAGCACAGGAGGATTTTGGAGGATTGAGGATGAATGGTGATTGAAGCACCGGAGGATTTTGGAGGATTGAGGATGAATGGTGATTGAAGCACGGGAGGATTTTGGAGGATTGAGGATGAATGGTGATTGAAGCACGGGAGGATTTTGGAGGATTGAGGATGAATGTTGATTGAAGCACGGGAGGATTTTGGAGGATTGAGGATGAATGGTGATTGAAGCACAGGAGGATTTTGGAGGATTGAGGATGAATGGTGATTGAAGCACGGGAGGATTTTGGAGGATTGAGGATGAATGTTGATTGAAGCACGGGAGGATTTTGGAGGATTGAGGATGAATGGTGATTGAAGATGAATGGTGATTGAAGCACCGGAGGATTTTGGAGGATTGAGGATGAATGGTGATTGAAGCACAGGAGGATTTTGGAGGATTGAGGATGAATGCATTTTTTGGGGCAGGATGGTTCCTATTAAAAAGGGTCTAGGGGGTTAGGGTTAAAAATGAAAAGAAAAATGCAAATGGTAGCCTGGTCAGTTGTAGATGGTTTATCGCCTGCTTGACCGTTTCCATTGTCAGTTTTGGCTCCCTTTTCCATTTGGTTTGATCGTCATTGTGGCTCTCTTGTTCACGGTCATAATTGTACCCTCACTGTAAAATCAATTCTGATACAATGTCCAATCACACCAGGTGTAAATCCTCATTTTCACATAATCGGAGAAAATGCCATCAGCACACAAAACAGCAAGACGCAGACTGTCGGGGTAGAGTTGGTTCGTGACGTCATTCGGCTGAAAAATGGAGAGAGAAAAAATGGTATCCGAATGCTCTAAACTTTTTCACTAAAATGGCATTTCTGTTACTCGCAGCTTTTCTGAAAGCCGGACTTGCACTTTATTTCAATTGATAATAATTATGGTAAGCAATTTTACTAACATTTCTGCTCATATTTCTTGGTCAAAAGAATAAGATGGATTAAACCCTTCTACTGGGGGGGGGGGGGGACAAAGTTCCGTCTGGTATGTATGACACTTCAAAACCTTGTAAAACAAAACACAAAAATGTGTGCAAACAAAACACACAACATTCAGTACAGTTTTCTAAAGGCATTGTTGCTATGTATGCAGTTATGCACACAGGAAGGATAGGTCAATTATTGTGTGTACTGTGTGTTATGGCAAGTGTTCAAAGTTCTAATATTGATCTTGGAAAACTAAAAATACTGACAATTTGGGAGATTGCCAACATGGGGCTCAGTTGGTAGAGCACTGGTACGGTATTCCGGAGGTCGCAGGTTCAAATCCCACTCCTGCCAGTTTTCTTTGTTCACTTTGAAGGTTCATTCAAATTACCTAGTCACTTTCCCTTGTGGTTTGTTTGACGATATTGGAAAACTAAACTTAGACAGTATCTCCAGGAAGGACCCACTTGTCCGTGTTCAATTGGGAATCTGTCTTATGTATATAACATCCTGCGCAGTGTTACATCGCCCTGTCCATGGCGACCCTCTCTAAGTATACGGTTGCCCCTCGTCGTTTGTTCCGCTCACCTGCCCAGCATGACCCCTTATTTGTTCCTCCCACACGTCCATTGTCTCCATGTTTGGGCCACGAGGTTGTCCAAGCCTCGGCAATCAGAAAATGAGTTGGCAGTTGCAAATGAGCGTTTCCTTTTGGCTAATCTCTTGCGGCACCCTTCCGGATTCCAGAGATGGAACGTGCTGGTAAAGGCATAGTTACATTTGCAAGATACACTGCAGAGGCCCTGTATGAAGTCGTCCTCGTGTTAGAATTGGTCTGAGGTCATCGTCTAATTTTGTCGTGACTCTGTACAAAGGCTGACCTTCCTGGAAAATTTGTCTGTGACCAGTGGCAACAGAATGGGAAAGAAGGAGGTTGCGCAACTATGATGTCAATGGTGGGGCGGGGAGAAACTACTGAATTTGAAAAAAATAGTATATTCTCAAAAGGGCATCAGGCTCAAATTTCATACAAATGTCCAGTGGACCATTGGGTTTAGTAGTACCAAGTGATTCACTTGACTAGGGTAAGTTTTTCAAGAGCAGAGTCGATCAAAACTTCGGTGCAGTGTTATAAGCAAGTCCAAATCACAGGTCAAATCACTCGTCAATCGCAAGTCGGCTCACAAGCTACAGAGGATGGACAATGACGAAGGAATGCTTTTGTCACAGTCTGATGAGTAGCTTGTGACTTGGCTTGAGACCAGACTTGATTTGACCTGCGATTGACTCGTGATGACTTGATTACAACTCTGCTCCAGTAGTTGTCAAAACTCACCAAGGACCTCTGTGTACGTGTGCTGTTACATGAACTATTTTTGACAATTGGAGCCCCAACTTGTTAACCTAACAAATCCTCCAATGTTAATGTGATTTCACATGCACCCTTGGGGTAAGGGTTAATTAATGATTGAAAATTTGTCAGTTGAGTGAAAGTAAACCAGGCTCACGTCATTCAGAGTGAAAAATCTGAGATTAAGTTTTTTTTTAAATGTGTGCTTGATAAGTCCCTAAAAATGACTGGACTTGGTCCGTTATGAATTTGAAGACCTGTGGTGGTGGGGTGGAGTAGAAGTATGGAGTGTGGAGTTGCCTTAAGCACTTGGACACATGCCTCCCCTCTCCTTGACTCACACCCCCCTTCCCCAAACCTTCCTTTATTCATTTCAGTCTTCAAATTTATAATACTGTCAAGATTGGATTCTCGAAAGGAGATTGGATTGGTACGGAGGGGAGAGTTGGGCCTTGGAGCAAGCAAGCACATCCCCCCGCTTTGATTCCCTAACTCTCCCTTGCCCAGCAGCTCTCCAAGTGCCTGGTGGTCCTCGGAGAAATTGAGTCACCGGCTGCACATGGATTCCATTCCTTTTGCTGGTTTGATACCGAGTGTGATGTACCTGTTTCTGCCCTTCGTGTCCCTTCTTTCTTTCCAGTTTTGTGGGACCCTATAGGGGCCTCTGAAACCCACCCCCCATCCCCCCCATCCCCCCCCCCACCCCCACCAAGGCAACCCTTGATGCTACTGTCTGTGGAAGTGGTAAATAGGGTCAGAAGGCCATCGTTTCCGATCAGGCCAGGATATTGAGATACTGTTGCCCCCTCCCCCTCCTCTTGTTTTTTTGTTGTATAGCTGCAGCGATCCATCTTGAGAATATCTTGGAATTCCTGTAGGAAGTGAGGCATGGTAAACGGGTGGCTTGCTGTCTTCTGTCACCCATCACGCTGTCACGGCGACGGGAAAAACTTTCCCTTATTGTCTGAAGAGTCATGGTGAATTATTGAGAGGTGCAGTCGTTTGGGCGGCGTTTTTTGTTCTCTCGGCATATGTGGTATATGTGAGGGGGGGGGGGGGGGGGGATTGGGTTGGGTGTCCATAATTTTGAATGATATTATTGGTTGGTAAATAGTGTGTGCACCTTGCCCGTTTCTCATCAAACTGGTTGCAGTTGCAGCACCCATCACTCAAAGGGGTGGTTACATTCATGTCCAACAAGTTGTACCCTGATGTCAGAGGGACTCCATTTTGTTGATTTCCCAGCAGCAGCATGGTCAGTTGTTGTTATGCATTGCCCCCCCCCCCCCTCCCCCCCAGCAAGAGAGTTGCAGTCGGGTGCCGTTGTCACATAAATATCAGACTCGCTGAAAATCTGACTTGTTGTTTATCCTGCGCATGTAGAGTAAGCCTCCCCCGTACACCAAAACAGTGAGAAACACGGCGTAAGTGTGTAGATTAGGCCGAGAAATAAGGTTGGGGTTGTAGAGCCAATGATTTTCCGTTTCAGAAAAGTCAATTTTCCATTTTGACAAATCTTCATTTCCGTTTCGCCCATTACAACAGTGTACAAAAATCTGTTTCATTTCCATTTGACATTATTTCATACATGTAAATGAATGCACAATGAAAGAGGCCAATTCCGTTAATTCCATTTGGTTTCCACTAAAACGGAAAATCATTGGCCCTAGGGTTGGGAGTTAGGGTTTAAGTTAGGGTTGGGATGAGGTTAATGCCGAAAATTGGGTTCATTATCAAAGCAGTTGTGTATAAAAAATGCAGCGTGGGTAGAAAGTCGGATATTAATGGGAGTCGGATATTCATGTGACACCGTCACATGCTATACTTGTCAATAGATTTGTCCCCGCAACGGATTTATAACGGGAAGCCCCGTCGCAACGAAGAATCAGACAACACAATGGAGTCCAATTTCAGGGAGCTGCTTAGAACTAAAGATTGCATAGCAAATTGTCCCGCTAAGCAAAGAAGAGAACCGGTCACAAACGGTATTCACCGCATGCAATGTTGGCTGGTAAACCTGTTTCTTGCTTTGTGAAATGTTTCCGTGCTTAGCACGTTTTGTGCTAAGCAGCTTTGTGGAATTGGGCCCCAGCTCATCCTCCTAATTGCTTAGCGCACCACCTGTTGGAATAACGTCTACTGTTTGAATAAACAGGCTGCCCTATTGACTAGACCTGATCCATTGGCCTGTATAAGTGGTTTAATATAGACGTTTGCAAGAATTTGGCAAAGTTTCCCAAAATGTCAACCCCTAAGTCTAACTATGAAGGCATGAACCCCCTTAAGGCCCAGCCCCCCAGCCTCAAAAGGTACCACTGACCCCTGGAGAGCTAGCCCAAAATGAGTCACTCGTCTTTTCACCACATTGGTTTCATTGCGACACCCCGTAGGGGAGCTCTCGTTGGGCTAAACAAAATTATTCTGGCAGTGGAAAGGGGGGGGGGGGGGGGGGTGTTCGAGATTCAACGTGTGAGTGGGGTGAAGCTAGAGGAAATCAAGGGGGAAACTTTTGATCAAGATCGTTAGTCATTCCTCTGCGGCCATTGTGTCACTGGCTTGTATTTTGATGTGTTCTCTTGTTCATGTTTTTTTCTTCATGAAGTTAAAAATTGTACAGCAATGACAGATGTGGTCCTGTGAGCTTGTGGTCCTGTGAGCTTGTGCGCTTCAGTCAGGTTTTTTGATAATTCAGATGGGACAGCAATCTGCTGACTGTGATCCTTATTTTCTGCGCTTGGTCGTTGGAAGGATAACGAAATTTAGTCACAACCAGTGCTGGATGTTATATGTTAAGATGAAAATATTTGTTTGCAAATTAATATGCAATACATGTAGAAAAATTGGAACCCAGCCAAAAACCTGAGCACATGGTGTTGGTGGCCGGTACCCTTCTTTCACTTGAACCATGATTCTGAAATTGTCTAAGATTTACTACTCGTGGGGAATTTTTGTTATTTTTTGAATCTCAAGGAATGTCTGAAGGTTCACAGAAATCTAAATAGGAAAAATGCTCTTAGTAAAGATTTGGACGTTTTTTTTATGTTTTAGTACGTCAGTTCAGACTCTAGACGTCAGAAGCATGGCAAGCGTCGCTTTTACTTCTGAAAGTTTTTTTTTGGGGGGGGGTTCCCTTGTGATTTTTTGTTTTCTGTCCCAAGTCTCGATAAACAAAAATGACATCCGATCTTTACTCCTTGTGTATTGGACATTTCTTTCAGAACCATTCATTTGATTAATGTCGGCATTTAACCCTTTGCTTACCAATGTCGAGTCTACTTGACGAGGAAACCACACGCTAGAGCGTCCAGATGGATATTCACCATGTTTCAACAACCTGTATTGCTTGCGTTTTTCGCCGCTTACGTATGATTCTTTTACCAAAAGAAAGCTTATTCAGACCTTTCTGATGGTGCTGTCAAATTCATAGGTTTCCGGTATAATATTTTGAGAGAATTCTCTCCGGACTTTCCCTGTACAGTTGTGTGTATGGAATGGCATTTGTTGATGTAACAAACAGGTTTCCTGTTTGATAAAGTGGGCCAGAAGAGAAAGCGACCATAACTTTGCTATTTTAGCAGCTATGACTTTGCTTATTTTAGCAGCTATGACTTTCATTTTTACACCATATGAAAGAGAAGTTTTCAGAGAACAAACTCTGCACACAACATTTTCCTTTTCAATCAACTCTTGAGGGTGAAATCTTTGGTTGAAAATACGATTCAGCAAGCAAGTCGGCTGCTTTTTCTGCTGGAGTGGCTTACGTTTGACTGAACAAAGAATGAGGTACTGGGGGAAGATAAGCCAATAAACAATGTGGTACAAAATTTGGTTAATACGTGCGACATTTATATTTTGAAGCCATTTTTTTGTTTTGCTCATTTGATTTTTTCCCAGGTGCTTAACGAAGCTGTGGGGGCGCTGTTGTATCACTCCATAACACTGACCAAAGAGGACTTGGAGAAGTTCAAGGCGTTACGGATCATCGTGCGCATCGGCTCAGGCTATGACAACATTGATATCAAAGCTGCGGGGGATCTAGGTAAGTGCTGCCGGTAAAAATTCACCAGAAAAGGCTGAAGTAATTGCTTTTACATTCACAAATAGTTTTCTTGTTGACTTCCATAATTCATTAGTGGGTGGAAATCGATTAAGTTGAAATTGTCAGTCAAGGGCACGGAAAGGTCACGAAAATGTCAAAAACAAGAATTGTGAAAGTATTGTAGTGTTCTCGACGAGGGGTTTTAGCAGGGCGGGCCGCCCTGCCAAAATTGTATGCCTCCCCGCTAAAGTTTTACCACCCTGCTAAAATTTTCACTGCCCTGCTATTTTTTTCCCATTGGATTTTCCCCCATTCTCCACCGTCTTCACAGTTTATCAAAGTACGAAGAAGTTTACCGCACTCTGTGGAACGAACATGAAGAGTTTGCCAGCATTAACATTCAGCAGTATTGCAGTCGAACAGATCTGGACGCAACGTACGCAACATATTATGCATTCACGTCATAAAACTATACACGTAATATTATTCTGGACTGGTTCCAATCTCCCTGGTAATATCATTTTCACTTTGTCGCGTCCAGAACCAGTTTACCTAAATTACAATGTTCCGTAACACTTGAGGGCGTCTTTTTCTCTCGGAAAATACCTTATCCACGCGCGCTGTGCCCACGTGCATCTTTAGCAATTGACGCGCGATCCTCTCACGCACATAAATATAGAACGTAAAGTTATTGTTTAAACGTTATGTGCGTGAAAGGATTGCGCGTCAATTTGATGTCGCGGCGACCATCGCCGACCGACTATAAACCAGCCTTAAGTAATAACTCAATTCTGTCGGTCTTTTTACAGTCAGACTGATCATTGGTTTATTCAGGCCCGTAACCCCCGAACCCCCCCGCTCGGTGACGAGTTCCACTCAGTAAAAAGAAAATTGCCCCCGAAAAAATCAACTTTTGATGACCAAACCCTACCCCTAAAAATCTTGCCTTCATTTCAAGTTGTAAACACGAGCAAATTTGATTCAAAGAGTCAGAAGAAAGTGGCTAGGAAATGCCTCAATCAAAAATCCTAGAATCCAAAATTTTCTCGGGCCCTTAAGCGGGCCCCGGACCCTTAAGCGGGCCCCGGACCCCATGCCGTAAGGGCTTCGCGCTCCGCGCTCCGCGCTCGCATTGTGTCTGCCGCCCTGCTAAAATTTAAGGCCGTGGAGAACACTGTATTGGCAAGTGACATGTATGGAAATCTCAGAAATACGTACATAGTGGAAAGGTAGTCATTTGGAGGTCATAATTTTTTTTTTTTCGGGGGGGGGGGGGTGGTGATGGGCCTGATGGCACGAAAACGTGATTTTAGAAGTTATGCTTATTATTAGATTAAAAAAACAAACTGGTTGAGCCATGGAAGCAAAGAAAAACATGAAATGAAGAAGTGGAACCTGGTAATAAAATCGTTCCTTTCACGCCCATGCAGGGCTGTAGTCGAGTCCATCGCAAGTCCATCACAAGTCCCTGCAAGTCCATCACAAGCACTCCGGTCCTAATTACAATCACAAGTTATTCAAATGAGCTTTGACAAAGGCATTCCTTTGTCATTGTTCATCCACTTACTTGTGACCAGCTTTATGAAAGGACTTCTGACTGGACTGCAACTCTGCGCCCATGCACACAAATGTATCTCAAGTTTGGTACATGACTGGACATCAGAGGCCTGACAAGCAATTTATTTTACAGCTCATAATGCCATAGCAACAAGTGGCTATTTTTTTTTACGGGCAGTGGCGTGACACAAAGATACAATAAAATGTTGATATCTTTTTATGTTAATCATCGTTTCACAATGTGTTCAGCAATGTTTTCTCCGCCCGAGTGCCACAAAATTGACTCGTTTTTATCCTTTGGACCAAGAAATACACGTACAAGCATAAATGTCAATAAAATTGCTTACCATAATTGAAATCTATTAAAAATGAATCATCAGTTCAGCTTTCAGAAAAGTTTTATTTACAAAAAAATGTGATGTTAGTGAGAAATTTTCAACTCTTCGGACCCATTTTGATATAGTTTTTCAGCCGAATGACATCATATCATGAACCGTCTCTGCCCTGACTAAGGATGGGAATTTACGTTTAATTTGATAAAATGTTTAGCAAAACTTTCCCGTAGCGTTAAAACGTTTAACCCCTTGAGTACGGTATTTTACGGGAGACGTCGGGGTGCCGCGGCGGCTCTGGCAGCCAAGCGAACTGCTACAATGTGTTTGTGCAGTCAAGCGTAACCTATACACAATAATCCAACATTGGATTGAAACTGCACAAACAGCGGCCAATGGCGTCATCCGGCCTGGTGGCACTGTTTAATCCAACAATGGATTGAAACTGCACAAACAGCGGCCAATTGCGTCATCCAGCCTGGTGGCACCGCTTTTTTTTGCGCCAAATTCCGTCATCCGTACGCAAGGGGTTAATAGTCAACAATTGCAAAAAGGCTGCCGCCCGTCCCAGTATTTGTGTAGGACGTAGGGGAGGTGCTGTCCGCGTCGAGCACTGATCATGGCCCAGCGGCGTATTGAAAACATCAAACACAAACAACTGTATACACTGTGTAGTACTAAAGGCATTTGTATTTCTTTGTAAATAAAACTGAAATGTAGATTGCGTAAGTACAAGGTCCAATTTATAAAATTTGAGTTCCGTTTAAACGTTTGGGAAAATTTCTAAACGGATTTGAATTTTTTTTCATTTAAACATTTAAACGTCCCATCCTTAGCCCTGATATGTTGGCCACTTTCGTCTTGCAGGGTTTAGTATCATTATGTGTATTCTTGCAGGCATGGCAGTGTGTAATGTACCGGGTTACGGCGTAGAGGAAGTCGCCGATTCCACACTGTGTTTGATCCTGAACCTCTACCGCCGCACCCACTGGATGGCTGAGATGGTCAAGGATGGCAAGAAGCTCCTGGGGGCTGAACAGATCCGAGAAGCCGCCGTTGGAGCCACGAGGATCCGAGGGGAAACACTGGGCATCATCGGACTAGGTATGGGACTCCTGAAGTTGGGCAAAAGCAATCCCCATTGGCTTAACTTACACCACGGTGTAGGATTTACACCACATGAGTGTTGTTCACCTTGCCGTGTTCTTTTGATGAAGGTGGTGTGAGGACATGGTGGTTTCACATCGGAGTATGTACTGACAACAAGCAACACTTCTTAAGCTCTTGAATATGGATGACAGCTATAGCTGCGGTTGGAAAAAGACCACCTGGCCGGTTGTCATTCATATGCGCATTCCTGCAAATAATCAATCCATTCATGTTTCAACTGTATGTTTCTTGAATGGGAGTGTAATGAATAGATGGAGCTTTTTCAAAGCTTTCATTCACACAAAAGGGGGCCTCCTAGTGTGATGAATAGGATCACTCTCCTGTGGTGTATATTGTTTGCATTTATGCTTGGCTGCACAGCCCATTCTTGGCATACCATCCCCCCTACCATCTCTCCCCCCCCCCCCCCCCCCCCCCCCCCCCCCTCTCCCTCTCTCTCTCTCCCTCTCCCCCTCCCATCAATAACAGCTGGACACAGGGGCTTAAAGTGAATGAAGGCTTAGTTTGATAAAGCTCATTTATTCATTATACTCTCACTCAAGAACAATATAGTCAAATAATGAATGGTTTGTGTATCAGCAGGAATGCGGCGATTAAACATCAACCCGGCCCAGGTGTCTTGCTTCAAGGTTCTGGCGTTAAGCATCTTCCGATTTTTGTCTCCTCGATGTAGGTCGCTGCGGCACGGCGGTAGCACAGAGAGCCAAGGCGTTTGGGTTCAACATTCTCTTCTACGACCCTTACCTAGCGGATGGTATAGAAAAATCACTGGGGCTCACTCGCGTCTATACATTGCAGGTAAGCTGTTACGTCATCCTGGTGTTAACAAAACTGATGGCTCACAAAGAATCCACGACTCTAACTCTCGGCCATGTGAAGTAGGCAATATCTTGTGGCTTTCAACAAGATCTAGCCGCCCTCATTTGTCAACTACTGGTCGATTTTACCTGGCACCCAGGATGTGTTGCTGGTATAGGTTACTTGGAATGTTGACCTCTGGTTGATAAATGATCATTGCTCCACATTGGCCCCCTTAATTGCAACTGACCGGTAAAAAGTTACTGATCATGAATTTATTTTGCAGTTGAGAAGGCTTTGTGTGAAATGATGGAAATATTCAGTGTCTTGTGATTTATCTTGACTCACAAGATCATAATCTATGAATTTGAAGTCATCTTTTTGATTTTGGCTTTAAAATCATTTTTTTCTTTTTTTTTAATGCAAGTGCAAAGTTAAAAGCCACTCTATGTAAAGGGCTACAAATGGAGGCAGTTGGGTTGGCAACATTTTGGGTTGCCAACATTACCACCCTTACAGTTTTCCCCCCTCTCCAATCTAAACTTAATCCTAGCTGTGTTTATTTGCCGCAGGACCTTCTGTTTCAGAGTGACTGTGTGTCGCTGCACTGCTCACTCAACGAGCACAACCACCATCTCATTAACGAATTCACGATCAAACAGATGCGGCAGGGTGCGTTCCTGGTCAACACGTCGCGGGGCGGCCTGATTGACGAGAGCTCCCTGGCCCAGGCGCTGAAGGAGGGCCGCATCCGGGCTGCGGCCCTCGACGTCCACGAGACCGAGCCCTTCACATTCGCCATTGGGCCGCTCAAGGACGCCCCCAACCTGATCTGCACGCCGCACAGCGCCTGGTACAGCGAGCAGAGCAGCACGGAGGTACGGGAGAGTGCGGCGGGTGAGATACGACGTGCTGTGACCGGCCGGATACCCCACAGCCTACGCAACTGCGTCAACAAGGAATACCTCATCCCCAGTAATCAGTGGACGGAAGTAGCCGCCCAACCCCCCGAACTGAACGGCTCGGCCACCTACCGTTACGCCCCCACTGCGCAAGTGGTCGTGCCCCAACCCACGCAGCCCGGTATGGAGAACCACGGCGTGTCTGCGCTCATGCTCACCTCCAACCTACATGCCGATTCCACATTGACCACTACACCGAAAGCGGAGGGAGACCAATGAGAGCAGGGAACCAGCTATTATTATTATAAATAAAATCACGCCATACTTGCTGAGAAAAAAAAAAAAATCCTCTTTTCCCCCTATATCTTCCAAAACAGCAGTGTGTATATTGATGAAAAGAAAACCAAACATTTTTGAAGGTAACTATTGCTTCCCCCCTTCATTGGTGTGCAGTTGCTGTTGAATTGCCAGAGGCAAAAAACTTGTGCTGTCGCCGATGTACCCCACCAACTCGCACTGCATCTTGTTTGTATTCATCCATCCAGTTAATTGTCATTGGGTTTTTTATGAAAAGAGAAAAAAGATGTCATGCATGTTATGTTTTTATTATCAACACTTTTCAAATGACAACAAAAATATGTCTGTGCAAGAAAATTCTTGAGTGTAAAATTGTGTACGTGAAAACACTGATGTTCGTTGTGTGCATAAAACTGTTTGCACCCACTGTCAAATTTATGGTTTGTGATGTCGGTGATCAAAAAATGTTGAAATGTTGGGCCGGACCAAGTCTTACCTCGCTGAAGATCTTTGCACTGTGAGTTTTTGTGGTGTTACGTTTTCTCGTTTTTCTCGGTGACGTGTTCGTAACAAAAGAAAGGGGAGGCCTTCCCGTAAAAGAAACGAGAGTTTATTATCGGGTGAAAACTACTTACACGTATCTGCTCGTTGTTTGTTCATTTCATTATTTTTTTTTTTTGCATATCACTTTTTGTATTTTTGAATTTTTGAATTTACATGAAAACGCGAAGCAGTATCAGAGTATTGCATGCTGTACATTGTAGTTTTATAACGAGAAGAAAAAAAACAACTTAATTTTGTTTCTGGTTTTTTCCCTTTTTTTTCCAACATTGAAGGAGCCGATGTGTGTGTATGTGTGCTTGTAGGTTGTCAGTTAAAGGTTGCATTTTGTTCAACAGGGGTGAGATTTGTCAGGATTTTTTGTCGGGATTTCAGCATTTTTAAAGAATCTCTTTTGCAATCTGGAATTCCCGAGGTGTTTTTACCTGTAAAAGTGGATATAGATCAATAAAAACGGATATTTTAAGGGGGTCCTTTTTTTTAGGCAAATACAAACTGTGTGTTCATCTGGGGTCCTCGTGGATTTTTTTTGTGGATTTCGTGGAATTTTCATTTTCGGCCAATCTCACCCCTGTGTTCCCTTCATTTGCTACACTCGGCATTTGAGGACATATCAGTTAGAGATGCCGTAGGTTGGGGAATAAAAAGGGACACATTTACGAAACCTTTGCTTTCTGATCTCTTAAGAGTTTTTTTGTACCAAGTGTTACAGGGCAAGAATAGTTCACTTTGCAAACAAGGAACTTAAGCATCATCCGGTATGTCTGTGGTAAATAGCAATATTCATTTCTCTGAATTGGAGAACTTCTGTATAATCCAAGTCGCATCCAGCCTTACGCGTAGCGGCCATTTTCGAGGTACAATGTACACACAGAAGATTTAGCTATGCCTATCTAAGGTAACAAAGACTTTCTTATTCAAGTTCTCCCCGAACAAGGCTAAAAGCCACTCAAGGGTATCTGCAGGTCTTTAAAAAGTCTTAAAAAGTCTGAAATTGACTTTTCTCAATTTAAGGCCTTAAAAAGCATTAAAAAGTATTAAATTGAGTTCTCCAAGGTCTTAAAAAATGGACGAAGTGAGTAATGATTTTTTTTTTATCAGCTCGTAAATAACGATCACATCGTGTCTGTAAAAAAATCAGCTATTGAAGCGCATAGTGTATTTTTTCCTGGAAAGCTGATCGCACGTGGCAGAGCGTTCCAATCCCGGGATCTAAAATCCACATCTATCTAGTGTCGGTCCGCTTATTTTGGGTCTTAAATTTCATTTAGGGCAGCATTAAATAGGGTCTTAAAAGTCTTAAATTTGACTCTCTGAAACATGCAGATACCCTGCACTCAAGGTACAGAGCTACTAAAAGAAAAAAAATCAAAGACACAAGAGGTAGGAATTAAGATTCCTCTTGAAGCAGGAAAGATCGTAAGATGCAGGGAAAGAATTCCGTAGAGATACAGAACGAGGGGAAAAGCTATTGGCATTAGTCTTGAAGATGGTCGATAAGCGTAAAGTCTATGTACGACAATTTGCTAAATTAGAAATATTGCATATGACACGTTTCCCCCTTGTGTATGTAATAAAGGGCTAATCTGCATTTTATCTTCACAGTGGGTATCATTAAAATAGAATACCAATCTAATAAACCCCGTTCCCTTGATACATTAGCCAATCACAGCCGTGCGTGCCACACGTATGCGCATCACACTGACATTCTGAAGTGCATGTCCACAAAAATGGAAATTCGATTTGAGGCAAGCATAGCAACCTACATGTACATCTCTTTGGTATGACGCCATGCCACGCTGGAAATCATACCCATTGCAAGCTGTAGTTTGGGCTTTTGTCTGACGTAACTTGGCCAAACTCTGCGATACACCAGCACTGTCCTGGCAAACTCTAATTCTTAATTAAACTTGACTGAAATTTTCCAACTCAATCAGTTACGTAGAAAGCACAAGCAATGTCAGTAACCGGCCATTAACCCCTTGCGAACGGATGACGTCTACACACGCCCAAAAAAATTGCCACCTGGCTGGATGACATTTATACACGCAATCTCTGCATTTTCAATCCATTGTTGGATTATTGTGTATGTAACGCATGGCTGCACAAGCCCCTTGTGTCCATTTCGCTTGGCAGCACAGGCGGCCCCGGCGCCTTATTATATATAACTGTACTCCAGGGGTTAAACTACATAATAACATAATTCGTCAAACAATCCACACCCGAACAAAGATACTGACAATTTGGGAGACCGCCAACATAGGGCAAGATGTAGCTCAGTTGGTAGAGCGCCGGTACGGTAACCCGGAGGTCGCAGGTTTCAAATCCCGCTCCTGCCAGTTTCTTTGTTCACTTTGAAAATATAAATAAAACATGCTTTGCTGGTGTCTATAGGTGTTTTGTTAAACACAAGTTCAATTTAGCAGCATTGTACAACTGCCTGCTAAATCTTAGTAAACGTTTGGGATGTCGTGGGTGGTCAGGCAGCAGTACTTGGCCCCCATTCAACTGCTGAGAAAATGTCTAATTTCCTGCAGTGTGCATAACATTTTACCATTTCTGATTCCTGGGTCATACATGTAGTACAAAGTTTGTGTCGTTCCTCAAGTTGTTAATTACAGAGATTGGATTTGGGGTCAGTTGTAACGTGAATACTCTCATCAATACGGTCTACAGCAGGTTTGGGCAAGAACCATGCTTTATGTTGATAATTGTTGACTAACATTGCCTCAGCCGTGTTTAGTTAACCTCGTCTAAAGATATGGCCTTTATAGCACTGTTTAAATGTGTGATTCAACATGAAAGCTGTGAATGTTTGAGCTCAATCCGTCATCTGAGTCACAAAGAAATATTGAAAAAGAGTTCGTTTTTTTAACAGTGGTTTGTGCACGTTCATATAGGCTTATTTCAAATGTAGAAATCGAAATATGCCATAGTGCAATTTTTTCCCAAAGATGACAGCATTTCAGACAGAAATATTTCTCAGGAGAATATAGGATGACTCTGCAGTCAACCATGTGAATTACGGTACTGAAATGTTTAAAAGATCGAACAAATACAAGCTTCACTCAGTTTGTACATAACTATATTCCATTGGTTACGTGTACCTTTCATGAAATAACTTGAAGTCCCCCCCCCCCCCCCCCCCCAAACATTTTGAGCGTACTAGAGTGCAGACAGCAAGACCTGGGGTAATCAGTTGGTCAAGGAAATGCTGCCGTCCGTTTTTTAGATTGTAGACAGTCATTGCATTTAGGAAATAAAAATTGCTCTTGTAGGTGCCGATGTAGATAATGTGTAAATTTTTGTAGAATTTTTCGCCAGTTTTTGCTGCACAGCACAGCGGGTGGCAAATGATGGGAACGGTCATTAGTTCCATCCATTGTACTTAGATAGAAACGTCGGACACATGTTGCCGAAGAACTGAAATCGAGCGGATTAAAATTGGTTGGTTTTACACCAGAAATTCAACAATCGCATTTAGCCAAAAGTAAGTCCTGCTTGTGTCCCGGCCAATACATTTGACTTCCGCTAGACATTAGGAGCCAATTTTCTGCAGCTTCTTAGCACAACATGACATTTTTGTAAGCAATGGCATGAAGTTAACATTCTCCTTACCACATTGTTTATTGGCTTTATCTTCCCCCAGTACCACATTCTTTGTTCAGTCAAGCATAAAACCACTTATGTAGAAAAGCAGCTGTTTGTTGAATGGTTATATTTTCAACCAAAGATTTCACCCTCAAGAATTGATTGAAAATGTTCTGTGTAAAGTTTGTTCCGTGAAAATTTCTCTTACCAGTAAAAATGAAAGTTGTAACTGCTAAAATAGCAAAGTTATGGCTGTTTTCTCTTCTGGCCCACTTTATCAAACAGGAAAGTTGTTTGTCACATGAACAAATGGCACTCCATACACATAACTCTATAAGGAAACTTCGGATACAGTTTTCTCAAAATAATGTAATGGTGACACAAATTTGATAGCAGCATTGGAAAGATCCGAACAAGCTCTTTCTGTTGGTATATAGATCATGTATGGACAGCGAAAAACACAAGCACTACAGTTCGTTGAAACATGGTGAATATACAAATATATTTGTTGTTTGGATACTTTGGTGTGTGGTTTCCTTGTTGAGTAAACTCCACATTGGTAAGCAACAGGGGTGCTGTGGCTTGTCGAGTATTACCTTGACATTGGGCCCAAGGCTTAACCTATTCCTTACAGATCGTATGGAATCTGTGTCAATGGCCTGCATTTAATTCTGTGCCAACTGAGATCTCAAAGAAATTCTGTGACCCTGTAAGCACAGAATATTTAGTTATGGGATGTATGCGTACATACAAGGCAAAATTGCTTGCTAAGTGTAGGATTTTCTGGTACAGTTGGCCACGATTTTTCACCGTTACTGATTCCATGAAATTGTACCCTGTTCAAGGTCACAAACAAGACGGCAAGCTAGATTTATCTGTCCGATTGTTGTAATATTTGAGGTATTCATAATTATTTTTACACAATTTCCTGAAAGAAAGAAAGATGGACATTTCATGCTGCTAAATATATCAGCGACAGCCTGTCTGTGTTGATTGTGTGATCTCTATATTCAACTCTGCATGACAAATCTTCTGTAATCTTGGGTCAATTTGAGAAGTGGATTCAAGAGCCCAGATTGCTTCAGGCTGTCTGAATATTAATCTGCCGTACAACTCTTCCTGAACATACAGAATGGCGTTGGTTTTTAATAGAACTGTAATCAAGAAATATTGTTCGCTGCTGCAAGAGGTATTACAAAAAATAAAGATTTTGCCTATTTGCCAGCGGATCATTAAAACTCCAACTTCTGACTTTTATATATATAGACACAGGCACTGTTGTTAATATTTGTTCTAAGTGGAGGGGATTCTTGATCCTTCAAAACCCACCAGGGATTTTGTTTTGGGTAGATTTTGCAGGTTGAGGAAAGTCGTGTTCAGCCACTATTCATTTACATGGAGCTTGATGTGTATGTGTAAGTTGAAGTACAGAGAATGTGCTAGTGGGTTTTGGGGGGTTAGGGTCAAAGTGTGCGCAGACTCGCTCATTTTGTGCTGCCAGGTCACATTTTTTTTTATTGGGTGAGGGGATAAGGCAACTTTTGCAAAGCTCTATCCCTCCACCCCCAGGAACTGTGCGGCCACGACATTTTTGGATGTTTTCTTCAACGATTTCCTCTACGGTAGTTCTTGTTTATTAGTAGTAAAGTGGAACGCCGCAGGATCCACAGATTTTGTTCGGTATAACAATTTCTCATTATTTATTTGAGCAATTTCATGGAACTGCTAGGCACAAAAATTTGCTTAACAAAAACCGGTTACCGGCCGAAACTACCAGTCACAATTTGGTTGTTAATCCACTTTTTCATGCTAAGCAAATTTTTTTGCTCGGCAGCTCTGTAAAAATTGGCCCCCGTTTTATCACAAGAATGTCTGAATGTTTTTAAGGGCTAGTAAATCTCTTCAAGTTTGTGTAGCTCGTTCCTTCAGCCCTCTTGCAAGAAGTCTTTGGCGATGGGTATCCGTGTATAATTTTGGGCTGTTTTGCACAACGTGGTACCACATTGCTTTTGCACAGATATGTCATACGTGTATATTGTTGTCCGTACTGTCTTGTAAATTGTTTTCTTTTTATTCGAGAAAAAGAAACAAAGGCTTGTTTAAAAATACACAATGAAATATGTGAATTACTGAAGAAAACAATGGATCAATTTAACAAACGGAATATCACAAACTATATTCACTTGTACAAATATGATCATGTCTTCAATTGTTGAAACCGTGTTTACTTTTTTTTTTATTGTTAAAAAAAAAAAGGGCTTTTAAATATTTACAGCATCCAGTGTCGGTGTTTTTCAGAGAAAGAATAAAAAAAATTATCAGGCCAATGATTATTGTTAACAAATGTGCTTCTGAAACTGTTATTAAAACCAGGTCAAGTATAATACCATTCCGTTGTATCTGTCTAGAGGTCTTGTTTTGTTTTTCTGCAATCCAGTCTTAAAACTTACGGCTTTGAATCCGTGTGTTGGTTTACACGCCAGATCCTGCAGGCTCTGTAAATCAGCTCTAATTAATGACCAGGGGGTTTGAGACCAAGACCCCGTTCCCACTAGATCCACCAATTGCCGGATCAGATCCTGCAATTGTGTAAGTGGGAACGCTAACCGTTATAAGGTGGATCAGGATCTGATCCACCTTTCTTGATCCATCTAAAGACCAGGATACAGATCCCCCAATTGGTGGATCTGATCCGGCAATTTGACCTGTCAACATCCGGCTGGTGCACGAGTGGCGCGAAAAGTTTGCGGTCTGATGAACGAAGAAATACGTTTAGGCGTGTAGCTCATGTGAAAATTTCCCACGTGCACGACATGCACAATACACAACTACTGAACTACGGGCTGTATACAAAATGTGTCACCACGCGTGCGCGATGCAAGCGTGCATGTGTATTCCTTTCGTTCCGTACTGGAAAGTCGTCTGCTTCTAAACCTTTTTCATTCGTGTAATTTTACTTATTTTTCCATCCACAAATAATTCCGTGTTAGTGTATAGCCTGCAGCGTGTCATAGAACAACAACCGTAGCAAAGTTTGAAGAAAATACGTTTTACGATCCGATTCGAGCCAGTACTTATAATATTACGATTAAGTTTGGACTGCTCTCCGCATCCATGGGCAAAATCAGACCGAGAAGCATTTGGATTTCTTCCTCCATGTTGAAACTTCGAACATCAAAACATCGCACATGTATTTGACCCGTCCCAGCATGCAACGGCATGCGTAATACCGAACTCGGTGACCTTTTGGACTCGACACTTCCGTTCGAAAAGGTGGATCAAGCATAAGTGGGAACGCGACTTGCGGTTTCGTTGCGGTTAGACAACGGTCACACCAAAATGCCGGATCTTGATCCACCTTTTCCCAATTCGAGTGGGAACGCGGTCCAAGACCTGTATTATTAACCCCTTGCTCTTGTTTACACTCCAATGTTCTTCAATATTCACCGTCCTCCAATAACTGTCACATTATTTCAATGGGGAGTCCTTATACACTCCAAGGAATGCCAAAGGAAACTGGAGGATAACTTGGTCATGCTGTGAGTAAACAGTGTATTACACTGATAAGCAAAGCCACATGCCATAATCCTCTGGAGTGAGATTATGTCTAATAGGCTGTGAAGTGAAACACTCTGTACATGTTATGTTATAATAATTCAAATTGATATTTAACATTATAAAAAGTTACTAATAATAAATACAATGGCAATTTCCATCAAGACTTGCTGGTCAAGTGAGCAACAACAATGACCAGCAACCCTCCAATGCACTCCAGTAGGAGCTTTGAAATCAATTGTCTGGTAAAGCAAAGAATCCTCCAATGCACTGCAGCTGGAGTGCATTGGCATGTACCACTGACTTGCAATAAACAACACTCGTAGAGCAAGGATGAAATTACATCATAGAAAGCATGAAACAATTGAAAATAACAGGTATTGTACATCAGGTGTTACATGTACCTTGATGTTTATTTAAAAACGAGAGTCCACTATTATTTTTGCCACTAAAAAAGAAAAAAAAAAAGACTAAAAATTTGCCAGACTTTACACAGTTAAGAGCATGCAGTCGTACTTTCCCAATACTACCAAGGACAAAGCTTTGTGTTTTTCTGTTGTTCCTTTAATATAACCCAACCCCATAGACTAAGCACCTATTTTTTAGGGCTTATTTTTTTTTTAAAGAACCGGTAAATCAAATGTGGGGGGAATTTTCCAACAATCTGGCTATAACCACCTCCATCCGATACCTGGACATGCCACTGATTTGCACAATGGAATTTTCAAAAAGTTTCACCAACAGAACATAGAAATTGCATTGGGTTGCAAGTGTTGATGTAAATTGATCAATGTCTTGTCCTTGAACTAATATTACAGCAGGCCAGCGAACCTCATTCATAAAAAAAGAAAGACGTTTTACACTTGTGATAACTTCATATTTATTAAAATTGAATTGAAAACGTTCAAGAGATAAATTTGATTGACCTATATCTGAAATGCATGTTTTTGGAAACTGTTTATCGTGATTTGCCCATCACGGTGCGACTGTTCAAGGGGAAGGCAAAATACATTAAAAAGAAAAATCCACATTTAATTTGTTACTATCCCCTTGTTTACATTCTACTCCCCGTCGTAAACCCCAGTCTTAAGTTTTCCCACTTTCTGTAGCAAGACCTTCCGACGTGCTGGTAATCTTATCACTGGGGTTTTCCTTCTCTGTAATTGCAACGCCATCTTGTTTTTCGTTTGAACTCTCCATAAGCTTCACCTCGGATGTTGACGACGTCGTTGTACAATCAACCTTGTGGATGTCAGCTGCCGATGTCCTCTCCAGGCCACCGTCCTGGTCTGATTGACCCTGACTGGTTGTCGATGTCACCTCTGGGCCACCATCCCCCTCTCTTTGCTGACTGCTCGAGGCTGACTGTAGAGGGCGGGCTTCTTTGGTTTCCGAGTTGGCGCTGGAAAAACTGAGGCGTTCCTAAAACGGACAAGACAAAAATTACCATATGTAGTTGGGGACTCAAACTAGGAGTAAACAAAAATGGGTATTATGTCGTAACATTTGAAAAACTAGTGATATACATAGTTGAATTTGTCACATCCTAACCTTTAATTTGGTGTAGGTTTGACCCCTGTGGCATTTCGAAATATCTTGACATTAGTAATAGTATGCTCATATTTTCCAATTTAACGGAAGTACATTTTATACAAATATTTACTGCTTCAAGTGGTGTAGTAAAACGCCTCCCGAGGTGATCCATTGAGCATTCTATTTTCCCAAGGCGAAGCCGAAGGGAAAATAGAATGCTCCATGGATCACTGAGGGAGGCTAGTTTTACCACACCACGAGATAAAAGCAGTAAATATTTGTTTTATAACACCTCACCCACAGATTCTGCTTGATTTAAAAATGTTAACATTATTTAAATCTAAATACAGTTAAAATGGACTTCTATTTCAATACAAAATTAGTGGAAAATTTATTTGCTCTTTTCTAAACCACCCCCTTAACGAAATGTTTGAACCCAGCTCTGTAGTGCTGGCACTTTGGAACAATGTGTATAGTACTTTTGGCCGTGCACAGGAAGATAGCAAAAATAGAAAATGCCATGTGACTCGCTCTCGGCCAATCAAGACACAGAATCTGTGGATGAGGTGTTATAAAAAGCCCTTTAAACATAGCAAGTAGAAATAAAATCAGATGGACGTAGTTTCTACCAACATTTGTTTTTTCATCTTTATTCATCAATATTAACGTTTCTAAAAATAAATTATAAAAACATAGATACGATAGAAGCCAAAAAAAAGAAGAAAAAAAGAAGTCACTTTTATGAAGGTGCATGTTTTCGCATAGTGTGACATGATATACTTTTTTTGTAGAGCGGGTCATGCATGTGAAAAGGCCATCAAAAGTGCTGTTTGGTCTGGAAAATTTTGATAAATATAACACCCCCTCCCTCACCAAAAAATTCCCACGCGTGGGCATGTCATTTTTTGTCTGAACTTGCCCGAGACTGTCTGTGCTTATACACAGCTACCTTTTTCTCTTGTCTGTCTTGCTCTATCTGCCTGGCTGTCCTGCGGTAGGGGTTGGGCGTCTCGATGACGTCGTAGGTGTGTAGCGGAAGGGTGCTTAGCCATTGCATCATGCTGGGGGGGGGGGGGGGGGAGGGTTCAGTAAGGTTAATGGAAACAACCAAACAAAAATCGGATTCTTCAGTATTGTTTTCGGTAAAATAAAACCTATTAAAGATATTTAGAAGACAAAAAAAAATTGGGGGAGAACGTGGACAGAATATTTTTATAACTGGTGAAAATGAACATATGTTAAATTTATACTTGATTTATTTTCTATTTTGATATTAAAAAAATCTTCATTCTGTATGTATACAATCAAGCAAGCAGACCTTTGATTAATAACAAACGGCCTTTTCCCACTAGACAAAATCTCGGAGGTGGCCCCAGGGCCATTTTCGCCCCGGGGCCACCCCCGAGATTGGTCTCGCCCCGGGGCGAACTCACCCCTGCTCCAGGCCAGGGGTGAGATGGCTAGTGTGAAACGTCGCCCTGCATACGGGGTTTCGTACAACCCGGGCTGACAAACAGGTGGTCTCGACAAAAGAATTCCAAAGGTCCTGTCAAAGCGCGCGCTATTGTTAATTGTATACAGCTTGGCCGAAAGCGCAGCGCCATTATTCTGAAGCACAATATGTGGCAGAGGGACCCTCCACCCCTTTTGTGTTAGTCATTGTGTTCCTGGAATCTCAAAAATTATTTTCAGCGAGGAGGAAGTTAGGAATTTAGGCCATCTGGGGGTCGATGAAATACAAACTAGTGTGAAAAGCTCATGCCCAACCCCGGGGCGAGCTCGCCCCGGGGTTGGCTGAGGTAGGTTTGCGCAAAACGAGTGTGAAACGACGCAGGGTTGAACTTGGGGGTGAAAACGCCGGGGCCGCCCCGGGGCGAGTTCGCCCCGGGGTTAGGCGCTCTAGTGTGAAAAGGCCTAAAGTCACACAATCATTCATTGAAAAGAAAGCAAATTGTGTATGACAAAACAGATTAATGCAAATTTCTTAGGATACGATTTCTCTTTCTTCTCGGTGGTGACTATGGTAGAGTAGATGTGCTCCCGCTTAAAGGCTTCTAACTGGTCCTGCCAAATGAAGAAAAGGTTATTATTGTAATGCAGCAAGCCCACTTACCAGCCAGCAAGCCAGCTAGAAAATCATACAGTTGGCAGGGGAGTAATCACAAGTCAATCACAAGACAATCACAAGTCAATCACAAGTCAATCACAAGTCAGCTCATTAGCTACTGGAAATGAACAATGACAAAGGATACTGTTGTCACAGTTCATTTGAATAACTTGCAAATTGACTTCAGATCGACTTGTGATGACTTGATTCAAGCCAATTCACTGACCAAACCCCAACAATCAAGTAAGTCATTCTTTCAGCCTTCCAGCTACGCTGCTGGCTAGACAACAAGACAATTATCCAACTGGCCAGTTAGTCAACCAATGAACCAATCAGCAACCACTGATCATCAGCCCGGCCAGGCCTAGCCTAGCCTGGCTCAGCCCAGTCCAAGACAGATGAAGAAGATTACCTCACACTCATCCCATGTCAGTGGTTCGTGCATGCCATCTGTACCCCATCGCCTGTTGTATGCATCATAATGGACCTTTATCAGACGATTAAAAATGAACTTGGTAAACCTTTCAATCTAACAAAATACATTGTTATCTGTTAACAGAAAAAATTCTGATGAGTAATGTTTCCTTTCAATAGGCACAACGTGGACACCAATGTAATTTCTGGAGCTTAGTGTAGTGGAAAAGCAAATTGCAAATAATTGTGATTATCTTTATTCTTTGATGATTTGACAGTAACAGACTGCGGCTGTCTAGGAGATCTGCGGGAATATCAACTCAACTGAGTGTTTCTATTTTTTAAAGACATATTTCATGTATGGTTCCATATATTGATAAATGCAGGTAGGAAGAGCGTTCTAAAAACTGGAAAATACCCTATTTTTTCTGACTTTTGGCAGTAGCAAAAATTTTGACAAACTTAGGATGTTTCAATGTTTAAAATGTTTTTCTCCTGTACAATTTTTGAATTTTTTTATAAATCGGATCATCATAGGTGATTACGAATTATCGGCTTGCTATTGTGGTAACCAATCAGAAAAGGGCAAGGTATTTTCCCATCCAGGGTCTACTTTTGAGAACAAGGATGAAAGTAGACCCGGGAATGAGGTTGTCTAGCAGGGCGACTTACAAAAACAATCCCGATTTGGGACACCATACATTAATGCAATAATCTGACCCACAGGGTTCTCTCAACTCACCGATTCTAAGACCAAACCTAGGCCTGGGGCCCTTGGAATATCTAGCTTGTCTGCTCGGAACGCCTTCTCCAGAGTACTACAAGGTGCGAACCCTTTAGCAATAGCAATCACTAATCCTAAAACGGGACAAAAATCAAAACCAGCTATTTATGTTTTACCGACAATAACGGAGGGTCAGAGAGCATATCGATAGCACATACCAGCTCCAAAGTTTGTAAAAAGTCCACAGTAAAAAAAACCCCAAACATCAATCCCCCACCTCCAAATAAATAGACTGTCGCAATTAAAATCAAGTTTAGCCCAAGGACTGCCTATGGCCGACGGATCATGTTACCAAAGCATTGCATTGTGTCATGGAGAGGTAGCAGTGATTTCAGCAGTTAAATTATCAGGAATGGGCTGGTGTAAAATGTTGCTCTTGAGTTGAACATTTGATTTTTATTTTGTATTTATTCTTTTTTCATGGAAGTCGTCCAATACAAGGCTAAAAGCCACTCTAGGTAAAGGGCTACATCAGAGGTGGTGTGGTTGGCCACATTTTAGGTTGCCAGCCCAACCACCCTTTTCCTGGCCCAGATCTATAGAGGATAAATCTTCAATAGATACCAAAGAAATTAACCCAATTTTCAGACCTATAGACCCAGGCGGGGTAATTTTCACCATCGGCGAGACCAACTCAACTCCAAGGATTATTAACATACCAGAGAGGAAAACAAAACTAACCGATCATTTTTCGAATCTGATGAAGCACAAAGCTTTGACCTCTGACCCTGAGGATGACAAACTCGAGTTCCCGGTACATGAAGGGCTCGTCGCAGGTGAACTCCCGGATGAAGCGTTTGGCACTGGGATCTTTGAAAGCTCTGCAGAAACAGAGGAAAAAACCTTGATGATTTCTCAAACAATGCACCCTCAACAGCCTAGGTTAGGGAAGACCTCATTATCAGTACCGGTTTTTCTGCGGTCCTGGTATACATTGCCTGGTGGTTCTGATAAGGAGTTCACTATTTTACGGTGACTGGCAATTGTCTCAAAATTATTCATTCATGCAAAATATTCATTCATGCATATTCAAATATTCAAAGAGTAAGATTTCCATTCAAAGCCTCATTTACAAACAAATGCACTGCTCACAATACCATCCGTTTAATATGGATGTCTTTCTTTATAGATGAATTAATTAACACAAATTGACACCACTAAATACCTTCCTTGACATAATTGCTCATGCATGTAAGAGTGGACATTAGGAATAGGCTCATTCTATAAATTTGGGGTCCAAAAGTGTAATTTTTGTTGGTGTCCCTGTTATTATGACCTGTGTAATTTCCATCAAGTATCATTAAAATTGACTTCACAATATCATTTGTTTGTCAGGTACTTTGCTTTACACAATCACTCTTGGAGATAGAAGGCATTAAAGAATGTGTCTGGAATTGCAAAATCTTATACATGTCAGATGTAACAGGGACACCAAAATTGGACCCCAAATTTATGGAATGACCCAATATTAAGTGATATTAAAGTGTACTTACTTTCCAGACGTGAAGTTATGGAAGTTATGCGTCCCCACGTATTGGGCGAGAAGGTCGCTGATTTCTTTCAACTTTTCCGCTGAAATAATGAATGATGACATCTTATAATTTACAAAATAAACACCAAAAGCAATGCGGAAACACGAGGGATTCACCCACAATCTTCCTTAACACCATCCCGAGTGCTTGGGATTAGATGCTTACAAACAGGGAAACAAATTACGACATGATCGATTTAAAGATAGGTCAACCTCCACAATGTCTTGACCAACTTTATTCTGCTAGCCCCACCCCAGATTAGATGTTGGAGGTGAAAATTTGCTCAAAAAGAGAAAATAAGAAAGAAACAAATCAAAAACAATCCTGCAAACGATTTGAACCCGGGTCCTCGTGATCCATAATCATACACTCTACCAATATAGCCACTAGCTACAGCACCTCAATTAATTATATTTATTCCAACTTTATAAAGTTGTCTAAATTTTACTGCTGAATCCATCAATTTAAATACGAATTTCCACACACTAAAGGGAGTTAGGGTTAAATAGTAAGAATAACGTCACTCTCTAATGCCCTCCATTGATAAACCCAAATAGTGGTGTAAAAACAACAAAGTCTACTGCAGAAAGCAGGGCTGTAGTCAAGTCCTGATCCGGGTCCTAAGCCAAACAGGGAAAAAGTAGACTTACATCCTCTACGAGTCCAAAACTTAGAAAAGGAGCTCAGATATGGGCTTGATTACAGCCCAGCGTGAATGTTGACCTGCAGCTGGATTCTAGGTTTTTTTTAATATCATAATGGTCTTCAAATCACGTCTGGACTTGGCCATGTCAGGACTTGCCAGCCATGACACCAGAACCATAACAATTTTTAAAAAGTATTTTAAAATCCAGCTTTGAGGCTGCGTTTAGAGCAGGGCTCTAGTCAAGGTTGTCAGATTTCAGGTTGTTGTTTGAGTTTTGAACTCCTAGGGGACTTCAGAAAACTTGTTCACTGTTTTGGCATCGGACTCGAATCGGGACTCGACTACAGCCCAGGTAGGGAGAAAAGAATACAGCCATACCTGTTATTCTGTAGCTTTCTGTGGTGATCTGGTCTATTGGCTCAAAGGCAAAGGTAGGCAGCATGTACATGTAGGTACGGAAGTCACAGTTATGCTTGGAATTGAAGCTACCAGTGGTTCGCTTGACTCCTTGACAGCAAAAGGGGGAAAGGAAGTTTAGGAAACCAAACCACCATGGAGTGTTTGTGGTCCAATGGTTAAGGACGTCAGATTTGGGTCCTTGTGCATGGAGACTTGGGGTTTTGACCCTATCCATGCTGAATCCAACAATCAAACAGCTGGCACATTCTGTTGGCTTTTGTAAATCTGTGCAGTGAACATAATATCTTTTATGTTAGCTGTTGGATTCAATATGGTTCCCAGAAAATATCTGAAAAGGCAAGGGATATTGGCAATATTACATGGACAATGTATATATTATGTGGAGCGCTGTGGCCTCGTGGCTTAGTGTATTGAACTCAAGATCTCGGTGACACTGCAGATTGTGGGTTCAAGACCGGCTGGGGTCATGGTGCTTGTGTCCTTGAGCAAGGCACTTTGTCACAAGTTGCTTCTCTCACCCAGGAGTAAATGGGTACCTGTGAGGGCAGTGATGGTTATGTGTTTGATTAGCCCGTGTGCGCTTAAAATAGCAGCTGGGGCTGTATATTCCCCAGGGAGCTGAGAAGGTTTCAGGAATGATTAATAGGCCCGATGACCAGGGGTAATAGTATCTGTAAAGCGCTTTGATCTTGCTAAAAGCGCTATATAAGAACCTGTATTATTATTATTATTATTATTATTAACCCCTTGCGTCCGGCTGTAATTTATGGAGTGATGTGCTGCGGGATTGGGGCTGTGCAGCCAAGCGTAAATGCAAACAAAAGGCACCACACTGAATAGAGTGGTCCTATTCATCACACTTGGAGCCCCCTTTTCGTGTGAATGAAAGCTTTGTTTGAAAAAGCTCCATCTATTCATTACACACCCATTCAAGAACACTCTAGTGCAAAAATGAATGGATTGAGTAAGTGCAGGAATGCGCCTGTAGATGTTAACCGCCCGTGTGGACTTTTTCAAACTGTGGCTATGGCCGACATCTGGGGGCCAATTTCATGGAGCTGCTAAGCACACAAAAAATTGCTTAGCACGAAAATGTCAGGTTACCAGCCAAAAGGCCATGGGATTTTCATGCTAAGCAAACAACAGTCGAATACCAGTCACAGGCAATATACATTAACTGAGCATTTGGCTGGTAATCTTGTTTTTATCAAGGGTAGAAATTTCATGCTCAGCACATTTTTGTGCTGAACAGCTCCACGGAATTGGCCCCTGTACTCAGAAAGAAAAAAGACTTGTACGGCATCAGCTCTTTGAAATGACAATCTGCTTTCAATAGCATGAGCAGTTTTCCCAGTATCGCTCGTTTTCTACAAACTTCTTTGCGGTGCAAATAGTGTGGATGGGGAAAAGCGGGCAAAGTAATTATAAGAGGCTTGTACCCATGACCCTTATGCACGGTGGCAGATGCTGGTTAATCTTGTCCACCACGTTGTCGATTAATTTCATCTTGAGGGACACGGTCTGGCCGGCCGCCGAGACGCCCTTGTCTGTCCGGGCGCACCGCTGGAATGCCATCTTGCCAAAGTTCTCGGCCTGCTCTTTGGTGATGACCTCACTCTTGAGCAGGGCAGCGGCCAGGTCCTCTTCAATGGTCTTCTCACCGGGGTTTCTGCCGGAGAAATCACGGAAATGAAAATTCCACCAAACTAAAAATGTAGGAAGACACACTTAAAATAACACAAGGACAACTTGTGCATTTGTGAACTAAGAAAAGAAAACCCACAACTTTTCAAGAAAAGAGTGTTTATGTAAAACTCAAAGGCCTCAATTGTGGTTAATTTTAAGAAGCTTATCATATCAATGAATGGGTACATGGCCTGACTGGAGAAAAAATTTGCCAATATGTCTTTAACCCCTTGCGTACGGTTGACCCAAATACGTGCAGATTGAAATTTGCCACCTGGCCGGTTGACGTCTACACACGCCAATTTATGGATTTTCAATCCATTATTGGGGTATTGTGTACGTTATGCTTGGCTGCACAAACCTCTTGTTTCCGTTTCACTTGGCTGCATAACCCGGCCTGGTGCCCTGACGCCCCCATAATATACCCGGTATGCCCGGGTTCAAGGGGTTAAGGAATCAGCTTGTATATTCTTCAAAACAATTCAACAACTCCCTCCACTCTCTCTATAAAACTTGAATTTTTATGTTTAATGATGGCTTATACACAGAAGCTGTACATTTGGTGGGCTGATGGGCTGAAGCCCCTCCAAATTTCAGAACTTTCTATTTTATGGAGCTGCGGTGACACCCCCTTTACTGAGCTGAATATAGCTATTACGCTGAACAGCATACCCGGTACCTCTATCAATCATTGGCTCTGCGCTCAGGTAATTGAGTTATTTCTTGACGGAAGGCCCCTCCCCCCAACCCACTCCCATGCTCAGAAGTTTCCTCCGCCTATGCACAAAAACAATCCGGTAATCGTTACCTTTAGGACCCCGTTCCATATAAGAGAACAAAGGAGACAGTTTATGTTTCGGAACTTAGGCCTACCTCAATATTTTGCGATGACACAGGCAGGAAAAGTCACTCTGTGTGCTTGAAATCATCTAAATAGTTCGCTAAGATATCATGTTGTATATATGTATGAGCAAGCTTAATTTTGTGGAAAGAGGGCAGGGTTTTGATTTATGAGGGAAAATTATGGGGTAAAACGGCAACGTCTTTGACTGCAAACAAAGGTAGGAAAGTCACATTTTCTTTGAAAGTGCGTTTCAAAATTACAACAAACATGAGTTAATCTGAAGAAAAAAAGACTACTTTAGCCTGCAAAAGTCACTTTGGTACTGTAAAAAGTCATCTGCAAGTCAGTTTTGAACGGAACTCGTAAAAAAAAATAGAGGTGTCCTAAAAGTAACGATTACCAACAATCTCTTACTTCTGCATGCCCTTGTATCCAACTCCCGAGTAGGACAGCAACATGGCCACCTTTCTCTTCACCAGTTTGTTCAGGTTTGTGTTGCTGTTTGTGTTGCTGTTCTCGTCCTGTTAAATACACGATGAAGTCAATTTCAACCACTGAAAACTTCAGCTAAATTGCATAACTCGGTATTAAAAACAACTGTTCTTAAACAAATCATGGCTGCTAAGTGCCGAGCATTGTGCAAATATTGTTTGATTGTTTTTTAGTTTTCAAATTATTAATTTGAAACGGTTTCTTTGTTGACAAGCCATGGGCAAGCATACTGGCATGAAGATCGCATAATTAATCTGGTTCGTAATCCAGTGACATCACTTTTTTATTCGGTGTACGCATATTCACAAACTACATTGCGACACTTTTGGTCGTGTCTCAATTTATACACGGAAATTTGATAAAACAAAGTGACGTAAACACAGATAATGCTAACATTTGGAAATGTGGAGGGGAGGGGGTGGAGGGGAGGGGGTGGAGGGGAGGGGGTGGAAGAGAGGGGGTGGAGGGGAGGGGGTGGAGGGGAGGGGGTGGAGGGGAGGGGGTGGAGGGGAGGGGGTGGAGAGGAGGACATGGAGGGGAGGGCAGGGGGAAGGGGAGGGCAGGGGGAAGGGGAGGGGGAGGGGGATCTTACCGTTCATTTCAGTGTGTTCCAATGCAAAGAAACTAACCTCTGTTTTGAGCTTTTTATGTGCTGGTTCGCCAGAAGTACATGCAGTAGCTACGGAAGCAGCTGCATTAGTGGCTTCTGTTGTGGCTGCAGTAGAGGCTACAGTAGTGGCTGTACAAGTGGCTGTGGGAGCGGCTGCAGTGGAGGCTACAAAAGTGGCTGTGGGAGCGGTTGCAGTGGAGGCTACAAAAGTGGCTGTAGGAGCGGCTGCAGTGGAGGCTACAGAAGCAGCTGCAGAACTGGCTGTGGTAGCACTGGCTACAGTAGTGGCTGCAGAAGTGGCTACAACAGTGGCTGTACTAGCAGCTGCAGCAGTGGCTAGGGCTGTGGCTTCAGTAGTGGTTACAGTAGTGGCTATAGTAGTGGCTGTAGTAGTGGCTACAATAGTGACTGTACTTGCAGCTGCAGCAGCGGCTAGAGTAGTGGCTGCAGCTGTGGCTAGGGCTGCGGCTTCAGCAGTGACTGCAGTAGTGGCTATGGTAGTGGCTGCCAAGGAAGGCGAACCGACTCTTTCCTCCGATTCCAAAGGGCGTTTGGTACCACCCGATACTTGGCCATCCTGGGTTGAGCCAGTTACCATGGCAACCACAGCCTCCGTTGGAACATCGGCCATGTTAAGTTTTGACAGGACTGTGTGTAGACGTAGACGGAGCAAGCCTCGCTGTAGCCTAGCAACCAACATTGATGGCGTCTCCCAAATACGAGATGTAATCCCAACTCACGAGGGATCACGAACCTTGAAATGAACACAATGGGAATAGAGTGCAATGATTAATTGACAAGATTTAGGACTTTAAAGGCTAGTTTAAACTTCAAGTGAATTTGAGAGCGAACAAATCTGTTGAAACGGCCTTAAGATGGGATACATGTCTATCTGTCAACCCGTTTCACAATGGAAGGATCCAGGGCCAATTTCATAGAATGCGTAATACCAAATTCTGTGCTAACCGAGCTTACAAAGATATTCTGCAAAGAATCCTTTGTTACGGGATGTACACATACACACATACAAGTGTGTAAATACCGGCAATCGCGGAGCTCCTATTGTCCCTCTTTTGTTTGTGCTTTAACTTTTTCGGAAGGCCTCCCATATCTTTTGTACACGAATATTAATCGTGGACGTTCGGTCAATCGTGGACCCTTTGTCTATGCCCTACCCTTTTGTCCCTAGTCCACGACTGCAGGTATTTACACACTCACCAAAATTCCTTGCCATTTTGTGACACATTTCCTAAGAACATTATCCTTGGCAGCTTAAGAGTGCCAAATATGGTGGAGGGTGAAGAGACAAATACTAGGGCATGAAGGGTGGGGGTAGTGCAGTCAATAAAATGTCAAACAAGATAGGAGCATGGTAGCCCACCAGTCTGTACCATATTTCACTACGTGTACAAGCGCATGCCTTGTGTAAACTTTTCATTTTCAATTTTTTAATATTTGTGTACATTATGTACACTGTGGAGCCGTGGACTGGTACATGTGTAGTGCACTGACTCAAGATCTCCGTCAGTGATACTGCAGATTGTGGGTTCCAGTCCAGCCGGGGGATCAAGGCACTTGCGTTCTTGAGCAAGACCCTTTGTCACAAGTTGCTTCTCTCCACCCAGGAGTAAATGTGTACGGTACTTGTGAAGGCAGTGGTGGTTACGTTCGCTTATAGCCCACGTTCACTTAACTAACAGCCAGGGCTGCATACTCCCCATAACCCAGGGAGCTCAGAAAGTTTCAGAAATGACACATGCATCCCGTTTATATTTTTGGAAGAGACAGTGATCATAACATACCACACAAAACAAAGAATACATGTACTAAATGTTCTTTAATGTAGAAATACAATATACATGTAAAGCAATCGTGATCTGAAAAACCTGAATAACTGCTAACTGCAATTAAAAACTACACATTCAATTGATTTTCAGTACCATATACTATACTTTATAAATTCACTATTGACCCCCCCAGATGCCCCTAATTTGAGTACACAACACTGATTACACGATACCCCTTGCGACGTTGGTTTTTAATCGGTCAGCTAACGCTGGCAAGCTCGGTGATCGAGTGGTTAAGACAACAACATGTACACCAGTAAGCAGGAGGTCGTGTGTTCAAGTCCCACCCAAGTAACCCTCTGGGTTCTTTTACCACAGGCTTTTAGGAAAACACTGAGCATATAGTGCTTAATATACTACATCTGGGATGTCCCAAGTATTGGACTGAAAGGGTCAAGATGAAAAACTATATAAGTGAAATAAACCATAATTTTCACTTTGGGGCAATTACATTTACATTTAAGCCGATTTAAAAAAACACAAATTTGTGCCTTTTCTGTCCGCTTGTCATTTTGTTGAAGTCTTGATTAATTTTTATTTCTTTTCATTTTTGGGTTGCAGACTACATGCAAGTTCCGAGTATATACTGTCGTTAATTCTTTCAGTTCACTGTGTGTGCAAGGAAGAACCAGTACCGCTCCCGTTTAATAAACCTTTGTAAACGGTAAGATCGTTAATCCGTCACCGTTGTTCATTCATGACCGCTAACGGAAGGCAGTTTATGGGGGGATTACAAACCACAAACGACCCTGTGGTTAAATGGCCAGTTGATATCGTTATTAATTGCTGCAGTACACGTTGTTGTGTTTACCTTTCAAAGGCAAGCACATCTCATGGCAGTAGTGGGGTTTTACGAGGACGGTAACTACTTCTTATCTGTGCCTAAATCCTGAGCAAACACCCCAGGATGATAACATTAGTAGACGGTTGTGCAATATTTCGATCTCTTCATCACCCATGCCCGCCACACTGGATCTGGAATGTACCGGTATACGTACTCTCCAGGTGCTGGTGTGGTTGGCATTGAATATTTTGTTTTATTTTCGCAGGCTTTGAAGTCAAAGAGCGGCCTACACAAAGAACCTCTGGAGCTGAACCCATTGTGTACATTTTGTTACATTGTATAAATATTTGTAGAAGTTGAGCTGTCAATCACTTTATAAGATTTCAGGGCTAGGGATGGAGGATATTTTATTTCAGACGTACTTTTCTTTCAGGGGGAATGAATACCGACATTGTAATGAGTACTTTTTTAAAAAACATAGCTACAGGTAGCTTGTCGGAACTGTTGAGTATTAATATTCCAAGCAAAGGATACAACAATCCATCCTTCTGTTTAATTCTCCTTGCTCGACGCGACGTTAAATACGCCAATCGATGTTCATGTTTCATGGATTTATTTAATCAGAATGTGTCTCCTTTGTGTTATATTTGTTCCGCTCCCTCTAATTTTTCTGGAGTGCCGGTCGTGTCACGGTTTAATTATAGGTTTTCACGACGGCTGGGAAACAAAAGTGGCAGCCTCAATTCAGAACAGTCTCTCGTCCCAAAACTTAATTTCTAGATTTATACACCCATTGGAGAGTATTTAAAAAGTTATGATAATTTTAGTTTTATCAGATGATCCAGCACTTTTGTAGAAATCAAGTAATAAAGTCTCTTTCATTTCCGCACCGCTAAACAACCTCACGATTAGGGTAGCTTCTTTAATTTAAGTGTCCGGTGTTCTCCACGGCATGAAATTTTAGCAGGGCGGCAGACACAATGCGAGCGCGTAGCGTGACGCCCTTTTCCTTACGGCGTGGGATCCGGGCACTCCGGGGGTCCCCCGCTTGGGGGACCCTGGGATTCTAGATGCTCTGTGGTCTGAAATTCTAGCGTACGGCAAATAACTTTGCACCCGACAAGAACATTGAGATCACTTACTTCAATTTCCACGAACGTCGTATATATACCACATTGAAATCACTTGCTTACAAATCACGGTGTCGCCCACTACTAACCCGGCTTTGAAACTATAACTACGCATGCGCGTCCTTTTGACTAGCCTTTTCTCAAGACGCAGGTTTGCACAGTGATTATCATACACGTGCGCTTATTGCTGCAATACATCCTTTCAGGCTTTAACAGAGGCTACGTACATGTGCTGTTGAATGCCGCTGTATGCATGTTGTATCGTTACGTTAAATCATTAAATCGAATTTAACGATATTAATTTTCCCAAAAATAAATGATAAATAAATTAGCAATTACTTTTATTTACATGTTTGTTTCCCTTTAAATTGTAAATGTTTTCAAACAAATTTATTGAGTACTACCCGGTCCCAAATGTTACGGAACATTGTAATTTAGGTAAACTGGTTCTCGACACGACAAAGTGAAAATGATATTACCAGGGAGATTGGAACCAGTCAAGTTTTATGATGTGAATGCATATTTGGCTTTTATTATGTTGCGTACGTTGCGTCCAGATATCTGTTCGATTACTACAAACGCTACTGCAATGCTGCTGAATGTTAATGCTGGCAAACTCTTAATGTTCGTTCCACAGAGTGCGGTAAACTTCTTCTTACTTAGATAAACTGTGAAGACGGTGGAGAATGGGGGAAAATCCAATGGAAAAAAAATAGCAGGGCGGTATACAATTTTGGCAGGGCGGCCCGCCCTGCTAAAACCCCTCGTGGAGAACACCGAGTGTCTCTCACTGGTTTATTTGTGTAAATATCGGTCAGATCGGCCGATCAATAAAGCGTTTAGATCACAAGCTTTTAATTGATACCAAGTTTATATCATTCGAACATAAATCTTATGACGAAAACTAAACACAAATTCCGGTGATTATCAGTGAGTTATCTTTTTTAAACATTGTACTAAAATGAAACCAAAAACGAAAACAGTTATTTTATTTTACATAAACTAGCATTTTGAGCAATAAAACGAAAATCGAAAATTTCAACCCCAAATTGATTTTTGCCTCAAAAATGGCATATGAAGGCGCGCGGGGAAGAGGGACCCCCCCCCCCCCCTTTGTGTTGGTCATTGTGTTCCCGGAATCTCAGTGATTCTTTTCAGAAATCTAGGGGGATGTAATAGGTAACAATAGTCTGGAGTGTGTATAGGGTATAGGTGCTGGGTATACAAAACGGCATATGATGCGCGATATGGGGCAGAGCGAACCCCCCCCCCCCCCCCCCTCTTTTATGTTGGTCATTGTGTTCCCGGAATCTCAGGAATTCTTTTCAGAAGTCTAGGGGGATATGTTAGGTAACAATAGTCTGGAGAGTGTATTATACCTAGCACGATATGGGGCAGAGGGGTACCCCCCTTTTTGTCCCTGTACCCTATACCCTATACACTCTCCAGGCTATTGTTACCTAACACATCCCCCCCCCCCCCCCCCCCCCTAGACTTCTGAAAAGAATTCCCAAGATTCCGGGAACACAATGACCAACACAAAAGAGGGGGGGTTCGCTCTGCCCCATATCGTGCATCATATGGAGTGTATAGGGTATAGGGACAAAAAGGGGGTACCCCTCTGCCCCATATCGTGCTGGGTATACAAAACGGAGGAATGCGACTTCAGACTGGTCCTTTGTAAATCTGGCAGAAATGAGTTTGAGGCCACCTGTCTCCCAATATATGAAGTTGCAAATGTACCGCCGTCGCTGGTGATCATCACCAGGCCTTGGAGAAAAATTATGTAAATTGTGGACATAGTAAAAATTTCAGTCCACCCACTCGACTATCGACGGGTACCAGCGAATTGTGTAGATACCAACAGTCAATCCTCGTGAACCAGCTCATTTATTTAGAGCTAATATTAATATTAGCAGGAGGCACGAGAACCACGTGCGAGCTGCCCCAAGTGCAGAGAGCTAGAGAGAGAGAAACATTTATGAATGAATGGTTGAAATGGATACACCCACTAATTTACATATATTTAAATATGGATTAGTATACAAAAACACATTTTGAGAAATTTTCAAGGTTAACTTACGAAAATTACACAAAGGGTAACACAAAGGGTAACCCAATGGTTTAAATTTTGAAAACAACTTCTTTGCAATACAATCAGAATAATTTGGTGTAATTGTGGTGAAAATTGTCATTTCTAGCTGTCTACCATGAATAGAAAGTACACCATTTTTGTAGACTATCGGATCACTTGTTCAATATATTCAGTGGTGATTTTCACTGCAAAGTTAAGGGCAGAGTGCCGGCGCTGCCCGCTGTGTGTTGGGGTTCACAGCTGAAAACGTCCCCCGCAGTACGAATCACCCAGCCACCTAATGCGCTTTTCAATTGCTTACCCCTCCCCTCCCCGGGCTGCCCCGCCCAAGATGTGACAAAATCCCCACCCCTGGGGCAAAAATTTAGTGACAATCCCTGACATACATGGGCGGGATACCCCACCTCATGGTTTTATAACTTCTGATAATGGTGAAACAATGGCAAAATGAGTGACCAAAATCCCCACCCTGGGGCTTGAAAAACATGACAAAATCCCCACATAAGACCTGGGGCGGCCCGGTGGGGAAGCAATTGCAGTTTGTAATTATGCGCCCATCAATTGCTGCGCCCATCAATTGCTTCCCCCATGCTGCCCCTTATGTGGGGGTTTGGTCACGTTTTTTTTTTAAGCCCCAGGGTGGGGGATTTTGTTAACTCATTTTGCCATTGTTTCTGCATAATTAAAGCCATGAAGTGGGGTGATTGTCACAAAACTTTTTCCCCCTTTGCACGTGTGGCAAGTCTCGGGAAATTCCATCACGTGTCACCAATCAGATACTTGCCGTATCCATGCAACAGAATTGCCATGGCAACAGAATTGCCATGGCAACAGAATTACGTTTTTTCTTGGCAATTTTTTAAAGTTCAACGTAATTTTTGTCAACTGCATTTTCCTCGGAGTATTTTGGAAACCCTATAACCCCAACGTAAAAAGGAAATTTAAACCGTATCTTATTTATAATTTTGAAGACAAAATTCCACAGACACACAACGAAAATATGCCGGGCAGACAGACAAAAATCCTATAGAAAAAAGAAGGTGGATGGGAAAAGTAATGGAGAAATAAATAATAATTGTATGCCCACTACACTGAAACACCCAGCATCATCATACGCTTCACAATTGTTACAAAAAAATTGAATTCTTATTTTAACTGAAACTCTATAGAATGCACATAGTGGTAGATTGAAAGGAAGTATTATAGACGTTGACAAAATTGTGCCAGCTGGCGAGTAAAAAAGTATAATGTTACCATTGAAATCCATCCTAAATAGGCCTATATTTGCACGTTAGAAAGAAAGAAAAATCTTTTTCGCTGATTTTATTTTTGACAGCAGTTTCGGAGTCTTCGCGTCTTCCAAACCATCGGCACACCTGTTTGGAAAATAGGAAAATAATTATAATCAACGGTAATGCAGCAAATTTTCGTGATTTTATTTGTCAAGTGATAAACAGTTTCATAGGATATTTAAACTCACCTGTTGCCGGTGAGCCTTTCATCTACAATTAAATCTCAACAAGAGAGCACATGGTCGCCGACTCCGGGGATATATACGTCCGCGTTATTTCTTAGGTGAATTAAATACATGTACCTGGATTAAAATAAACCATGAGTAAAATCGGTCGCGAACAGATGGCTCTTATAATAGCAACGGCAGAATTCCATGAATGTTCGCTTACAGCTTTATGCTAAGCCTAACAGTAAGCCAGCGAAGTTTTTTTTATTGAAAAGAACACTTACACGGACGTAATAAACCTTTTTGACCATACCGATCTTGATCAACGTAGACCCATAATACACAGTAAATAATAACTAAAATCGCCAAACACATCCCTGCGGCCGAATGTAGAGTTATGTGGGTGTTTGTCACCCCCATTTCTTTTTCCCTTCTCTGTTATGAGAGAGATTTTCTTCGCAAGCACGCTGGTGCAAACCATGCTTTTTATTTACCACCAGCCGAATGAATTATGCATGCCTTTTTCGGTTTGAGGGAGTATACAGTTAAATGCACGATAGCAGATAATTGGCGACAAGGAATAACGACCACACTATCTCACCACAAGTCCGGGTATAGGGATGATAAAAACGATGTTTGGGCTGCTGCAGAAGATTGCTTGTTTATGGGTTCGTTGAACGATGACAGGGAATTTACGACCGTGGCCTAACCGGAGACTGTTTACCAATCAGATAAGGACTTCGTTGTACGTCCTTCCGTAATAACGCAACGGTATTCCGGGGGGATTATAATTTAATCGGATTATTATCGTTGACCAGGGTTTACTAAACGTGAGCAGTACTGTAGTGTTGTGGCTACGCTGGTTGATCTCATCCGGCACTCGGTCCGAACTGACATCAAAGGAAAAATTAATCCTCCCCAACCAGCAGTGAATTCGAGTGTAATTTTTTTACAGCAGTAAATTTAAACATGTGGTTATTGATTTAGACATCCTTAAATAAAAAATATATACTTTCAAACATTTTGAGTGCATAATTCAACCACCACTCAATTTTCTCGAGCTACAACCTTGGTGAGAAGTTGAGAACACAACAGAAATGGCATTTCAGTGTCCACACACAGGCATGTACAATGTATAGGTACTGGATGTGGGATCTGAAGGTGTACACTGTGCTGTTCACATATTTGGTGAATATTTCATTTTTAACCCCTTTTAGGATATGGTGGACAATTTTCAAATCACCTATGTGTAAAATCAACTATGTTGAATTCCTTCCTGTCATTCTCTATATTGAATTGTGTTTTCTCTGATGTACAATGTAATTTTTTGTATTCTGTCTATGCTTAAGATGTATACACACATTTTTGAGACTTCAAGTCTGACAGAACATCTGAACAAACTGATATCAGTTTTACAAAACAAAATATTTCACACCGCACACCAGTGGGAAAAGTGTGAATGCATGTAATACAAACTGATTAATATTACACAAACATCTTACATCATTCAAAATTACTGTGTCTTTTGGAATCTGCATTAATTGCTAAATTCAAGAATTTACTTATCGAGTTCAAGAGTTCAATTAAACTTGCTTCCAGATCACCAACCACAGCATAAGCCAGTTTGGAAACACAACCAAGGTAGCCAAGCCGTAGGACCAGTTGCCATACAGATAGCCATCCACAACTGCCCTGTACAGGCCGTGCTTAGACATCTCGAGAGTGGTCCACAGCAATTCTGTGACATTGGGAACAGGCAAGGTGGCGGCATTGTAGACAGCCAGGAACAAGAAGAGGAGTGCCGGCGGGGAGATTAGGAGAAGGAGAACAGCATTCAGAAGACGGAGGAGGATTCTCGATGATGGTCGGATGATGGCGCTGACGGGAACCATGGCGACGCTGAGGAAGAATGCCAGGGAGAAATTGATCATGGAGATGGCTGACAGGATCACGGCCTGCCAGATAAGGGCGAAGGTCTTCAGCAGCTGCCACTCGGCGGCGACCTGGCCCGGGTCGGATGGGGACGACATCTGCCGATGGATGATGTGTGGACACATGGCTCCACCCACGAAGAGTGCCATCACGCCCAGACTGACCACTTCCTCCGGCGTCAGCTTGAAGGTCAGGCCAAAGCGAGTGATGAAGAGCGCTGGGCTGATGTACAGCAAGGCGCCGGTCACAGCCGTTCCAATGAGAAGCGGCATGACGGTGTTGAATGGACGAGGAATGAATTCCTCTGCGCTCTCTGGGCTCAGTTTTGATTTTTCCTCTGCACACTCCTTCTTTGATCCCTCTGCTGGTGGTGATTTGGAGATGCTTCCGGATTTAATCCACAGGGCAAGACCATTTAATAAGGGAACCAGCATAAGCATGGCAAAGGGCGGCATATAGAGTCCAATAGAGACGTAGCGATCGCAGCTCGGGAGGACATAGAAGAAGAATGATTGATGTAGTCGCTCCAGGAGATTATTAATGCTTCTGATTACACCTTCTAGAACGCGGCCCACTGTGAGCATACTCTTGCCCCCCGACTTCTGGCTGGGAGAGGCCCTGATAGTGATGGCCTCTATGTGGTATTGGAGGAACAGTCCATGTATGCCGCGGGGTCGTCCCGTCGCCTGGTGTGCCATGTTCAGAAGCATGGTCTTGGCAGATTTCTCAAACCCTTTCCTGGTGAGGCGGTGGTAGCCGCTGCTGTCCACTTGGTCTTGGAATGACGCCGGCACCCCTTCCCTGCCGCACAGTTTCACAACAAGATTGATGAGGTCTAGGTTGGGTAGGTGGCCGTTGATGCCCTCTGTCACCAGGTCGAGGCGTTTGACACGGGCTGACCCCACCTCCAGGTTGACTGCTCCCATGATGGCCCCACTGCGCCCCTGCATGATGGAGGAGCTAATGTAGTCCGACGGGATTCCCTGGTAGGCTTCCAGCCAGGCCTGCATGCCCATCTCCTCCTGGTCAACCACCAGGAAGATGAGATCCTTGGACCAGTAGGTCTTGGTGTGGAAGAACTTAGCCAGCGACAGCATCAGCCCTATCCCGTAATGCGTATCTCCACGTTTCTGTGCCGCCTTCCTACCATGGTATGGCACCATCATGACAATGGCCTCGGTCCCGGCAATCCTCGGGGCTCGCAGAATAGCATAGACATTCGTTCCCTGGATGACTTTGGGGATCTGCTGTTTCCCGACGACTTCGGTTTCCAGGAAGGGGTGCTTGATGCTGAAATTCTGGGTGTAGGTGTCCAGTCCAAGCTCTGTGAATTTGGTTTCCAAGTACCCGACTGGTATGCCATTGCTACTATCAATCACCTTCTTGTACTGCTCAGCCTGTTGCTCTACATTGTAACTATTGTCCGAGTACTCACGGTCAACCAGACCTGGTAGTAAGGCATTCTCGGAGAAGTAGGTGCCAGCGTTCAGTGTTGGGTAGGCCAAGGCCAGCATGTAGGCCACTCCGGCCATGTAGCACAGGAGGCTGCCGACCTTGTGGAAACGTCTGATGAAAGTGGCGATCACTGCCTGAGTTTTCGGATCAGTCATGAGCCCCATGGTCGCAACTAGACTAGCCAATCAGTCCTTTTTTTTCCACAGATAGCACAGTGTTACTCAAGATCCTCTGAAGATCTTGTGATCTGCAGGGGCAACAAATGAAGACATTCATCATCATCATCATCATTCACTCATGGCCTTTATTGACTTACATCAATGACGGCGATACAGGTCACAGAGTCCACAATTTCCAAGAAACACTTCAGTGCTGCTGAAGACATGCATGTCCTGTAACAACTGATCTGAAGAAATCTGTTCAAGCCTGGTTTACATCATTTAATAACACACACACACACTTGTGCATTGTAGTATAACTCCAATTGCTGTGCAGCTTCTTTTCTTTACAGGAACAGCAAAATATTTTAGATCTAGGACGACAATTCTTCACTCGGGGGGGGGGGGGGGGGGGTTTAAAGGTTGAAGCTACCGTAAATATTTGCATGCAGACCTATGGACCTATGGATGTTTTCACTTTGCTAACTGGAAGTCATCCAAAGAACTGTGTCCTCTCACAATTATAACTCTAAATCTAACCTCAAGAGAAAAACAGAGGTGAGATTGGCTAAAAAATAAAAAATCCACGAAATCCATGATAACCCCAGATCAACATGTAGTTTGTATATTTTTGCCTAAAAGCACCCCCTTAAAATAGCCATTTCTAATTGGTCTATATCCACTTTTACAGGTAAAATCTCCTTTTTTGAAAACACCTCAGGAATTCCAGATTGCAAAAGAGATTCTTTAAACATTCTGAAATCCCGAAAAAAAATCCTGAAAACAGGAACAATCCTGACAAATCTCACCCCTGGGAAAAGCAAGAAGTTTTGCAAACAAAATGTGTACATGCATGTATGTAGCCTTGTAGGCAGTGCCCAATGTCTCATGCAAAAATTAATAACTTATGTACTGCTAGAAAAACACCAATTAACCCTATTAAACTCATGAGGCCAGGGCAGGGGTGTGTGAACAATCATATTAAAATTGGAAGATTTGGGAATGTTAGGGTTTTAAAAAGGAGCATGTGCAGTAGGCCTACACTACAATCATGTTATGCATGCCATAATCATAAGTAGGCAGATTCACGCGAACCATCGTTGGCGGCGCTATTTGCGGACCAGATTTTCTGTCGCGAGCTGTGACCGGCCCAAAGTTCGGCGACTGCCCACCGTACTCGTGAAACACGCATAGGCGGAGTAATCACAATTTCCTGGTTATGGTGATGAGGCTTCAAAGTTTTTCTGGTCGCCATTTTATTAAGCAGGGATTTCTGCAGTCGGTAAAAAAAAATCAACGACAGAAGACCTTTCCTTGTTTAAATACAGCCAACTGAATTTCGGTAAATTTTGACAATTTCCTTGTCTAACTTTGAGGGTAAAATTCTAACATAAGGGGCCATCTGTCGATGTTCTAGTGTTATTAAATGGATACACCACACTGTGTTCATCTTAAAAACATTCTGTCACTCGACAAAAACTGTATCTGATAAACGGTACAACCTTCGGGAAATTACTGGGGGGGTAAATAAAAAAAAAAATGCCGGTATCGGCAATTTGACTTGAAGAATCGGAATATCACGCACGGGTGGAATTTGATATTAAATGCAATTTTATAAAACAGGACAAACCAAATTAAATTGTTTTTCGTTTAGTTGATTTGTGCAATAAGGCATGCATTTAAGAATGCGAAAAACAAAAGTCAGTTCAGAGGATGCACGATACTTACTGCGCCGTGTATATGTCTGCCAGCCAGCTGCAAATGGCCTGGGACTATTTGACGGAACGCGGGCCATGACGTATAGAAAATTTGTCAAGAAGTACAACGATTCGATTTACACATTGCGCGGGCACTGTAGAAGCAACGTGCAACTAAATTCTCACTACGTTCCGTAGACTGCGTTCCATAGATATGTTCTAGTCCGTAATGATCAAGTGCACTTTTGTGTGTGCGTGAAAATGTACGTATGTAGCACAAACTACGGTAAATTCAAGACTGAATGTAAAGTCTATTGGAAAACAGTTGTTTGCATATTCGGTGAGTGCGAACAGGCGCTGTAGTATTCCTGTCAAACTTTGAATCTGGCATTCCGTATCGATGCTTGGGATTCATGCTTGAGATAAGCTTATATTTTCCTTTTATTTAATCGTTTATTGGCAAATAATTGTTGTGTTTGTTAATTGTAAATTATTTTTGTATTCCTAACAAATTAATAAAAAATGAGGCAATTGATACATGCAGAGAGCAAGTTTCCTTGATACATATGTATGTAGTTAATGCGTCACAACTCTTTAGACTGAAATTTTACACCAAATGACCAAATATTTAAATCAACAAAAATCCGTAACTTTGCATAGGGCTACCCTATCATGATAACCCCTCATTTTATTTCTAATTTTTTACTCTTTTCAGTGATATAACATTTAAAAGAATTGAAGCAACTTAAAATGTTCATGAATCTGCCTATAATAAGACACAATTCTTACATTGGTAAACATGCAGGTATACGTTTCTGCAGTGAAAACAAAACAGTTTACCAAATCAACTAATTTGATTGATTGGTGCATATAAACATGCCATGCAATATATGCACAGCGCCCTCAACCTCTGCAGTACACGCAGAAGTCGATAGACAACTTGCATGACTTGACGTCACAGACACAATGATTCACTTTGCGATTTATTGAAGCACAGTATGAAGAACAACAACTGTGTGAAACATGGCAGCATTAGGTCTCCCTCTTATGAAGATGATATTAATTAAAACTCAGCGACTCTTACCATAGGATTTCAGTTCATGTAGGCCAAGCTCCGAAAAACGTACTTAAATCCACAATGAAATGAATTTAGTCAGGTAGCATGCACGTTGCCAAGTTGCAAATACGTTACCAGTATTGTCGTGTCGGTACCAGACCAAAGCGCACGCGTGAACTGGTGCCCATTTCTATTGTATGATTTTCCAAGGACAACAACCGCACCATGTTTGGTACCTGACTAAGATTACCATTGGATCGTTTCATTGTATCTTTAAAGGTAGGTAAAGACAAATTAGTATTACAATTATAATTAATATACTGTTTGTATTGTTATATAAGCAATTGGATGTTTCATTTTAAGCGAATAAAAATTATTTATGTTACAAAAATGTTGTTTAAAGGTTAAACTACAAAATCCGTTAATTATTCCAGCTACCGAAAAATATTTCACCCTAATGTTAAAAGAAGGAGTTTCAGTGTTCTATTTTTAGACACACATAAAACGATAACAAACGAAGTGTCTGCTTCCGATGTCCGATCTGTACATCGTTCTTTTTGCTTTCATTACCTTGTACGTTGGTCATGCTCAATTTGCCTTGTTGATAAAAACCCTTTGATACACATACATGGCATGTACTCCATCCAGCAGTAGCCCCGCCGTGAGGCGTGTGGCAGGATTGAACTTCAGGACTTTACTTGCCGTCATCGATCATTTAATTTATGATTTAGTCAGACTAGAGCGCTGACTTGTGATGCCTGCTGGGCGCATCCATGTTTGTGTACAAACCTATATGGCTATGGAAAACTCTGTATGGAAAATTTTGTACGGCTTTTGTACGGCTATTTGCATATCTGCGTCTGTATTCTATTTCTATAAAGTTGCGTTATCGAAGCCGATACACAAAAAACCGAAATGCACAATCGGTAAATGAGCGTTTCATTTTGCTTTGCGCAAACAAGCAAACGCGTGCGCGTACCGCGCTGCAGATGATTTTTGCTGTGACATTTTATAACCGTCATGACGCGCTTAGGTTGTTTGTGTATGTTGTAATTTTGCTTTTAAAGTTCACTCCATCTAATTTCATTATGTTCTACAAACGCGCACACGAATTCAAAATGTCTGCGCGCAGGAAGGATTTAAACCGCGCATAAGATGGGGGAGTTAGCGCTCTAGTAATTTAATATAGCTCTATGTGTATTACCCACCCACCCCCCTTTTGCCCGGGGAAGATTTTACTAATAATAGGCCTACCCCCACCAAAATCGGTCAGGAACAGCAAATCTTGTAAAATGACCATCCATTTGTGATATCAGAATTGTATAAACACTTGGCACAAACTTTAATTTAGAGACTTTTATTTGGGAAATATAGGGCAATTGTAGGGGAATTCGGAAGAAAGCTTGTTTTCTACTTGGATGTTCTTGGCACAGTGTATATGGTCACTCAAAAGTGACATTAATTTCTGCCTCATTTGTTACAGATTTTGCCAACATAAATCATGAAATAACAGGTTGTGCCACATGTTTAGACACTTGTTATGAAGGGGGGTTGGTTATTTTCCGAAATTGTACTGTTCCTGTGACCGATTTTGTGAGGGTATTAAAGTAAAATCTTTCCAAATCCTATTCTGATTGGTTAACAAGGTTGTGTAAGGGGTGTGGCAAATGCGCAAATGGCACAAGGTCAGTTTGTCATGGCATGTGTAATCCATTTTATATTTTCTAGTAGTGACAGCTGAATTCGTCGAGTCAAAGAGGGCGGGTCCAAACTAAGCACCGAGTAGGAGCACCAGAAACAAACAGCCGTCATGGTGAAAAAACTAGAAGACATGTGCCTGCAATGCATTGGGCAGAACCTGCACAGCATCAGCCAAGTTGGACGTCTGCTGCCCACCAAACACAAGGAGATCTTGCTGCAGCGACTTGCTGATCATGACATGCTGACGCCCGAGTACCTGCCGCACGTGACGTACCATCTGTTCTCGCCGGTGCTGCGCTCAGTGAAGTTCAAGGCCAGCCATCAGGTCACTGACACTGTGTTGGCTCAGTTGGTGGCCTGTAAATGTCAGCTTGAAACCCTGTATATCGGCCGCTGCGACCTGGTCTCTGGTATGTGGGATTATCTGTTCATGAATTCTACTGAGCCTAATTTCGTGGTGCTGCTAAGCAAGTGATTTTCCTGCTAATGGAGCCTTCGTCCATTTTACAGAGACCTTAAGCAGTAAGGCCCTAAGTCCAAATAGGGCCGGTATGTATACCGTCTCCCGGTACGCAAACCGGTTTATTTTAATCCTCACAAACCGGGTTGGATACCGTCCAAGCCTCTACTGGAAGGCTGGCCCTGTTTAATAAGAGTCCATTGTGTCAAATTCCTGGGCTGGTGAACTCCTTTTATATGCAGACAATGGGGTGACTTTAATCCGATAATAATCTTCCACGGTTTAAAGGCTTCAAACGTTTGCTCAGTTTCAAAGAGTTTGCTGCTGGACAGATCTGACCACCCAGTATTCACACTTCGGTAATCACTACACATACACGTGTACTCAGTCAGTCATCAGTCAATAAACTCCATATTGTCAACACTCTGCAGGGCCATCAGACAGCAGGCTAGCCAAGCTCAACCGCAAGTCTATTCATTAAGATGGCTTTGAAATGCCGACGAGCAAGTGGACTTGTACCGTCCAGGGTGGGGTATAATACCGTCCACGGTTTAAACCGCTCTGATACCGGGAGCTGGTATGCAGACCGGCCCTAAATGGAATTCGGGCCCAAGCGCTTCAAAGCACTACAAAATTTGCTAGCAGTTGTAAAGCAATAATAACAGTCTCCATGCTAGTGCATGCATTTGCACGATATGGCTGTGAAATGCCACTAAGGATGTCAACATTTTTCTGCAGTAGGTTGCACGACTTTTCCGCTAACCGTTAAGCAGCGCCATGAAATTGGAATGAATGAGAATGACAGCGTGGTTGTGCAGAACTGAAGTGATATATACATTGCTACAACAATCATCCGTTCCCCAGGCCTGATCCAGGGCCATGATTGTCAGTGTGTGGGTATTTTGAACAATCAACACCATCAGAATTGGAGAAGAATTACAGTGTGGGGGTCCCAGAGCAAGTGATCACCAACGTGCTACAATATGTAGTGCATGTATGTGTCCGGAACGAGGGACTTTTATTTGAAAACCAGTATTATCTATTAAAGCCACGTTCACACAGGTTTTTCTAGTCACAAAATTACCAGGACAATGGTGGACAGCGTGGCAAACTTTCCTCTCTGTCTGCTTTTAGTTTGTTCTAATCATTTCCTTTGGGGTTGCAATTTTTGCAGATGTTGGTATGCAGGGCTTCCTCAGCAAGCAAACGTCCTTGAGGAAGCTAACATTGAAACACCTGCCGCTAATCACGTGCAAAGCACTCGACGCTGTCTGCTGTCCAGACACGCTGGTAGATGTCAACATTCACTGCGGTAATGTCGGCGACAAAGGTAAAGGGAGGTTGCATGCCAAACTCTTTGACATCTTTGGGGTCTCGCCTCGGAAAATTTCAACATTTTGTCTTGAACATCATGATATTTTGAAATTTCGATTTTGATTAAATTTCTAGTTTACCCCTAACCCAAGTCAATCCTCCAAAATCCTCCTTGCAGTTTTGGAGGATTTTGGAGGATTGAGGATGAATGGTGTTTCAAGAAAAAGAGGATTTTGGAGGATTATAAGGATGAATGGTGTTTCAAGCGAGGAGGATTTTGGAGGATTGAGGATGGATGGTATTTCAAGAAAGAGGATTTTGGAGGATTGAGGAGGATTGAGGATGAATGATGTTTCAAGCGAGGAAGATTTTAGAGGATTGAGGATGAATGCATTTTTTGGGGGCAGGGCAGTCGGAGGATTTTGGAGGATTGAGGATGGTTCCTAGCAAAAAGGGTCTAGGGGGTTAGGGTTAATCATCCGCTTGATTACAAAACAAAAGGGCCTACTGATGATCTTGGGGTCTCACTCTCAGACTTGGACCATCATGTCTCAGCCTTGGTCTCGAACTCGAACTCGAACTCTCCGGTCTTGACTACAACGCTGCTACAGTCTGCCCAACTTTGTATCTTGTCCATGTAAATAGCATACCAGCAAGAAGCAGAGATTTTTTGGGAGGGAATTCATCTCCGATATTAACACACCAAACTTCTTTTGTTCGTTTTTGTCAATGTGAAGGTATCCAGAACCTAGTGACCAAAAACCCTAAGATATACAAGTTGGCGCTTGCCACCACAGCGTTCAAAATCTCTGATGATGTGGTTCCCGTGTGTGCATCAGTGCTTGGAAGCAACTTGGTGAGAATCGTTATCCATTTCTAACTCTAACGAACATTCTAATGTTCTAACATTTCCATGGCACAGTACATGCACCCATCGTGGAGCTTGGCAAGGTTGCGAGATTTTAAACAAGATTTTGCGAGATTTTAAAGCGTACTTGTTAATACAGCATGTTCACATGTGCAGCAAAAAGGGGAAGAAAAAAAAACCAACTCAAAATTTTATCTGGAATTTATTTTTAGAAAGGGGACACTCTGTAACTTACGATTTAAGAGACCGTGAACACATTAGGCAAGAGAGTTTAGTTGGTGGAGCGCCGGTGTGATATTCCGGAGCTCGCTGTTTGCAGCCTTCAGCGACGACTTTCAGACAAATCGTCGCCAACACCACGAACTGACACTCTAGCGCGTGAGTGCCAGGGCGCGCGCGTATTTTACAGAACAGAGTAATTTTCGTTTTCACGAACTAACACCCAAGTAGGGGAGCGCGCACTAACCACATTATCATTTTCACGAACTAAAACCATTCTTAATTTCACGAGTTTAGAGGTTTTCAGTTCTATGTTTCTGTAAACCCACAAGTATACAGATGGAGTAGATTCGTGTCAAAGCTTTTCCAGCGTTTTTCTTGGAATGGTATTTCCGCTACATGCTTGCGTGTCAATTCGTGAAAACGAAGTCTTCTCTAGCGAGTCAGTGTCCGATGTGCGCGCGCACACCTGGGTGTCAGTTCGTGAAACCGAAATTTACTCAGTACGCGGTTTCACGAACTGACACCCAGGTGCGCGTGAGTGTCAGTTTGTGAAAACGGTGACGAAATGACACCAGCAGCCCAGACAGGACTTGATAAAAATAAAATCTCAAAAGTAACTCGTTTATTATTTCATGGTAGAAATAATTGCCGGTTTTATTGTGTTATACCTGAATCTCCATCAAACTACAAAATGACACAGATTTCTCTCAGCGATCAACATCCTTCTTTAAATAGAATACTTGTTCTCTGTTTTACGTACCGTTTTTGTTTGTTTTTTGTGGGTGGATCTCCTTGACAGATTGAACTTGACATTTCCGATTTGAACACCTTAAGTGACAAGAGCCTGAAATCAGTTGCAGATAACTGTCCCAACCTAACGCGGTAAGTTCAACCGTGGGTAGTTTCAAACTGTATCTATTTGTACCAGTTGTAATGTTTCACCATGAACACCCAACATCGCGATATTTCCAAAATGGTACATGATTTTGTTTTGTTTTAATTTGTTTCTCAACATCTTATATATCTAGCCCCCCCCCCCCCCAAACAAAACATTTAGTCGGTTGTTTATCATGCCAGCCTTCTTTGGTGCCCGTAGAAACAACTGGTGGATATCAGATTCATCAGATTTATCTGAGGGGAAGATTTTTGCAAAGATAGCATCAAAATCCGTCGCATATGTTTTCTTGTCACCCAAAAAGCTTGTTAAATTGCTTGATTCATGTATAATTCATTATGGCGAATTACGTCACTCACACAGAGTTATGTCATAAAAACTACAAGACGCATGCGCTATCCCATGCACGCTATGCCTGCCGCCTTGGCACGCAGACCCAATCGTAGCATTCAAAGTGTCGGTTCAAAGTAGAATGTAAGATACCTGGATATAACATTCAATAACACGTTGTTTGCCCACTTTAAAAAATGGTTCCTTTCAAGACAGGTGACGTCATACTTGCGCCATCTAGGTTTTATAACATAACTCTCTGGTCACTCAGGAATAATACCACATCATTCTGTGAATATTTGAGGTCTTGTTACTTACATCTACAGTATCGGCTTGATGGGCTGCAACCAATTCACAAGTGAGGGCTTATTGCCGGTGAGTGATATTAAGGGAGGAGTGGTTAATCTGTGGTAGGGCCAGGCCTTTGAAAAGCCCAGCCATGCCCAGGCCTTCGGGCTTTTACTCTTGCTATTGTGAGCCACAAATCACCTAACAATAGAGCATCAACTAATCAATAAAGCCCAGCCTCTGCCAGGCCAGGCCTGGTTGTAGCCCCTCCCACACTGTACCCATTCACGGCTGGATCAAAAGAAGCCTCAGCTGTCAGTCAAGTCTGGGTGTACAATCAGGGGATTATCAAAGGCCTGGGCATTCCAGGGGCTTGGCCAGGCTTTCCAACGGCTTGGCCTGACCGCAGATTAACCACTCCACCCTAAAAAAATTATTATTATTTGTATGCTGGCCCTTTTTTTTGTACACTGTCGAGTTTCATAGAAGTAAAATTAACAACTGACAACATTTTTTAGCAGCCATTCCCCCCTTAGGTGTGCCACTATTGACGAATATTAAATGGCTCTAGTTTTTATGATTTTTCATATTCAGTAACCTTACTTCAACTGAAAAACAAGTATGAATTCGTGCAGGAGCCGCGTCGTTGGTGACTTGCGTGTGTGACAGTTTCGTCATAGACACATGCACAGTACAGCCTGCGGTCTCACAGACTTTGCGTGTGTGAGAGTTTCGTCAAGGAAAACTGTCGCGTAACTAAATTGGCACAACGAGAAGAAGAACAACGCTAAGCGCTTATAGAGCCCCGTCTGCAATGCAACGCTGCTAATTACACATCGTAAGGATTGTAAATTTGTTTAGCCCCTTCTGGCCGGATTGTATTAACCCTAACCCCTTGGGTAACTTTACTGGAAAGTATCCTGAATCCGCCAAAATCCACCTATTTTGTCATGCACAAAAAGTTGGTTTTGGTGACTGCTCAATATGGAGGCATCCTGAATCCATCAAAATCCTGCAGTACCGCTAGGCTTACAATTCTCAATCCTTCAAAATCCCCCAGGTTTCTATATGGAGGTATCCTAAATCCGCCGAAATCCTCCAAAACAGGGGAAGGATTTTGATGGATTTATGAACGTTAGGGTTAATGGGGTGCTAGTGTGTTAAAACGGGCTTGTGAAGCCAAGCATAAGGCAAACAAAAGGATAGAGTATGCGCAGGAATGCACGTATAGTCAACTGACAAGGTGGTCTTTTTCAAACCATAGCTATGGCCGTCGTATGTATGCAAGAAGTTAATTAGAGAAACTCATTTGATAACTGAGCTTGGGTGGATTTTTTTTTCGTTCAGTATATCATTCAAAAGTAAATACATTTGTATTACTCGGAAAATATGAATTTAAACAATAAATAACAATTTTGGTGTGAAACTTGGAAAAGAGCATATGTGACCCGCTCTTGAAAAAGGTATATTATGTCGCAAAATATGAAAAATGAGTTTGATGTATGTTTGGAAAGCCCGCAATGTAAGCTTTCATTTGGTACGTGGTAGAGCTCCAAAGCCCTTTCCATTCTGGAGATATCGCATTGTTGCATATTAATTAGTTATATGGAGTTCAAATTGCACAACAGAGAAAACAGGCTTTGAAATAGCTAGTTCTAATACAATGCAATGCAACAATGCACTCTAAAAAGGATATTTTTTCATTTTATTCACTGAAATCAACATTGTTGTGCACCAAACCTGAAACGTTAGATATTGAAGATGTCATTAAAAACAAAAAACAAAAAAGAATTTTGATGAAAAATTTCACCCTCTCAAGGTTTAAAGGGCAGTTACACGTAAATGCATAGCGCGACTTATATCACCTTTTTCTGGAGCGGGTCACATATTGTATTTTTTTTCTCTCGTCTTAATGCAGCTTGTGGCCAAATGCACCCAGCTACAAGAGCTAGACCTGTCCTTCTGCTATAAAGCGCTGGAGCCAGCCAGCTCCAACGTGCTCGAGCACCTACCCACAAGCGTCACGTCGCTGTCGCTCAACGGGCTGCCAATAGAGGGCGCTGCACTTCACAAGGCCCTCACCCGGCTCGGCAAGCTGAGCGAACTGCGAATGTGCGGGGTCAACAACATTTCGGAAGAGGAGATGGAGCAGGTACTCATACAATATGCGCAAATTATACGCTGTGATGCGTGTATTTGTAAAACATGAGTAGCATCCCTTCATACTTTTCATGAATTTGAGAGTGAAGGTATTTTGTTCAGGGGAACGGTGAGCGTCACAATGAAACAACAATCGATGGCGTCATGAAATTCGCTCGGCTTTCACAAGTATGAACCGGGCTATGGAGGTTCACAGATATCAAACTGGGAAAAATGCTATATGTGGTTCTGAAGCAATGATGAATACATAAATTACAAAGATCAACAGAATTAGTTGGCACAAGTCTATGGGAATGGCTCCATAATGTACCATTGATGATAGTTATTACTGTCATTCCATCAGATATGCAGTGACATTGGCAGCCAGCTGACGCTACTAGACATGAGCGGTTGTCAGTCGATGACTGACCACGCTCTACGGTCCATCATGAAACACTGCACGGAGCTGGAGATCCTGTCCATCTCGTTCTGCATACGCCTCACAGGGGAGGCCTTCATCAATCTATTACGGGATCCAAGGAGGGCCAAGAACCTCACCTGCCTGAAACTCAACGGCTTGAAAGAGGTAAGGTTGTCAGTCGGCATTAAAATGCAAGTTTGCAATCTGTGCACAAGGTTAATACAAAAAAAAGATTCAAAATGCAGAAGGTAGGAATTTAGGTTCCTCTTGAAGCAAAACAAATCAGAAGGGAAACATGAAGGGAAACATGCACCAGGCAAAGAATTCCATAGAGATTCAGAATGAGCGAAAAAGCAATTAGTATAGCTTTTCGTTCTACATCTAGGTACAGCTAGAAAATATTGGGGAGAACATGCAGAAAGCTGAGTTTCATGCTTAATCACCCTGGAGGAACGAAGTTGGATTAGCCAATGGAAGATTTACTTTGAAAATATCTGTAAAATGGACTGAGGGTAGCAACAGATATCTGGTGAGAGAGTAATTGTAAGGATGCTGACAATATAAAGTGAATGTAAAATGCATAAATGTCCGTGTTGAACAATTCTTCTTGCTCGCATTTGCAATACATGAATCAGGATATGATCCATGCGCCCAACGCCGTCGTCGTCTGGGTGATGAAGCATTCTTGCAGCTGTGTACTGCAGATGCTTTGTGGTCTAGTGTACCGGACTCGGGATCATGGTGGTACTATAGTTTGTGGGTTTGAGGCTGGGGGGGGGGGGGGGGGGGTGTCATGGTGCTTGTGTCCATGAGCAAGACACTTTGTCACAAGTTGCTTCTTTCCACCCAAGCGTAAATGGGTACCTGTGAGGGTAGTGATGGTTATGCATTTGATTGGTCCATGTGTGCTTAACTTGCAGCCGGGGCTGTATACTCTGCAAGGACCTGAGAAGGTTTCAAGAACGATTAAAACCCTAACCCTGCTGAATCCAACAGGATCCAACAATTTGATATTCCTGTTGGACCCTGTTAGATTGATAAGCTAACTCAGTGTTACAATCCTGTTGGATTCAGCAGGCAACGAACAAATATGTCAGTTGGATTCTGTTGGATTTAGCAGGCAAGTCATTTTTTTTTAGTTACCCAGCAAGTTGGCATGTTGGACTGCGTTGGACTGCGTTGGATTGAGCAGGAAACTCATATGAGTCAACGTTGGACTCTGTTGAGTAGACCTGGTGAACCATTAGGGGGTTAGGGTTTTTAATAGGCCTGATGAGCAGGGGTAATAATGTTTTGTTCTTTGTCCGTTCCTTTAGATTTCACACTCGATCCTTCTGGGGATTGCCTCATCCTGTCCCAACCTTCAGACCATCTACTTAGCCGGCTTGAAGTGCGTGGACGATCTCATGCTCTTTGACTTTGCTTCCAACTGTCCTAAGCTCAGCGATATCTCCATCAAAAGCTCCCATGGAGTCGACTCCCATCAGGTACAGACAGGAGTGTATTAAACACGGAAGTCTCAGTCAATGCCTGCGCTCATTATAGATTAAACACTAACAGCATAATGCGCGGCAGTGGAAGACGATTTTATGCAGATGAGCAAGCTCGGTATAGCGGTGTTCCAAATGTTTCAAATCGTACTGTTTTTACACATGCACTACTTAAAAAAGGGAAAATTACAATCTCTTTAGGGGCTTGATCCCCCTCTCCAAACCCCTTCCCCTTCCTAGTGTGTCCTATTCCTGATAGGTTTAATAGTGAAAGGTGACCCGGCCTAAGTGAATGTTTATTCCACCTTTCTACTGATGATTCTAAGGTGACAGATGCTGGTCTGCTTGACTTGGTGCGATGCTGTCCCCTCCAGCACGTCGTTATATCAGGAATCCACAAGATCACCGATAAGAGCATCCTAGCCTTAGCCAACTCCTGCCCTGATCTGAAGAGCCTGTATGCATCAGGCTGCACCATGGTCACTGCTGCTGGACTCAGATACCTCAAGGTAGGGGAAATGTTTTTTATAATTTTGTTTATTATGTACAGTACATTGTGATTGAAAGTTAACACGTGAGTGGGAATGGGAAATTTAGTAAAAAGAATTCACATTCACATTTCCCACACAACTTTTCCCCCCTGTGAATTCAAGTGGGAAATTATTTCCCCACTTTTGAGAAAAGGTGTGAAAATATTTTTCCCACTTGTGTGAAAAGGCCTGAAAATGTTTTTTAGCTTTTGAGAAAAGCTGTAAAAATATTTTTCCACTGTGGGGAATTGTTTTCACAATTTGTGAAATAAAACTGAATTCCCTGGGAAGAGAAAAAATGTGTTAACTTTCAGATGTAACTTACTGTAGCTGGCTAATTAAAGCATCCTGGTGGAATTGCATAAAAAAGATTTTTTTTTATGGAAGTCGCCCAATACAAGGCTAAAAGCCACTCTAGGTAAAGGGCTACATCAGAGGTGGTAGGATTGGCCACATTAGGTTGCCAGCCCGACCACCCTTACGGTTTTCCTGAGTCCATATCTAATAAATCTAGATAAATCTTCAAGAGATACCAAAGAAATTATCCCAATTTTTAGACCTCTATGACTTAGAAAATTACTTTACAATGGCTGTGATTGGCTGTTGTACTGCGTTGCATAAAATTTGCCGCTGGCTTGATCAAAAGGATGATAACTCAGACTATACCTTTACAGGGTTGATACAGAACAAAACAAATTATAACAAGTTCTGTTTGTCTTTCACAGGACATGTGCAACAACAGGATCCACGTGGTCCACAAGATCCCCAACCTCGATCCCAACCAGGTCATGGCCAAGAACTTGGACACAGGAGATTTTTGCCGCGTGGACAACATGAAGTGACCGGCCATTTGGTCAGTTTATTCGAGCCTGTCTCTGAGGAGCTCAAGTAATGATGTACAAAGTGACATTTTATATCGGACCCTTTGTGAACAGAAAATTGTGACCAGAGCTATGCATTAGCAAGCAAGTTGCCAAAGTTATTTTTTTTATATAGGTATTTAATTATGCTGTACCCAATTACAGAGGAACAGAGTTGCCTGACAACCCCCCCCCACCCAAAAAACAATATAGAAAAATAAAAAAATAAAAAGATTAATCTGTGGGCTTTGTTACTTAACCCTTTTCCAAGGTTGGGTGAAAAGAAAACCACTATAATGTGTAATATCAAAGATACACTCTCTATGCTCTTCAACAAATTTGATTGTTTTTCTGCTGAAACTTTTTTCCTACACATTTTATTTTAACGAACAAAACATACAACCCTCCAAAAAGGTTTTTATTCTCGGTTGCTATAGAGTACCAAAGTGATGATATCAATGCAATGTTTGGAACCAGAATACTTTTATTATTTTGTGTCAACGTGTTTGCAGGACTGGCTGTTAACAAAGGAACAGTCTAAATCTCCATTTGTTTGGAGCCAGTTGTCGTGCCAACTGACGTCCGATTTCGGTACTCTATTGCACATCTAATGCCCCCCCCCCCCCAGAAAATATGGCCATTACGCTTGCATAAATCCTAGCCAAGTGACTTGCTCTTTTCTGCCGATGTCATAAGTGTTCACCATTAGGCTTTACCCAGCATGAGATCATCATGACAGGCTCGTACGGCACCCATCTCATCAATAAATCCTTGACACGGGAGATATTTGACTGGGGGTACGACTGTTTCCCAGCAGTCTGACTTTCTGGGACCAAAAATTTGTCCCCCCCCCAAAGCATTTTTTAATCAAAGATTTTTAGACAAACGGCACATTTTCACATTATTTATTTCTACATTTTGATGATCTTTCCACCAGTAGCAATTTTAGGACAAGTGTTTTTATGTAGCCCACGTATTTATGTAGGACACTGCCAAGACAAAGCCCTTTAACCTGTGAGACCAACCCTTGCCTGTAAAACACGGCGGCCTTGCCATACTGCAGTTTGCAGTCCGTTGGTAAAACGTGTATATATACCCTCTATAATGTGGACAAAATACCTTCTTTTTTTTTTTTTTTAGAGCTAATGACCTTTCCAAAGGTTGTCAATTCGACCTGTTTAAAGGAGGAACTTGAGAAATATGAAAAAACATTACGAAAAACTGAACGAGTTTAAAAAAAAAAAATGCAAATACAGACTGCAGTTTGCAGTACGCCCGCACTTCGCAGGTTTAAGTTATCAAAATTAGCAACAATTTTTCATTCATGGAAGGCTTCATGTACAGGATGAGTATACATGATTTTTAGCCGGGAAAAAATAGACATTAGGGCGATACAAAAACCACCTTACAACGATCGACAGGACAGAGTGCTTTGGTTGTCAGTACCTGTCGACTAATCCTTTTTTCTTCTTTTTGAAATCGCTGTCCTCTGGTCACAATTTATATAGACATAGCGTAAATATTACAAAGAAATATATTTGTAAACTAGACATCTGGTGCAGTGTTTGTGGACAAACACAGGGCTGTTTTGTTTTTTTGTGTAAAATTATGTGATTTAAATGAAATTTCAAAAATGAAAAAATCATAGAAAATTAGCCGATGACGTCACATACATTTTCATCTAACACATGCTGGCATAACTAAATACCACGTTTTAACTTAATGTGACTTGTACTTTTGTAGATATATGGTTTCCAAAAATGCCCCTTTAAGATGACGTCACGTGACATGTGATGACGTCATCATGACCTAAAAGTTCGGCGCACATTCTGAGCAGTTGGTGTAAATATCTGCCTACGACTTGTCTAACGACTTGAAAAAAAGACTAGAGATCAACTCTTTATAGAGAGCATGCCACATGAAAGCCATGGTTTCTGTCCTTCCCAGAATTCCTTTGTGTTATATTGAATTTGGTCACAATTTTCAGATGCCTGTTATTTCTTAATACTTGAGTGAGCCACGATCACGAAATTGTTGAATTAGGTAGAGAAAAATTCAATGTATACATTTTTTTAATCAGACCGACCCTTACATGCGTTAAAAAAAAAAATTGATGACGTCATTATGACGTCACACCATTTTCGCCTTTTAGGGCATATCTTTGAGACATACCAAAAGCTGTATCAAAAAGAATTTTGAAAATCTCTTGTTTTGTTTGCGAGATATATTTAAAAGAATGTTACGATTTCAAAATTTCAAAAATTCATAACAAATCACGTGATGACGTCATCATGACGTCACTTTGGATTTTGCATCCTAGTGCCAGTATCTACCTACCCACCAATTTTCATGACGATCGGACCTATCCTTATATGTGTCTTAAAAAAGCACATTTTTGATGTCATCACACATGTTTTTCCTTTTTAGGGCATATCTTTGAGACCTACCAAAGCTATAACAAAAAGAATTTTGAAAATATCTTGTTTTGTTTGCCAGATATATTTAAAAGAATGTTACGATTTTCAAAATTTCAAAAATTCATAACAAATCAAGTGATGACGTCATCATGATGTCATTTTGGATTTTGCATCCTAGTGCCAGTATCTACCTACCCACCAATTTTCATGACGATCGGACCTATCCTTATATGTGTTTTAAAAAAGCACATTTTTGATGATGTCATCATGACGTCACACATTTTATTTCTTTTAGGGCATATCTTTGAGACATACCAAAGCTATAACAAAAAGAATTTTGAAAATATCTTGTTTTGTTCGCTAGATATATTGAAAAGAATTTTACGATTTTCAAATTTCAAAAATTCATAAAAAATCACGTGATGACGTCATCATGACCAAAAAGTTCGGGACACATTCTGAGCAGTTTGTCTAAGTGTCTGCCAAGTTTAAAGGCAATCGGGTGCACCAAAGTAGCCAAAGTGCCGGTAAGAAAGAAAACGTGCACAAATGCTATGGGCAAAAAGTCTGAAAAGGAAAAAAAAAATCTTAACGAAAACAAGGGCTGTTTTGGAAAAGTTTCCAAAACAGCCAATAAGACTTGTATTGGTCATCAATTTTAGATATATTTATCCTCGGATCTGTTTCTGAAAGTGCCATATTTCAAAGTAAAGTCTGACAAGAGCCAATGTGGCCCAACGGGCTGGTGTTTATCTCCGGTTTCGGTAGCATGAAACGACTGAGAATATTTCGATTCCCCCTGGACGGGATGCTAGTCCATCGCAGGGTACTCCCCAGCTAATGCTGGTACCCATTTATATTTTTGGGTGGAGAGAGGCAAGTGGGGATGAAGTGGCTTGCCCAAGTACACAACATATGGCCAGTAGCTGGATTCGAACCCTCTGATCACGAGTCACAAATACTAACCACTAGACCACACTCTCACCTTGCCATATTTCAAAAGTGACTGACAGCAAACTCCTTGAAAGAAAAGTAAGAGCATACAAATACAAACCACAGACCCCACGTTGCTCTGGGGTCCTCGGCGACCCCCTAAACACTGCAGATTTTATGGATTATTCATCTCACCTCTGTAGTAGACTTAAGTCCGCTTCGTCACTGTTTGGCATCGGTCTCGACGGCAGCACTGCTTCTAAGAAACCCCTGAACAAAAGATACTACCAATTTGGGGGAACATCAACACAAGACAACAGTTTGGTCATCAAAACCCTTAAAATGATCAGTGCTGTGTGTTTGCAATTGCATTTTTATGGACTGGTATCTGTTCTATGCAGTGGGGTAGCCTTCTAGAGCTGAAAATGCAAAATGTATGATTTTTATGCGAGCCCCTTCACTGCCACTATTTTAACATGCACGTGGGTTGTGATTCTCTCATGTGTAGCGCACATCAGTCGAGTTGTAATCAAGTCACAAGTTATTCAATTAAACTGAAACTGTCCTCTGTACCTATTGACTTATGGTTGACTTGTAATGTGACTTTTGATTGACTTGATTACACTTTTGCAGGTCAGTTGGATTCAGTCACATATATCTAAATGTTAGTCCTTACGTATAAACCTTGTCACTTGCCTGCAAGAGACAGCTCTCCGTATAGGCTACAAAGTATCATAGTATGTACATATGATTTTTTTTTATACCAATCTGTGTGTTTACATGAAATAGAAGCTATTTTCTGGAATGCAAATTTACAAGCATGAAATTTTTTTTTATTTTTCAAATGTGTTTTTATGCAGGTTGTAAATTGAATGTGATTTTATGTAAACATTTATATATGTGTACTGTACAGTTGCAATCAAAAGTTTACATCAACTGAAGTCATGCAAACAAATTCTCAACTAGTTGTGAACCAAATCCGAATGATTATACAAGCGCGAGGGAGGACTTTTGAAAAATGATTTTATTGATATACATGTGCCAAGAATTTACAATCAAAGAATGGCAAGAAACACAACAGTTCCAGTAACAATTGAAGGAGCAATTTCTGAGTGTGTTAACTTTCGACCGCAACTGCACTGCCAAAAATGGTTTTCTTAAAATGAGAAAATTATCTTATTTCAAGACAACTTTTCTTGTCTCACTCTCTAGAAAAGTTTTCTAGGGAGTGAGACAAGAAATTTTTTCTTATATTAAGAAATTAGGAAAATCATTTTTGGCAGTGTGTAAGTCTATGGCCATTTATCAAACTCTGGTTTCAGCTTGGGCTTTTAGCTCCATCTGCAATCTGAAGCCTTGAATAGTTGAACCAAATACAGGTTCTGCCTCGGAGTCCAAATAAGACTCTGACGTACATTCAGAAGAAATAGTGGCTCTGCTTCAGCCATATCGTGGGAGAGGCCCGAAGCCAGGGTTTGAGAAACGGCCTGTGAGACCGCACCAAGGCTCAGACAGATCATGTGGTACTTCACATTTTGGGAGTAATCGGGTTATGATCAGCATCATGTCTTCAGGGTACCAAACAAAATGGCGGCTGTATGCAGTTAGCTGTGCTTTATGGCTGCAGTGAAAATGTAGACTTGATCTTTGCTTTCAATCAATGGGGAAAACAACTGACAGGTACATTAACATTTATCTTTATACGTCAAAATCAGTTGAAACCAGTGAGAAATGATCTTTTTCTCTTAAATCATTTTTCAGGTCTTAGCCTTGAACCAAAGCTTGCTGTCTGGTTGGTTTTGTTGTTTCATAGCAATTTTAATTTAATTTGTGCAATTCATAATTACCTGATGCCTGAAGAAAACATGCTTCCAATTAATTTAAAATGAATTCAAAATGTTCAATATTTAACGATGCATGAATCGGCTTTGTTTGCAAATGAGGCTCACCGACTACAAATCCATTGGATATATAATATATGTAAAATTTTGCAGTTTATCTCAGAATAATGCCTGGGATGTAAGTTTTTGGGCAAAAGCCTGACTTGGGGATTTCTCGTGTAAAAGTAAAATGCGTGGCAAATTTTAGACCTTAATAACCCTAACCCACCTCAATCCTCCTTGCAGTTTTGGAGGATTGAGGATGAATGCATTTTTTGGGGCAGGGTAATCGGAGGATTGAGGATGGTTCCTAGCAAAAAGGGTCCAGGGGGTTAGGGTTAATGTGTATAATCAGGTTTCTATTGCCCTATTTTCAGGCTGGGGATATCAGCCTCACTTACATTCTTGTAATAGACATATTTACAAATTGTTTTACGAGTTGATCACAGAAATGCAAATTTAAACGGGAAGGTGGAGAGGTGAGTTGGAAGTTACCCTGCCTGGGATAATTTCACTGGAATCTGTTGAAGAATTATCCTCCTTAGATCTGGGCCCAAGAAAACCGTCGGAGTGGTAGGGTTGGCAATTCAAAATGTTGCCAAGCCTACCACTTCTGATTGTAACCATTTACCCTTGTATCGGGCAATTTCAGTTTAAAAAAAGGAAATGCGTGAAAAGAATCATAATGGGTGAATCTATCGACCAGATATGAAGACATAAATTTTACCTTGTTTCCTTGTAAAGTTTAATCTATACCCTTTTGTACTTAACCGAAAGCTGCAATAAATAAACTTTTAAAAATGAATGAGAATTCATATGCGCATCATAAGTTGTGTTTGTCCAGAGTTTAATTGTACATTGGTACCGGAATCACGACAAATTCTGGTTCAGCAGTTATCTCTATTCATGAAATTTATTGATTCACTTCATTTGAACAAGCAATCAACACATCTAACTTGCATCAGATGATACAAAAATGCTGCAAGGATTGGTGCTAAAGTACCGTTTTTATAAACAGTCGGCTTTCAAATTAAAACTAATCAATTTGTTTTTGATCATTACCAAAGTTGTATCATACCTAAGAAATAGGTATTTTGCAATATATAAGCAGACTTTAAAATTATTTGTACTGAACTGCTACATTCAGACCAAGAAAGAAAAAAATCTTGAATCCAATCTTGGGCTTTGTAGGTAAAGACCTCTATATCTCCATTCATACCAAGAAGTTAGTCTTCCACCTCGTGTCCAATACTTAAGGTGGATCATTTTGGTCCACAAATGTCCTGCAACCCATAAACTAATAAAGGTGGTTACTAAGCCAGTAGCACATTCATGACCTTATCTCATCATGGGCTCCTTTTAGAGACAACACTTCCTCACAAAAGTGACATCTTTCCACGGTATATCTGCAACTCCACCATGCAAAGTTTCAAACAATACCATTTTCATAATCTTTCACATAAATGCTAATGTATCTTCTTCAGAGTTGTAGGGTTAGTGAATCGACAGTCCCAACCATATGTTTCCTATATGCTTCAAAAGTGATTAACCCCAACCCCCACGACGTAATACTCTGAGCACCCTTCTAATTGAACAGAATGCAACAAAGTTGAAATATTAAGAACCCTGCTAAATGCAACAACATCCAACAGTGGATTCTGTTGCATTGTGCAGTGAACTCATACGCACCAGCCTTGGTACCAAGTATCTACTCGTACCCTGCTAAATGCAACAAAATGCAGGGGTGGATTATGTTGCACTGTGCAGGGTTAGGGTTAAAGTCAAGTCTGTCTCAAGCCAATATGGCTCATCACGCCGGTGTTTACATCCGGTTTACTTGGCATTAAATGACTAAAAATATTTCTGTTCCCCCTAGGCAGGGGCCAGTCCATCGCAGGTTACTCCCCAACTCTAGCTGGTTCCCATTTTCACCCCTGGGAGGAGAGAAGCAATTATGATAAAGTGTCTTGCTCAAGGACATAAGTGCCATGACCAGCCAGGCCGGTATTCATACCCACCACAACTTGGGTTCGGTACGCTAGACTGCTCATCCACGGTACCCCATATGCTTTATGTAGACATAATTATATACTTCAAAGAGGGGGACCATTTGGTTGAACTTTGACCTTCACTTCCCTTGATCCCAAGGTACAGACTTGTCATCTGGTGGGTTAATCACTCTGACCTTTGACCTAAACCTGATGACATCACTGGGCTTCCTCTGGGACAATTGTGAGGGTTACTTTTTGTGAATTTGGGCCTCGAACGACGACCACTTCCATTTTCTTCAGGGTGTGCACAGCATTGTAGACGGCTGTGGCAGACTCGATCAGCTTGCCATCGATGTGAGTGATAATGTCACCAGCTTTCATGCCACCCCTGTGAAAGAAATGGAACCATCCAATGAGCATATTCATTCCTGTGCTCCAATTGGCTGAATGAAAGGTGTGATTTTGGTTGTTTTTTTTAAATGAAACTCAAGTTTGACAAGCTTTAGAGTTACAAGGGGAAAAACTTTGGTCAAACTAAAAATGTGACAGCAACATACACCATGTCTCACCACCGCCAAGCAATCATGTGACATTAAAAGACAATTGACCTACCGCGGTCGAATCGCGTCAACGCAGCTTGTGAATTATTGTCCAATCACATCAATTATAATTCCACGTGGAACGCGCAAAATCTGAGACAAACAAAAATTACCACACAAAATTCCCATAGGGTTGTCTAAGGGGGCGTGGTTAACTCGTAAACGGCGATAGGTCAACTGAACTACATCTGTAGAGAAGCAAAGCTATTGGGTCGTATGAATAAAAACTAGCATTTGCTTTTACTACCAATTTTAAAGCATTTAATAGCATCTGTACTGAAAATGCCCTAGCTCAATGGCGCAAAAATTAGTGTCTCAGTGGAGTGTTCATTATGTCATAATGCCTGATTGGATTACATAAGGTGTCATTATGAAAGCTGACATTTGAACCTTTTTGGTACATATATATTAGTGTTATGATCAATCCCAACATATCAGGAATACCGATTTACTTTCTCGGTTTCCTCTTTTTTCTGGACACACTGTAGAGCAAAAGCTTCCTAACTGATGTGACAGGACAGATTTGACCAGTTTGGCTTACAGCCTTCTGCAACTTACACCTGGGCCGGTGATCCCACAGTCATCCTGTACACCAGCACACCGTGGGTGACGTTAGGGAAGTCGGCCATCCTGGACTTGAGATTGTCGAGTAGGCTCGGATTTAGTGACAGCATGGTGACGCCAATGTAACCCTGCTTGCTGCCCTGGGAGCCAGGCGATTTCTTGCCCCCGGAAAACCATCCAGTCCACCCCTGGGTGGAATCTGACAATCGAAGAAAAAAAAGTTATAATTTTCTTGATGCAAATGCAGTGAGTAATTGTGTTTAGACACAATGAGCTATATGAATAATGATGAACGATTACATTCCAACTCTCTTTAAAAAAACCGAACAGCTCTACATCAAACCAATAGCCCAAAGAAACAATCAAATTAGTCACAGCCAGTGATGTTAGTCGAGACCATTCACAAGACCAGCTTGTTACAGGCACAAGTAACAGGCATAAACCATAAACCAAAGGAATGCTTTTGTTACAGTTCATTTCAATAGCTCAAGACTTGAATTCAGACTGAAGGTCTTGTGATGGTCTTGCAGGGTCTTGTGATAGTCTCGACTACATCACTAATGAAATTAGCACATCTTAAGAGTTCCTGAAAATACACAAACAAGTTAAAATGATAAAAAAGCAAAGAAACAAGAAAAGCTTACACAGAAAACTCACATTATATAAAAGAATGCAATTTACAGATTAGAAAGAATCCACTGGTTTAAAAAACTTTTTAACTGCAATCTTACAGGATTTTTTCATTTTTTTTGCTTACACCCCCCCCCCAAAAAAACACCAAAACCCCCACACATGAAAAACCAAATATAACAAAAACCCCAATACAACCTCCCCTCCCCCCCCCCCCCCCCAAACAATTATCAATTGGGTATAAGGATTACTCTGTACACATTTAACTCTACATTGCGTTTGTTATTTAAAAAAATTCTCAATGAACGTGGTGTTTTCCAAGACTTCTCGATTGACAGTGGTTTAAGGAGCGCTTGGACTGCTCAACCCTACCCTCGGACTTCATCCTCTTTTGAACGTCCTCAAGGAAGACACGAGCGTTGTCAATGGGAATGGCAAAGGAAATTCCGGAAGTAACCTTCATAGTGTTGATTCCTATGGCCTCTCCGTCCAGATTCACCAACGGGCCGCCAGAATTGCCAAACTAGAAAAAAGAAAGAATGTAATGTACGTACATGTATAAGGATAATTTAATGGCTCCCTGTGGATTTTTTGACAATTTTAAGATAGCAGAACTGGCAGTGACACTTTTAACCCCTGGTGTCTGGCTGTTATTGATGGGGTGCTGGTATGCCAAGAACGGGCTGTGCAGCCAAGCGTAAATGCAATAGGCACCACTCAAAATAGAGTGGTCCTATTCATCGCACACGGAGCCTCCCCCACCCCAATTTCGCGTGAATGAAAGCTTTGTTTGAAAAAGCTCCATTCAAGAACAATATAGTTGAAACATGAATGGACTGAGTAAGTCAGGAATGTGCCTTTAGATATCTCGGATATGTATATTGAATTCTGACAAAAACGTGCAGCAGATACTATTCTAGATGTAATTTGCCACGTACAACTATACGCATTCAAAATCTCAAAATCTTTTTTACAAATCTCAATGTCTCTATTATCACTAAAAAGTGTTTGGTGGTCCCAAGCATCAAATAAATGAATCCTTACATTGATGGCAGCATCAGTCTGGATGTAGTCAATGTCCTTGCTGAGCCCCAGCTCCTTGCTGGTTCTGCTGACGGTGCTTACGATCCCGGCCGTGATGGTGTTGCTCAGTGTCAGGGGACTGCCCATGGCAATCACCCACTCCCCTGGCCGCAGCCGAGACGACTTGCCCAACTTCATGAAGGGCAGATTGTTCTGCAAGCAAGATTTGGATAACACAGAATGGATACACATACGTGTATTTCACAACATCAATTAACCCTAACAGCCCAAGGCTTTTTACTAGAATCCTTCCCTAACCACACAAACTCCAACACTGTGTAGTAAACCAATGGCACATTCTTTGTACTTTAATAGACAAAATCAGGGCATCAAGTCCCATGCAAAGTGATGGTGCCAAGGCTCTACAGTACCCAATCACACAAAATTCAACACAAATGGGGTGTTTGATTTTGGCAGGTTAGGGATGGTTAGGGTTAATAATACTTAACAGAATTTAGTTTTCACCTTTCTGATGTGGTGGGTAGGTGTCGACCGCGTAGTGGGGGAAATATTTTGTGAGGCAAAATAGGACCGAGTTATGGGGACATTTCTCTGTCCCCATAACTCAAGGGGAAAAAAATGGTAAAAAATCCTGTAAAAATATTTCTTAATACATACACCATCATCAATCTTGACCACTGCCAGATCAGAGACCGAGTCAACGGCTACCACATGGCCTTTGACCATTCGCCCGTCGGGCAGCTTGACCTTGACTGACTGCTGGCCGCGGATCCTGTTGGCCACAACGTGGGCGTTGGTGAGTATCAGGCCATCGGGACTCACGATAAACCCGGACCCATTGGAGATGGGTATCTGCTGCCCTCCCATCATTGGGTGGCTGGTTGGGGTTTGGATGTGAGAATAGGGAAGATGAAAAAGAATATTCTCATATATATTTGAAGTATAAGCAGAGAAGAACAGAGTCAGAGAAACATTAGGCCATGATACTCCAAATGTAAATACATGTATATACACAACAATGGATGATCACAGAGCAAACAATATACAATGTATTTGAAATGTTCTCTTTTTTAATTTCAGTGGGGGCAGAAGGCATACGTATCCCTATTTCTTAGAGCCCAACTGCTGCAAAAATTAATTGTAATTTGTATATATACTTTCAAATAGATTTGCATTAAAGATTTCTTTCTTTTTAATTTTTGCTTTTACGATTCAACTACAAATGATGATCCAAAATTGTCTTAGTCTGTAATTCTTTCGCAGTCAGTTTTTGCACGGTGCTACTCCCACTGACTATTTTTGTGGTTGAACAACGGCACGCTGAACCTGTTTACCTTCCTTGAATTTCTATGTAGACTACAGAGGGTGCAGCAATATCCACTGCATCCGCGATGAAGTTAAATCGATTTGAACGGGGAGGAACATAGCCATCACCCTCGTCATAAACTTTAGCTGCTTTGACCACAGGAAAAACACTCCTCTCTTCTGCCTGAATTGGTCGGAATGTATCCTGAAAGTCGCTAGAACTGAAATTGTGATCATTTTCACCCTGCTGATTAAAAATGTCCGCAGAGTTTTCACGTTCCTCAGCTTCTTTCAATGCCTGAAGTTTTCGACGCTTTTTGTCTCGGCGGGGCTCGAGCTTCGTCAACTGTATCATTCGCACGTACGGCGTAATGGCGACAAGAAACACAAACAGCGCACAGTACTGAAGGAGCCTTTTCTGGAATATTCTCTTGTTCTTTTGCATTTCTTTTTGAGTAATGGTCCTGCATATTGCTGTTTGAGGTTTAACTGACTGTAGGAAGTGGTGATAGGAGGTGAAAACTTGAACTTTGTTTCGAAAAATCGGCACTGTTTGCAAAACTCGTCTGACAATGGAGGCTGCCATCTTGTTTCGAAGACAAAATAGACTGGTTTCCCAGTCCATATATAATCTTCTGCTACGTAAAAGGAGGGACCGGTATTGCAAAATGCAAATTGGGTGGTGTTTTTTATCGTTTAATTTATAGATATAGAAATTCCCACATTAAAAAAAAATTGTAAAAACACACGCGCGTAAAAATAGCAAAAAAGAAGGTTTTACATTAAACATCTGCGTAGGGACTTATTTAGGGAAGAGGAATCAGTCTACAAAATTCTTGTGAAGTACCGACGGCTGTTTACGTGTTTCTGGCATAGTTATGGCGGCGATTTTGACCTCGCAAAGTCGAAGTCTCGAGATCAATTTGTCAGATATCAAGCGTGATTTGCAGAGAAGCATTACGAAATGTTCACAGAGAGGTCTTTCCCAAAGTGTGAAATGGTGAGAGTGACTATATGGCCTGGTAATAAATTTGTTTGCTAGAGAAATTGACTTATTAAGTGTAGGGCCCAGTTTCCGGACAACAAAATTATGGCAGGGCCATCTTTCTTTTCTTTATTTTAGTCAACAAATGTTTTTATTGTTGTAAAATGATTTGCGACTTCAAGCAGTTTGTGTCTAATCCTTAAGTTTTCATGAATATTGTAAAAAAAACACGAAATTTATAGCTTTCTTTTTGAATTTTGTCATTAAAAATTTAGTCCAAGTTCCATTTTGTGTTAATAGGGCATAGGCCTATAGCCCTAGGCCCTAGGCCTAGAAATCAGAGATTGCGCTATTCTTCGATCAGCCTATCAGCAACTAGTTTCCAAAACTTTTTTGTTCATTGTGAAATCCTAATTTTCATCAACATTAAAAATGTTTTGTAAAGAGGGATAGCATGTTTTTGTTTGTCTACATCCTTGTAGATTAATCTTCTAAGATTAATCATTACAATAAAATTACATGTACCAACCAACTTTTCATGCGATGCTTGTTGCTTGTGACAGATATTCAGCTGTTGTTTACTTAGCAAGAAAATCACACAAAGTTTTGGCTAGTATAACCTGTCTTTATTAACCCTAACCATCCCTAACCTGCCAAAATCAAACACCCCATTTGTGTTGAATTTTGTGTGATTGGGTACTGTAGAGCCTTGGCACCATCACTTTGCATGGGACTTGATGCCCTGATTTTGTCCAAGTACAAAGAATGTGCCATTGGTTTACTACACAGTGTTGGAGTTTGTGTGGTTAGGGAAGGATTCTAGTAAAAAGCCTTGGGCTGTTAGGGTTAAGCAAAACTTTTTGGTGCTAAGCAAATTTGTGCTTAGCTACTCCTTGAAATTGGCCGCCTGCTATTAATTTGTTTCTTTTTTCTTGTGAAAGGTGTGCCGAGCTATCATTTGCGCTTAAAACCACCAAGCCCACGCCCTTAGAACAGTCCGACCAGGTACAGAAACAAGAGGTAGGTGGCTGGTCTGTGAAAGTTCAGCAATGGAATCCAGAGCCAATCAAATTCATTTATATTGGCCCTGTGAAAATTTTTGAAAGCACCTTTCACGGTCTATTGGTTATAAACTTATAGAGTTTGTACACTGTACGTGACTTACAGGTAGTGGTTGTGTACTTTAGTCTTTCCAAAATCACGAAAAGAAACTTTGCAAATTAAACATAATGAAAAGCATTTCAACTTACATGTACTTTCTTTGGGTAATGTGCAGTAACTCGGTGGGGGCGGGGAAGTGGGTTGGTGTGGGGCGTCAGGATTTTGGCTGCTTTTTCCCCTTGCTTGCTTTGTCCTCTTACCCGACCTATTTTTGGAAGGCCTTCCCCTCAGCTGTAATCAAGATTGGGATAATTTCTTTGGTATCCATTGAACATTTATCCTCTGTTTGGGTTCGGACCCGAAAGCCGTAAGGGTGGTAGGGCTGGCAACCTAAAAATGTGACCGGCTCTGCAAAAAGGGCTATTATATGTCGCAAAATTTAAAAAAATGAGTTATATACATAGTTGAACTTGTCACATCCTAAGCTTTAATTTGGTGTAGGTTTGACCCCTGTGGCATTTTGTGTTCTCGAGATATCGTGACATTTGTAAACTCATATTTTCCCAATTTAACGGAAGTGCATTTAGAAATAAAGGCCTTTAAACACAAAAAGTGCAAAGAAATAAGATAGAAATAATTTGTATCAACATTTATTTTCTCATCTTTATTCATCAATATTAATGTTTCTGAAAATTAATTCTGAAAATATAGATGTAAAAGAAGCCAACAAACCAAAAACAAAAGAATCACTTATGTGAAGATTGTTTCGCCCATTAGCAGTCAACACAAACAACATGGTGTGTTGGATATTAAATTCAGCAGGGTAGCAGCTGAATTTATACAACACCTGAATAAATCCCCGCCTTCCGATTGGTGGATCGTCGATCACCAAAAACTTAGGGGTATAGAACCAAAAACTTCCCTAATTTCACGGTCACTATTGCTGGCGCTACAACAGGGCTGTCATTCACACAACATGGCGGCCGAGTTTCCCGAACTGCCGCGGTTTGTTCTCCTAACAGACGACGAAATATTGGAACTCGTAGGCGATGCTGACGCTCCAAATACAAAGAGACAAATCAAATATGCAGTGAAACGATTAGATGAATTTGCAAGACACGCAGGAACAACAATTGAAGCTTTAACTGATTCGGAACTCTACATTTTTTTGTCACGGTTTTATGCGGGACTGAGAAGGTAAACGGCACGTTGTAACGTTACACCAAGAAATATATGCATGCAATCTGTCGGATTTATTCAGGCATTGTATAAAACAAATAATGAATGTTTCACATTCGTGCAATGGTAAGAATAATTTCATTCGGTGACAGATGGAATGTCCCATTCCACTCGGCTTCGCCTCGTAGAATGGAACATTCAATCTGTCACCTCATGAAATTATTCTTACCATCGCACTCATAAACATTAATTATTTGTATAATACCAGTTATAGAACTGCCCTGTGTGTGTTTTCACATAGTGCGACATAATACCTCTTTTTGCAGAACCGGTCACAAATGTGCCCAACCCAACCACCTCTGTTGTAGCCCTTTACCTAGACTAGCCTTGTATTGGGCGGCTTCCATAAAAATAGTAGATTCTTCCACCCCATCTCTAATCCCACTTCTGTTCAACCCCCCCCCCCCCCCCCCCCCACCCAATCTCCTTCAAATCTAATATTTATTATACCTGACATTTAACTCTTTTTGTCTTTTTTGCAGGGTTTTCTTGCAGAGTTTGATGAATACACACTCGCCAAATCCTACTTTGATCTCAGAGAGTACGACAGAGCGGCCTACTTTGTTGACAAGTGCCAGAGCCGAAAGGCTTACTTTCTCCATATTTACGCTCGATATTTGGTAGGATTATATGTTTAACTCTAACTCTGCTGAATCCAACAAAATCCAACAGTGGTAAAATGCTGCTGTAATTTGTTGGATTTAGCAGTCAGCGCAAACTACATATTGTTGTATTCAGCAGAATAGCAGCTTAGCACACCTGTTGGATTTTGTCATATTTCAGTTGGATTTTGTTGGATTTAGCAGGGCTCATACAAACAAATACCTGTTGTATTTTGTTGGATTCAGCAGGGCAGCTGCAAAATGCCAAGGCTGGTGTGTAGGTGGTACACTGCAGAATCCAACCAAATTTGCTGTTTGAAATTGTTGTATTTAGAAGCTTTTTTTTTTCAGTTTTGTTGGAAATTGTTGGATTTTGCAGGGCCGTATGGAAAACAGTGAAGGAGGTTAGGTAGGGAATAAAAGCACAAGTTGAATCGGGCCCTTAGATGATAAATTCACACTACAGAGTCGGAAGGTGAGGACAGTACATTTTTTTTTCAGGGCGGAGAGAAGAAGAAATATGATGAGGTGGCAGACCTGACTGGTCCGATCCAGTACAAGACCATGAAGAATGACACCCTGAAGGCACTACGCATTGAACTAAGCAAGAGTTACTCAGAGGGCAAGCTGGATGGATTCTGCCTCTACTTGTGAGTCAAGATCATGTCTTGTTTTTTCTACTCATTCTATCCGATTTGTCATGCAATATATCCGGGAGAAGGGAAAATTGAAGAAAAAAAAAAAGTGACCCCAATTTTTTTTGGCATCTGAAATATTTTAAAAGGTGATGGGGAGCTGGTATGCCAAGAACGGGCTGTGCAGCCAAGCGTAAATGCAAACAATAGGCACCATACTGAATAGAGTGGTCCTATTCATGCACTTAGAGCCCCCCCCCCCCCCATTTGTGTATTCCAAATTTGTTATCCTTGTGGAGACATGGCTTTGTTCTTTTCTTCGTTCCTATACTTAAGCATTCCTCCATAGAGTTTGTGCACAAATTTCCTTGTGTGAATGAAAGCTTTGTTTGAAAAAGCTCCATCTATTCATTACACTCCCATTATAGAACAATATAGTTGAAACATGGATGGATTGAGTATGCGCAGGAATGCGCGTATAGATGACAACCAGCCAGGTTGTCTTTATCAAACTGTGGTTATGGCCATCATCCGTATTCAAGGGGCTAAGTTGTCTTTATTGTCATGTGTTTTTATCACAGGTACGGCATTGTACTGAAGAAACTAGAAATGTTAAAGGAGGCAGAGAGTGTGTTAGTAGAGGCCATTAGGCTGGAACCATACCACTGGGGTGCATGGATGGAGCTGACTAGTCTGGTAACGGACAAGGACAAGGTCAGAGTTCAGTTTATAACAACACATTCTCACCTTAAGTTAAAGGGGAAGGTGGAATTTATACTTTAATTGATCATGTTTGTAGTGCAGTGTCGTTACAAGTTGGGCTTTAATTTTGTTTAACAATTAATTGGCTTGCTGTATTCCTGTTGTTTTAACCAAACTGCAAGTCGCCTGAAAAAAAAATTATGAAAATAGCGCATTTTGTAAGCTCTGGGCTACTTAAAAAACATTTAAGGATTTAGATTATCAAATAAAAGGAACGAAATGAACACAATCGACTGGAAATAGTTGATTTAGAAAGTGTTTTATCTGGAACTTGGTTATTTTCTTTAAGCGCAATATGTGTTTGTAAAGCGTGTTTTTCCCAAAACAATTTTGCAGCTGCTCTAAGGACCTTTATCACCGAGTCAAAAAAATTGTTCAATTTGAAACCGAAAGACCTTTCTTCTGCTTGAGACAGTAAAATGGTTTAGAAAAGATTCATTATTTCCCCTGTTTGTCTTTCCTGGGGCGTGTTTTGGCGGTCATAACCGAAAACTGGTTCTGTTGTTTCTCTTTGCTTAATCACTTTGGAGATTTGGGAATTTTATTCTGTACGTAATTTTCGACTATTTCAAATTTCCAAATAAATTCAGTGGCAAGACACAACCGAACCAATTCTTGGTTTATGGCTGTTTGTGACCACCAAAACGCACCCCCTGGTCTGGCGATAGGACAGCATGGCAAATTTAAATCGCTTTTTTGTTGGCACTTTTCCTTCCAGCTCAACTCGATTTTAAGGTATGGTATAGCCGTGGTAATGGTCAATTTTTTTGTTATCCGTTTCAATTTGAAAGCTTATTTATAAAGATGATACAAGTACCAATCCTGAGAAATATATCCATCTGAAATGCTGTCATCTTTGAGAAAATTGTATCTGAAGACTTCTAACAATGCTGTGGCTTATTTCGGTTTCAACAATCGACATAAGCCCATATGAACGTGCACAAAATCACTGTTAAAACAAAATTGGTTTTCAGTATTTTGTTGTGACTCGGGCGACAGATTGAGCTCAAACTACACTCACAGGTTTGTTATTTCATGTATATGTTGAATCACACCAAGTATGAACACTGCCTGCAACTGTGTTGTCAGCTGTACCAATGCTATATCATATCTTTATAAATATGTGATGCGATCAAGCAAAATCAGTCTGAAGTAGGCCCTGGTCAATTTTGGGATTTTTACTTATTCATTTGTAGCGTACTTCAAGCTCCATATCAGTGAAAACCCCATGTGAATACGACCTTTGGTTATAATATTTGAACACCGGCACATTAAAAAGAAAGAAACTGAGAAAATCAAGTTTAAAGTTACAGTACTTTAATTGAGTCATTTTTAGCACACTTATAATACATGTCACAACAAAGAATATTTTCATGTAAAAGAAGAATGTTTTTTTCCTTCTGTTTTTGCAAAAAAAAAGTCAATTTTGATTTTTCCCACCCCTACAAACATATTTTGGCCCGTATCTCAAAACAAGGATTGCCGAGTTCCGACTGATTTTGCTTGATCGCATCACATATCTTCTTTGCCATTTTTTTCCCAGCTCAATTCGCTGTCCTTGCCAGACCTGTGGATTAAGGAGTTCTTCGTCGGCAAGGTGTATCTGGAGCTGCAGCTGAATGAAGAAGCACTGAAGAAATACACGGCACTGAGTGAGGCCGGCTTCAACAAGAGCACCTATGTCACCTCACAGATTGCCCTGGCCCATCATAGTGTCAGAGGTCAGGAATTTGCATAATAAGCATTTGCATAATAATGAATACTTGCATATGAAAATCTGTGAAGTTTTTTAGCCAGAGCATGAACTTTATCAGGCAAATTTTCTGCCCCGGTTTGTCATAGTTTAGGAATTTGCATAATACATGCAATGAATTTTTCATAGGAAATTGATGAAGTTCTTTTAGACCAATAGTATTATGCAGATTTCTGTGGCTCATGATGTCAGAGGTCAGGCGTGATAATAATGAATTTTTGCATAGGAATGCTGTGAAATTCAGTCACAGACTCACATTATCATGCAGATTGCCCTGACTCAACATAGTGTTGGTAGTTGCATAATGAGGAATATTTACATGGAAAAGTTATGGAGTTTAACCAGCGCAGTAACATTATCACCAAGATTTCCCTGGCTTATCACAGCGGAAATGGTTGACTTCAACCAAATGCAGTGCCTTCCAAACAGTATCGATATACAATTGTCTGTTGTGTTGTGGTCCAACTTTTCAAATGTTCCTCCGTTTGTCTTGTAGATATGAATCGAGCAGTGGAACTTTTTGGACAGTTGCAGAAAGTGGATCCCTACCGTCTAGAAAACATGGACATCTACTCTAACCTGCTGTATGTCAAGGTAGGGAACAACTTCCAGAATGATTTAACCCTGTACAAATAATGTTGCCAGCAGTCCAACCAAATTTATGCAAGTGCGTAAATCAATCTTATATTTTTAACCCTCTGATGATCGTGGACACATACTACAGTCTACATTTCAAAGTTGCTGATTCTTTTAATCATTCCTGTGTCGATCGGTCTCAAAATTTCGTCTTCAACAAGCTTCCACTTCAGAAATAGCTGAATAGGGCGATGAGAGTCCCATTGGATACCGTGTTTTCATTTACCTAGAATTCTCCGAAGTCACTTGGGGTGAATTTCCAATTTGTCTGCACATGTCTGGCTTAACCCTAAACCCTAAAATTTGAGGATTTGGGATTGTTAGGGTTAATGCCAAGTGCCTAGTGGCATGCTATGCAGGAACAGTCATCCATTCCCTGGGCCTGCTCCAGGGCCATGATTGACTGTGTGTGAGCTGTTTTGGCCAATAGACACCCCCAACTGGTTTTTTTTAAAGCAAGCCATTACTTGTGTACAAGTGATGTTTGGATTTCTTAAAATGGATGGAGAGGTTTCAAACACAAAGTAAAAACAAAAAAGCGATGTTTGTAATTGTTTGTTATTAATTTTTGTTATTTTTTTTTTTTATAGTGGATGAATTTGGTGTTGTAATTTGGCTTGCAGGAAATGAAAGCAGAATTAAGCTTCCTGGCACACCATGTATGCGAAGTGGACAAGTACCGGGTGGAAACCTGCTGTGTCATTGGTAAGATAGGTTAATGTGGAGATTCAGATCAGCAGATTGATTTACTGTTTTTATTCAAACCAAATAATAGCATAATGTGAACCTGAGCATACAATTGCATTTGCTTCTCTCCACAATTTCTTTTCAGGGGTGAGATTTGTCAGGATTTTTTCTGATTTCAGGATTTGTTGTCGCGATTTCAGATTTTTTAAAGAATCTCTTTTGCAATCTGGAATTCCTGAGGTGTTGTCCTAAAGGTGTTTTTACCTGTAAGTGGATATAGACCAATAAAAACGGATATTTTAAGGGAGTGCCTTTAGGCAAATACATTTTAGGATTTTCCGTGGATTTTTCATTTTTGGCCAATCTCACCCCTGTCTTTTAGTGATTGTAGCTGTGACCTTAACCCCTTGTGTCCTGCTGTTATTGATGGGGTGCTGGTATGCCAAGAATGCACTGTGCAGCCAAGCGTAAATGCAAACAATAGGCACCGCACTAAATAGAATGGTCCTTTTCATCGCATTTGGAGGCCCCTTTCGTGTGAATGAAAGCTTCGTTTGAAAAAGTTCCATCTATTCATTACACTCCCATTCAAAAAACAATATAGTTGAAACATGAATGGATTGAGTACGTGCAGGGATGCGCGTATAGATGTCAACCAGCCAGGTGGTCTTTTTTCAAACTGCGGCTATGGCCGTCGTGCGTATTCAAGAGATTAATTGCTGCCATTATTGTACAATTTTCTAATGTCCTGTGGCTGAAAAAGTGAAGTTTGCCTTTTCTTTGCAGGTAACTACTACTCGCTGAGGTCTCAGCATGAGAAGGCAGTGCTGTACTTCCAGCGAGCGCTGAAACTCAACCCCCACTACCTGTCAGCATGGACCCTGATGGGCCATGAGTACATGGAGATGAAGAACACGCCTGCAGCCATTGAAGCCTACAGGCAGGCCATAGGTAGGTGCACCAGTTGGATTGGATCGGATTAGGGTCGGATCGGATTGGATCGGAAGGATTTGGGAAGATACCGGGCAAGTGTGTCTTGGGGATTAGGTTTAATTCTGTCGATTTCTTCAGAGTAACGTGCTGATTTTTAAAGAGCACCCTCAATGAATTCAATTCCTATGTTTAAAAATTGAAAATCTGCAAATGGTTCTGAACCAGTGCCGATTACATCAGAAGATTTTGATGTATTTTTTTTGCTATCACTTGTTGCGACTTAGGACAGAAAAAATTGCCTGTGATGACATCATCGGCAGTCCCCCTAAAAAAACCTTTCTTGCTATACCTCTGATGTCCGGAGCCATGACAAACCTCATCCTGTATGTATGGAGAATTCAAGATATGATGAATGAAATGAATATAAAATGATGAATGTGATTGTCCCTTGACAGAACTGAACAAGAGGGATTTCCGTGCCTGGTACTGTCTCGGTCAAACCTACGAGATTCTTCGCATGCCATCGTACAGCCTGTATTATTACAGACAGGCCCAACAAGTCAGGTAAATTACTGTTGCTGATGACGGCTTCTGTTTTTATTCAGTGGTGAGATTCGAGGAAAATGAAGAATCCACGAAACATTCAGAGGCATTTGATTTGTATAGCGTTGCTGAAAAATAGACAAGAAAATTTCATTTTTTTTAAACTAAAAGATATGGTTCACAATTGCAAAAGATAGCTTCATTAGAATGAAAAGAGGACTGTGTCAGGTTGCAGAGGTCATTTTGGAATGATAAAAACAATTTAAGGACCAAAGAAATCTGGAAATGTGGAATACATCTCGCCCAAAATCCTGAAATCAGGAAAAATCCCGAGAAATCTAACTCATGTTTGTTATTTGGTTCAGTGGGGACCTCAGTTTAATGGAAACAAAAACAAGTGAGTGAAATTCTGAATGTTTCATGTAGACTTTGCTAATGTACTTCACCTTCAGTTTATGATTGATAAGTCGGAAGAAACTTTCCTCAGTATAATTCTCTCTCAGAGACATTTTTCTTCGTTGCTGTTGTAATATTGACAGAGCTGTAGTCAAGTCCCTGCAAGTCCTTTCACAAAGCTAGTCACAAGTAACTGGATGAACAATGACAAAGGAATGCCTTTGTCAAAGCTCATTTAAATAACTTGTGATTGGGATTAGGACTGGAGGGCTTGTGATGGATTTGTGATAGACTTGTGATGGACTCGACTACAGCCCTGAATATTGACACTGCTTGTGCAGTGTACTCGCATTCCTTTTCGTGCAGTTTCTTTTTACGCAATGCCCATTACGGATAAACGCGACATGGACACGTGGGTTTTTTTGGTCATTATTTCTTTGGCAGACCCAACGACTCACGCATGCTGGTGGCTCTAGGCGAGAGCTATGAGAAGCTGGAGAAGATCCAGGAAGCCAAGAAGTGCTACTGGCGAGCCTACTCGGTGGGAGACATCGAGGGTACGGCCCTGATCAAACTAGCCAAGCTGCATGAGAGCCAGGGTGAGGAGAAGAAAGCAGCTACCTTCTACAGCAAGTATGTGGAGCAGTCTGAGGCCATGGGGGTAAGTATTATGTAACTAACTTTTGTATCGACTTTTATTTATCGTAACATTTTTAAACATGTTTAAAAAATGTAAATAATGTTACGATAAATAAAAGCGCTAGATGCAATGAGGAAAAAAAGAAAAAAGTCTGCTTCACCGTTGGAATCCCTCAGTCTCCCGACGATGGGTAAAGCATACCGTCCGAAACGTTGAGTTCCCTCCGGTTCTTTTCAGAACCACGCATACTAAAAAAAGATACATTTAATACACATGGTTCTACCGTAAACTAGTTACCATATTGCCTTTCTCCATGCAAACCTTCAAATCTCATCGTAGCATTTGTACAATCTACCATAGTAATGTATAATAATATACTTCCATTTAGTCTGGTTCCTACATCATCCATTTCTGTTAATTTGCAGTTAATTAATGGAAACCTAGCTTCCAGTATACCTTTTCCGTTTTTCTAAAAAAACGGTGCCGATAAAAATGGTTGTATTCACAGACTTTCCACCGTAAAAAAAACAACAAAAAAACAAAACTTTTGTATCGACTTTCCTCAAGTAGAGTTTCCAAACTTGTGTATTGATCAGCTTCAAACTCATTAAGTTGAATATTGACACTATTAACCCTTTGAAGCCGGATGACGTCTATACACGTCATTATCTGCATTTTCAATCCATTGTTGGATTATTGCACAAGCCTCTTGTGTCTGTTTCGCTTGGCTGCACAGGCCGCCTCATTATAAATAACCAGCTTCAAGGGGTTACCTTAATAAAATGGCCTTTTTGAATCAAAAAAATTAGTGAAAAATTTGTACAGTAGAACTTTGCTACAACGAACACCGCTATAACGAACATCCTCTTTGGCTCCCAAATTGATGTATTCAATGCATAGCATTAACCACTATAACAAACGATCACTATAGTGAACATTTTTTGTGGATCGCATGATGTTCGTTATAGTGGCATTCTACTGTATCTTAAGATCCAGACTGAAAGTTAAAAATGTCTGGAAAATGGGCTCAAAATTTAATCCTGTAAAAAAAAATATTTGGGGGGGGGATTGGTAAATTATGAATAACTTATTATCTTTAGTCACATAGCCAACTTGTTGTTTGTCAGGAAATTTATTTTCTTATTTTTTTTTAGCACAAAGAGTCTACACATTAAAAGGGTGTCCACATTAGAAGACAGGCATCACACTTTGGCCGTGATTTCAGGAAGATAAACCTAACTTTGTAATTGGTCTATCATGGTAAACACAATTTGGATCGTGGAAATCTGACAGACAAATTTTACCACACAAAATTCCATAGGGTTATCCTGGTAAACAGCGGACTGCCATTTTTTGTTCAATAATAGGAACAATTTCTTAATCTTAGTCCACTAGCATGTGGGTTGTCAGTAAATGTTTTATCTAGGACATACCTCTAGGATAATTTGTAGAATTGTCATTAATTGTTGTTAATAATTAATCTTTTCCATTTTCAAATTTTGTTATGTCAAGACCGGAATGGTCGAGGAGCAGTGCGATGCTTATCGATTTCTGGCCACTTACCACCTGAAACGACGGAACTTTGAGGAAGCCAGCAAATATGCCCACAAATGTTGTGAATACACCGAGGTAAGTACCCAGTACTTGTAGTCATGCGTGAAGCTCGGGAAAAGATTATTAGACAACCAACATTTTGATTCCTTTGTGAGACTGTAGGTGTCAATGATTGACTGGTAATTCATGTCGTAGTATCAGGTGTAAACGGTGAACCACAAAATCAAGGTATTTTACAATAATTTTAAAGGATGCCTTCTCCATAACTTTTTCTGCAACTTACCAAATCATACTCAACTCTGACCCGTTTGCTCCAAGGCAGAGAGAAGCAATTGCAGGAAAGTGTCTTGCTCAGGGACACAAATAACTGATACAGGCTTTCATGCAGACCCAGGTGAAAAAGTAGACCAGTATGATTAAAACAAATTTTAAAGGGACAAAATCAGGATAAAAAGTAGGACATCTGCGTGCTGTCCACAGCATCACAAGCCTCATTTGGCATGGTCTGTACTCACAACACTTGCGCTCCATCCTCAACTAAGCTCTTGGAAGTAAAGTTGCAGTACTCCTGCACCCAAGCCTTTAATTGTGTGATTTTCATATGACAGTGTGTAACACTTATGAAAAATATTCAATTTCGGAGTTGTGGGACAAAAACATCGGAAAAGTAGGAATACCGAAAGACCACACTCTTAAACACTTCTGTAAAAATGCCCAGACAGTCCACTGTTAATCAATTGTAAATCAAAAGCGTAAAAAAAAAATGATTTTATGTTAAAAGGCAATAGCAAGTTGCCATTAATTTCATATTTTCCTTCCAGACAAGAGAAGAAGGAAAAGCAATCCAGACGGAGATATCACAGCTCCGTGCTATCGAGGAGGCAGGGTCATCAGAAAGCAAAGAGGATGGTGATGTCGTCGGCTCTCTGACCCGCCCACCTCTCAACATCAGTGGTGATGGCGAGGCTCCTGGTCAGCTTTCGCCGATGAACCTAACCTTCACCCCGTGATGAATTTAACTCTCAGAGTCTCTCTTCACCCCCCCCCCAAAAAAAAAGGAGTACGTGCTACGAAGTGTAAACATTTTGTCAAAGGCCAATAAAACTTGATGACCCGTTTGCAAAATTTCATTTTCAAAGTAAACAAAGAAATCTGGCAGGAGCAGGATTTGAACCTGCCATCTCTGGAACACCATCCCCGGCGCTCTACCAACCGAGCAATCTTGCCCTATGTTGGCGGTCTCCCAAATTGTTCCTTGTGGTTTGACGACATGGAAAATCCAGTATTATTTTTCCAAAAAATGCCCTAGAGGATCGGCAGACCAAAAATATGCTTCATTTTTGTGAATCTTTATTCAGTTGATGGAATTGGACAATTGTGCTCTATCCTTTTTGTATTAAAGTATGACGTCACCAAGTGTAGTATGAATAAATAAAATACAGAATGTACTAGTGTGTGTTGCTGTCCATTGAACCCCCATGTATTTGGGACCAAACCCAACCTACAAAGGGGTAGTACAGGTTAAAGGTAGTGTACATGATTGGTCATTGTTGCAATTTTCAGAAATGGGCAGATTTGGGGGTTAGTATTTTATAGGAAATATCATTCCACTTTGGATGGCGAGAAAAGCGGCGTTCGTTTCCAACCGTCGGGCGGATGATAGCCTTTAGTCAAGGCGCGCCACTCGTCCGGGTAGCCAATGCGAGCCTTGACTAAAGGCTACAGGGCATGTTTCCAGCTGGAAAACGATATACATTTCCACTTTTCTTGACGACAGCACACCTGGATGATTGAGACTACATAATAATTCAGTAAAAAAAAATTGAGGATTTGTACACTACCTCTAACAAGCCTAAATTCTATCAATTTTATTGCCACAGCAAAATGGATGGAACATTCTTCTTTCTTCAGCTTGACTACATTTTTGTAAGATAATAATGTATGGGCTGATTATGATCGGACGGTATTGGTAGTAAAAAAATAAAGGCACATTAATTCAGTTATTAAATACTGACTGGCTTGTACACCATAGCAACCATCTATTATTCTCATCTGCACAATGATGCTAGACTGGTGCCCCACCATTAATGAACTCTGGGGACTATACAATGGTTGCCATGTTGACAAGATTATAAAAGTAACAAAACGATTTGTAGATTATGCTCCATTTGTAAAAGAATTTCATGTTTGTGTATAGCAAATAAACTGAACTTGTTTTCTACATTTTCTTGATCAATACTGACTTGAATATCTCAAATTAGTGGACATATATACATATATTCACATATATACATTTTTTTATACACGGACATTAGGAAGATTCAATGCTTGAGAATATAAAATGCACAAATAATATATATATATAAATCTTTTTTAAACCACTTGGGAGAATATATTTGGTTAGAAATTCATCAAAAGTTAAAACGTTTCTGCCCAAGTACAATCATGACAATTGAAGCTTACATTTACAGACGTACAAAATGGTGCATAAAATCACAGGGACGGATGAAATATGAACTTCAATTTTATGAAGTCCACTCAAAATACCTGCCACTGTACAAACATGAGCTATCCTGTCATCAAATAAATCAGTCTGTAAAATGTTAAAACATTCCACACTGGATGGAAAAATACAGATGCTGTTTCATGGATATTAAAAATGGTAATTATGACAAGACAATATTAGCACAGCTATAAACAGAGTACGCAGGGGTAAGATTTGTCCGGATGTCAGAATTTTTAAAGAATCTCTCTTGAAATCTGGAATTTCTGAGGTGTTACCATAAGGCGTTATGTCTATAAACATGGATATAGAAACGGGTATTTTAAGGGGGTCTTTTAGGCAAATACAAACCACAGACCCTACACGTTGGGGTCCCAAAACACTGCAGATTTCGTACATTTTTCATTTCCAGCCAATCTCACCCCCGGAGTATTGCATCTAGTCTGGCTCATAGAGTTGCACAAACTAGAGAGCATGAGTACGAATTGTAACAACTTGAAATTGTGCAAACACTGCATTTTTAGGCCCATTGATATTCAACAGCACCCTCAGTTCTTGCAACAGTGCACTGATTTCAGTCAATTTGGTCAAGATAATGCGAGAACCGTCCTGCTGGGGTGATTCTGACCCCCCCATACAACCAAACTCACTCGGCAGCATCATCACGTATTGATGAACTTCTTGGTCCTGGGTGGGCGTGGCATCTGCAGTGGTTTCTTGGGGTTGAGTTGGATGTCGTGGATGGGGGAGTCCGGGAGGGGGTCAAGGCGTTGGTGGCTGGGACTACCCCCGCTGGAGGCAGACCCGTTGACCGTCATGGTGTTCAGACTTGGGGCGCTGACGTAGCGTGGGGCTAATTCCCTGGGCTCCACAGATTTCTTTTTCTGTGTGAAGACAACAAAAATGTTTTTAACCCATTGAATACGGACAACGGCCACAGCCGCGGTTTAAAAAAAAAAAAAAAAAAAAAAAGACACATGGCTAATTGTCGTCTATATGCGCATTCCTGCACGTATTCGATCTATTGTGTGCGTTACGCTTGGCTGCACAAACCCATATTGGCATACCAGCACCCCATTAATAACAGGCAGACAGTATGGGTTAACGTTAAAGATATACAGAAATCCACACAGAAAAAATGGCATAAATGGTTCAGCAATGACGGATCCATAAACCCTCCTACTATTATAACTATCACAACCTATCGAAAAACCAAATCCTCTCCACTCCCACAGCTTGTGTGTCTCAACCTGTCACTCGATAGGTTTTGATAGATAGGGTAGTTGGCTCCAATTTGGCACCGAGAGGAGGAGGGTTAAACAAAGATACCGGTGTATTTTCATGTTTTAGTAATTTATCAAGACTTCGGACAGAAAGAAAATCATGGGGTGTGCCCCGCCTACAAAAATACCCCTTTCAGCATCAAACCATTGCTTGGAATACCTCTGATGTAGGAAGCTGTGTACAACACTCATAGTATAGGTGTTTGCAGGGAGTTTGGGCAAGCGATGATTTTTTACCACCGACGAGATCACAGCCGGAAATTGTTTTTATTGGGGGTTGGGACATATTGAACTGGATTAAAAACCATTTCATATTTATCACAATATATACTACTTTCAAAAATAACAACCGACATGCACAATACTGTACCTTGTTTGCAAAAGGGCTGAGCACTCCAACGTTAGGGTTTGTGTTGAACACTTTGTTGAAGTTTGTCTCTCGGTTGATGAGTTCCAACTGGAAGTAACGCTTCTCATCCTAACGGGAAGTAAAAAAAAATAGTGAAATAAGCGGAATTACAAATTAGAAAATCACTTCCACTCAAACACAGCAAAAAGAGGTATAAAGTCAATCACAACTATGGTCGTAATCTACAGGGGATGTACATTGTCAAAGGATTGTCTTTGCCTGTTTATTTGAATACCTTAAGACGTTACCTGAAATTGCATTTGTGGTGTGACTTGTGATTGACTTGTATCCAACTCTGATGCCAAATGCCATCAGATGTTCGCATTTGAAAAGTGGACCAAGGTCAAACTCGAGGGAATCATGGGGGCTTTATAGAACAAAAGCCATCAAAATAGAAAGTTCCACCTTCTATATATAAGATACGGCCTAACCCTAAACCATAACCCTGCCAGACGCAGCACAGTGCATCTGTGCTGACAGCTCCACTTTGCTGGACTCTGCACACAAGTCAATGTGACAAAGTATGCGTCTGGCAGCGTTCCAGCCAAAATACCCTGGAGGGTTAGGGTTAAGGCATTTTCTAATGTAAACAGTGTCGGAGTACACGTGAATTACTGGAAATCATGCTAGTACTCAGGTACATATTTTATACTGATTCTAGTGAAAATGTATTCGACTACAACCCTAACTAGAGTACTTAAACTCATCACAAACTACAGAGGCATTTAACTTGGATTTAACCAAAAAAACGAGGAAATTCCAATCTTTACAAGACTTTGTACAGTGTTTTCCAATTTTCAATGGCATAAGTGTGTGAAGTGAAAAACGAGGAAATCAGCTGATCCGAGGAAAAGTTGCATGCCTGACTACACCCAGTAGTTGATAAATTTGACAGGGCAACATCGGTTCAGTCCACATACCACAAGTTTCTGCATTTGAGCCTCCTGCTCCGACACCATCTCCTTGAGGCGGGCGATATGCTGAAGATCCTCTGGCCTGGAGTCACGGCCCTGGTATCGCTCTTCTGCCTCCTCCAACCTGGGACAAGAAAAAAAGGAAAAATTCAAATTCTCTGAGCTTTACTGACGATTACTGTGACTGTGGTGTTCCACAGCATCTCTCCTGCAATGCCATGCCTCAAATCACCTGGACACCAATCACAACCTCAGATAAGGAAATCCTATTGGGAGTTAACATCTTGAATTCGGATGACGGCCAAAGCTGTGGCTTGAAAAAAAAAAACCTGGCCAGTTGACATCTATAGGCGCATTCCTACGCATACTCAATCCATTCATGTTTCAACTGTAATGGTCTTGAAATGGGAGAGTAATGATAGATGGAGCCGTTTCAAACAAGCTTTCATTCACACATGAAAGGGGGCTCCAAGTGTGATGAATAGGACCACTCTATTCAGTGTGGTGCCTATTGTTTGCATTTACGCTTGGCTGCACAGCCCATCAATAAGGCCGAGTTAAAAAAAACATGTTTCACATCCGGGTTTTTCAAAAAAGGAGGAAGCGGGTTTTTTTTCTTTTTTTTAAGATGGCCGTCATTTAAAAATATTTTGGCAACTGTTAGTGTTTCTCTGCTCAAAGATGCAATAAAAATCAAAGAGACAATATAGACTCTCACAAAGACATGTTTAGAGATCTCTCCTCTAATTCTGAGTGATTGAGTTTCAAGAGCACACTTAAGTCAAGTATGATAAGTTGGGACTCGTGTCTGTCGTGAGTCAAGCCTGGTTGAACTCACATGATCTGCAGGGCGGATATCTTGTCCTTGAGGAGTTCTTGTGCCCGGTTGAATTCTCCCAGCATGCTCTGGGTCTCTCGTAGATGCTCGGCCACCTGAGTGTCCAGGACTCGGTGGTGGGTCTCGATGAGTCTCTGCTCTTGCCTCCTAGATTGGTGAGGGGAGGGGAAGTGACAAAAGCGAGTTCAAACTTTTTCTTCTGTATTCAGTACAAAATTGATATTTTTGGGGCTCACGATCTTCAAGTGGAGCACTGTCTTCTTCCATGTGACACGGCTCAACAGAATCAGCAGAAAGTTGCAATATGGCATTTTGAGTTACAAGCAGAAACAATTTATTTATTTATTTTAAAAGTCAATTTCGGGATTTTCAGATTTTTACATCCGAAAAACCCTTTTCTGTCAAATCCCAGTTTTTTTACTAAATTCAATCTCAAAATCTTATTTGGGGAAATATTTTTTTCACAGAACAAATAATTTCGACTTTGAGCTTCCATTTTTTCAAAAGGTTATAGCTTTTGGGTTGAAATAAAACACCCAAATACATGAAATGAAAGCTTATAACTTGTACGCTCAGGGAAATACCATCATCTCAATTTTCAAATTGTGCTACTTTCCTCTCATTTTGCGGTACCAGGGGCCAATTTCATAGAGCTGTTAAGCACACAAATTTGCTTAGCATGCAAATGTCTTGCTTATTAAAAACAGGTTACCAGCCAAAAGTCCATGTAATTTTCATGCTAAGCAAACAACAGCTGAATGCCAGTCAAAAGCAATATTCCACACATGGAAATCTGGTTGGTAATCCAGTTTTTATCAAGGAAGCATTTGCATGCTAAGCACATTTTTGTGCTGAACAGCTTTATGAAATTGGCCCCAGCTGCAGGTCACAAATATCAGGACTATGGACTTGCAGCACAAACTCAAACTCTCGCATGGGAACACATTAGTGACAATACACATTCCAATCCCATTGAATGAGTATACGCATTCCTAGGTGGAACATAATGAAACTGAAATCTTACTGTTTACACAAGATCTTTTTTCTTTCACGAACCAGAACACAAGTCCTGTCACTTCTGGACTTAATTAATATATCTTGAAGACTTTGTAAATAGCACAGGTGGTACAATTGATTAACATACATCAATTAACTTAGTTGTTATATAGAAAACAAACGTCAAAATGTTCATGACCCATAGGAAAATTAGCTGGTTTTGAAAAGTGACCAACTTTGAACCATTTTTTTTTTTTTTACACTTTGAATTGCCAACTCTACCACCCTTACGATTTTCCTGGGATCAGATCTAAATAGAGGACAATTCTTCAACAGATTCCAGCGAAATTATCCCAATTTTCAGACCTACAGACCAATGTACATTTTTGGCTAACTTTGCAACTCAGTGGTGCTGGCGACAATTTTCACTGAGCTGGTCACAAGATGGTACATGTCAACAGGCGGGCCTGACCCAACTGACCTGAGTTGCTCCTCGGCCTCGCTCTTGACCTTTAGCACCTCTTGACCTCTGAACTCCAGATGCGTGGCCAGCTTGCTGATTTCCTGGTTGACCTGGGCCAGTTGTTTCTCCACGCTGTCAATATGCCTGTCTCTCTGCCTCACGTCGTCCTTCAAATCCTGCTCTCGTAACTTGTGGTCTCGCTCCTTGTTTTTAAAGGTAATATACAACATTTGCAAACATAAAAATAACAAGACTACTGAATTATTATGAAATACCTTACTCGATTAAGTAAATAATAGTCACAAGCATCCTGTGAAATCAGGGCACCTGGTGTGGTGTCATTTTCAAGAAAAGTGGAATTTTTGAATCAATTTCCAGCGATGGTTAGCCAACCATCGTTGGAAATAGTCGAGTTCCCCAACCTGATGTCTATAAACAGCTTTGTTTTGTCTGAAGTAGGGTCAGGGAACCATACTACAATTTGTTTTCTCTTTGGTTTCCCAACGTCTATGTGCACGAAACTTTCAATAGCAGGGACACAGATTTTGCCATTACTTTACCTTGGACAGCAGTTTGGAAATGTAACACAAATTGTTCTAATTTCTGACCGTGTAGTTAGCTTCCACAGATAATTTGACACCGACCTGCTGGTGTTTGAGTTCGATGGATCGCTCCACTTCAATCTTAGCAGCGGCCATCTGGGTGCGATGTGCCCTGGAGAGCCGGTCCATCTCGGCAATGTGCCGTTGGGTCAGCTCCAACTTCAACTTCTCTGCAAAAATCGAGGCACACAAGATAATAGAATGAAATACTAGACTGCAATTCCTCAGCATTCCCCCCACTCCCCTGTACAATGCTGATGTGTCAGTTGAGAAAAAGGTTTGGAGGCTTTGGCCGGTTGCACAACTTCGAACAAATTCACAGTGCTTAACCCCTTGAGTACGTTTTTGTACAGGAGACGTCGGGGCGTCGCGGCGGCTCTGGCAGCCAAGCGAAACGGCCACAATGTCTTTGTGCAGTCAAGCGTAACATATACACAATAATCGAACAATGAATTCAAACTGCACAAACAGAGGTCAATGACGTCATCCGGCCTGGTGGCACTGTTTTTTTTGCGCCATGTGGCGTCATCCGTACGCAAGGAGTTAATGATTCCTCAAGAACAATCAATTTCTACACGTATGTGTGTATGTATACAAGCAACTCGGACAATCCTGAGCTGAATGTGTTGAATCCCAGTTATTGAGAATCCCGGCGTGCCCTGTTCTTACCGACTGCCTGCTTGTGCTCCGAAGATTTTGAATTCATGACATCCTGTCTGGACCTTTCTGCTTCCTCCTGCAAGGCTGCCATGGCCGCCCTGTGGGCTTTCAATTGCTCTTCCATTTCTTCCCTGTGGTGGAGGGTTAAACGCTCTTCTAATTCCTGCGGGTAGATCAGATTTTCTGTTCATAGTACAGAGTACAGAGTGAAATTGTAATTCACTGGACTGTCATAATTTATAGAGGATTTTTTCCATTCTGAAAGTGACTGTGAATCAAGTTTATAATTTTGGTGTTTTTTTTTAGAATGTTTACAAAATTGGAACTGACATACAAGCCAGCCATATAAAACATATGAAAGACGGGTGTGATGCCAGAGTATGCTGAACTGACTCAAGTCTCTTCCTACCACATCCCCTGAAGAAGTGCCCCTAATAATTAGAGGAAATTTCTAAATCATGTTTATTTCTAAATCGACAACTGTTCACCGGAGCATAGCTACACCCTATTATAACTCGTAAGGAAATTTTGCATAGCAATTTTCTCACAGTTTTAACAAATGAGGAGACAGCCAACCTGGGAAAAGCTAACTCAGTTGTTAGAGTGCTGGTACAGTTTTCCCAGATGTCGCAGGTTCAAACTGCCCTCAAATTGCACTGGTAAATTTTCTTTGTTCATTTGAGTGCCGCGGCCTTGTGGTATAGTGCACTGGGCTCAAGATCTCAGTGATACTACAGATCGTGGGTTCGAACCCAGCCAGGAGATCACGGTGCTTGTGTCCTTGAGCAAGACACTTGGTTACAAATTGCTTCTCTCCACCCAGGAGTAAATGGCTACCTGTGAGGGCAGTTATTTTTATGTGTTTCATTAGCCTGTGCGCGCTTAACTTGCAGCCAGGGCTGTGTACTCACCAGGGAGATGAGACGGAATGATTTGATGGGCCTGATGACCAGGGGTAATAATGTAGCGCCTCAAACACGGTGATCATGGTGGATATGTGCACTTTATAAGTCTACACATTATTATTATTCTCAAAATTGATTAAATTATCCTGTCGGTTTCCCACGTTATTTATTTGATGATATAACTGAATATTATTTGATACGACAGGCTGCTTCACAAATGAAGTGAATAAATCTCATCGTCTATGGTTCATATCCACGTACCTGTACTGCTGCATCTTTCTCTCTTCTCAAGCGTTCTTCCTCTTTCTCCTTCTCTGCTCTGAGCAGGCCGAGTGCCCGGGCGTGTTCCTCGGCCGCCGCAGCCAACTCAAACTTGAGCTTGTTCAGCTTCTGGTCGGCCAGTCCCTGCACGGTCACCACTTCCTTCTGAGCCTGCTCGGCCTTACTGTACAGGGCTTCCCTCAGCTGGGAGATCTGTTGAACAATCATCAGGGTTACCACGATAAAAAAAAACCAGCTCGGTACAACGCTGTATTGAAACACGGAGTGAAGATTATTGATGACTATTGATTATGCATGTTTAAGATGCGGTGTCCGTGCTTTTGGGGGGAATGGCACCCGAAAACTTAAATTTTCAAACTGAATTGCTAATTTGTTAGCATTCGTTAAGTTCTTTCCAATGGGACATTCCATCAAAAATCGGCGCCCAGATAAGTAACAGATGTAATGCGTTTCAAATGTAGACCTGAAGCGGGACTCTCCTAATTCTTACAATGTTAACCCTAACTACCCCAAGCCTTACAAACTCCAACAGCAGGTTTTGTCTAATTTTGGTGGGTTCAGGACTGTAGCGCCTTGGCACCATTACTTTACATGGAGCTGTGATGCCCCAATTTGTCCAAGTCCAAAGAATGTGCCATAGGTTTACTGCACAGTGTTGGATTTTGACGGGTTGAGGACGGTTGTCGTCTATATGCGCATTCCTGCACACATCCAATCCATTGTTTGGCTATTGTGTGCATTACGCTTGGCTACACAAGCCCATACCAGCACCCTATTAATATTAGCTAGACAGAATGTCCTGAAATTGTACGTGAAAGAGCCTACGTCAGGCTTTTGCTTGCAACTGGCATATCTGCACAATGTAGTTCTAATCAATCCAGATGTTGATAGAATTCAGTTTTCCCATGGAGAATCCCGACATTGCTTTAAACTTGAAGTCATTTGAGAGTTGAACTGCCAATCAACTCTCAAACCAGGGGCCAATTTCATAGAGCTGCTTAAGCACAACAATTGCTTAAGCACAAAAAAACCTTGCTTAGTAAAATCTGGTTACCAGCCAAAATTCAATGTGATTGTCATGCTAAGCAAACAAGAGCTAAATACCAGTCACAAGCAATATACATCACATGAAAGTTTTGGCTGGTAACCTGATTTTTTACTCAGCAAGGTTTTTTGCGCTTAAAGCAAATTTTGTGCTTAAGCAGCTCTACGAAATTGGCCCCTTAGTACATGATTGGATTAAACTGGCAATACCTCTTGTAGGAGGTCCTTGAGTTTGTTCTCCCAGCCTGTCCTGGAGGCCTCTAGCTCCTGTTCCTTCAGCAAGGCTAGCTGTTTGAGGGCAGCCTTCTTATCGCCACTGTGCTGTTCTGTCAGCTCGCTCTGAAGCTTGTTACACTCTCTCCTACAGGGTGGTTAAAATAGCCAGTCTAAATAGTAATTTTCCCTTGGATTGAACTCTTGTGTGCCCTGTGTCAAATTCACGGAGCTACTTAGCACAGAATATTGCTTAGCAGTTTTTAGGCTTACGTTAACAACAGCTGACAACCAGTCACAGGCAATCCACTTCACATGACATTTCGGCTGGTAACCTAATTTTACTAAGCACTTTTTCTACGCTCAGCAAAAATTGCGGTGGGCAGCTTCATGAAATTGGCCCCCTTGTTCAAATCCAATAGATGACTGGTTTTTCAGTATTCTTTGAAACATCAGAAACATTACCTACGAAGACATTTTGCTTACATGGGTCCTTTAATTAGCAGAGTGGGACAACATCCCCACCTTGCTCCCACCTGAAGCATGCATGTAAACAAAGCATGATGTCATTTTAGGCTTTGTGGGTGAACAAAAAAAGGATAGCAGGGTAATTTTTTTTTTATAAAACAGGACAAAAGTAGGACTTTGGAGGACAAAATTAGGTGAAAAGTAGGACTTTTGCGGGCATTCGAGAGTAGTTTTTGTTGATAATCACCCATGTCCATAGAATCACAAGCCTCATTTGGCATGTTCTGTACTCTTAACACTTGTGCTCCATCCTCAACTAAGCTCTTGGAAGTAAAGTTGCAGTACTCCTGCACCCAAGTCCTTCATTGTGTGATTTTCATATGACAGTGTGTAACACTGTTATGAAAAATATTCACTGAGATTTCATTTTTCAGAGTTGTGGGACAAAAAGTAGGAAAAAGTAGGAGCAAAGTAAAAAATAAATCACAAAAGAGTAGGAAAAGTAGAATTTTTTAAAGCCCGTCCTTTCTTTACTCCAACAATATGGTAATATAATATTGATGGAAAAGAATAAAGTAAATTTCAAAGACTGAATTTACCGAAGTGTTTCTGTCCAATGACGATCCAGATCCTTGGATAGCTGGTTCAACTTGGTCTTCAGTTCCTCTTTAGCTTCCGCCATCTTGGTTTCATGAGTATCTTTTAATCTGTCCAATTCAGTCTGTTGGACCGAGAACAAGTAAAATGCAATATTTATTGAAACAAACAAACAAACAGGGCATCGATGGAGATTCAGTCCGTGTTTTGATTGACCCAGAAATGCCCCTTGCTGACAACTATGAATAAGTCTAGCTCTAAAAAAGGTGTGCTAATAAGGTCAGGTAGGCCATCTATGATCAATGGTCCACTCCCTGGCCTGGCTCCAGGGCTGTGATTGACAATGTCAACTAACCAACAAACATCTGTAGGAGGGGAAGGGGATGGATTGGGGGTTGGGTATCAGCATGATCATAGCATCCTCTCGCATTTTTCCGCATGGGTCGTAGATGGGGCCTAAAACGTCAAGCATTTTTTTGTCTGGCTGAAGCTGAGATTTCTCAACAACAATAGAAAGTAAAGATATTTTGCAAGTGCCGGGACTTCACAATATCAATTCACCAACGTACCACAAATTGCATCAAAGCAAGGATTTATTTCAAAATACACTGAAGTTAAACTTTAACGGGCCACTCACTCTGAAGATGAGAGCTTGGTTCTTGGCTTCTCGGAGGCCCTGCTGCACCCCCTCCAGCTCCGCCTTCAGCCCGGCGTTGGCCCTGGACAGGCTGGTGATCTCAGTGTTGGCCGAGCCTAGACCCTGCTTGTTCTCGTCCAGGATGGCCTGCAACCTCTGGCACTCGGCCTCGGCGGACTGCAACCGGCCGGTCAGCTCTTCCCTAGTCTGGTCAAACTGTGACTGGACAGCGTCCCGTTCCTGGGACAGCCGCTGGGTAGTCTCTTCCAGGTTCCTCTCCAAATCCTGGGAAAAATTTGTCAGAATGAAAAAAATTGTATCATGCTTTTTTCAAAAGGACATTGGCACCCCCCGCCCCCCCCCCCCCAACTCTGTTTTTTTTTTTTAACATGAAATAGATAAACCAGGAATAATTTCCGTTCTTTCTTTTGCATTTTATAAAAAAATAAAACAAACAAAAAAGAAGGCATGCAGCCTCTAAAAAAAAATGTGGTCGGGGATAATAACATTTTTTTCCTTCACCTAATGCCGAAGTGAAGTTCTTTTGTGCCTTGCAGAATGACATAAGGTAATTCAATCAATTTTAAGAGTGAACAAAGAAAATTGACGACAGCAGGATTTGACCCTGCGACCTCTGGAACACCGTTCCAGCCCTCTTCCAACTGAGATATCTTGCCCTGTACTGGAGGTCTCCCAATCCGTCCATAAATTTGTTCATGGAGTCATAAACCCATATTGTTGTAGAACCAGGGATCACACCCCATTTCAACAATGCAACCTGTGAAGCAGTGGTAGTGTGGGGTTACTCAATAAGGAATTTTTTTTGGGTTTGTTTTTAAAATTCTTTGGTCAGCTTCAACAAAAACAAGTTGTGTTTTTTCCCTGCCAATTTGCAAGACTCAAAATGACTCCCCTAATCTAAAGAGCCTATTGCTGCTCAGCCCTGGTGCAACTGTAAATAATAAAAAAAAATCAAAGTGAACAAAAAAACTGGCAAGAGCGGGATTCGAACCTGCGACCTCCGGAATACCGTACCGGCGCTCTACCAACTGAGCTATCTTGCCCTATGTTGGCGGTCTCCCAAATTGTCAGTATCATTGTTCGGGTGGGCGCAAATGAGATCACGTCTTTGCTACTAACCTGTCTAAGACTGGCAAGTTCTTGGGCGGCGGTCCTGGTCGCTAACTCCCTCTCCTCTCTATGTTCTCCCTGTATCCTGCTGACCAACGCCTCGTGGTCCCTGACTAACTTCTCTCGTTCCTCCTTGCTACTGGTCCTGGTGGAATCCAGCTCCTTGTCATACCGTTCCTTCATCACTTGCTTCTCGATGGACAGTTCCTCCAAAGCCTGAAAAAGGGCAAAGTTTTTTAAACCCTAAACTCTAGGTAAAGGGTAGGGTTGGCGACATTTTAAACCCTACCACCCTTTCGGCTTTCCAAATAGAGGATAAATCTTCAACAGTTTGAAGAGATATTATCCTAATTTTCAGACCTATAGACCCAGGCGGGGTAACTTCCACTGTCCGTGAGACCAACTCACCCTTTTCCCGAGTGTGGTGAGGTGAGAATGCATTTATTACGTCATAAATTGTTGCAAAGGTCCGTGACTTACGCACAGTGTAACTTTTGTGAAATCGAATTGAAAATATTGCTCAATTCGGTCGATTCACAACTCAGTGCGCCGCCAGCAGCTAGCCGGGACACGCCAATTTCCCACTTTCGGGGTCGACATCGCGTCTATCGTGTTGTATTACAAGGTGGACAGTACAGCAGTATGGATTTCGTGCGAATGCGAGTGGACAAGTTAAAGCAATTTTTGACTAATCGGGAATACCTTTTCGGGAAAGAAGAGAGAGGAGTTGATAGATTTAGCGGAGAAGGGGGCGATACCCACTTCCGGTTTTGCGATGTCGACTTTTTCCCATGATGCACTGAGTTAATTTGGCATCTCCCCGGCTTGCGCTGGAGGCGCACCGAGTTGTGAATCGACCGAATTACAATGTAGTATAAGTAAAGCCACGCAGTTGCTGAAGGTTTTTATGCAATGGTTTGCATGTTCACATTTCCCACCTTTTCCAGCGATTTGAGCTGGCCGTGTTGCTGATCGGTCAGACTCTTCTTGCTGGTCTCAAGGCTCGCTCGCTCCTTGTCCATCCACTGCAGCTTGTCTTCCAGTTTGGCAAGAGATGACCGAAGGTCCTTCAGGGTAGACTCGTTACTTAGACGGGTGGCTTCCAGGCTTCCGATCTGACCTGACATAGATACAGAAAAGACGTCACTCACCTAAATACAATTTTCAACAAGTGCAAACCATACAGGGAAATATAATTACTTTGGGTGCCCTCTTCTACTAGAAATTGATGTTCATATTCCAAAAACTTCCTAAAAATTCTGCTTTTGGGATAAATTTTGAGTTTTCAAAGTGAACAAAGAAAACTGGCAGGAGGCGGGATTTGAACCCACGACCTCTGGAATAACCAGCGCCCTACCAACTGAGATATCTTGCCCTATGTTGGCATTCTCCCAAATGAAAGTACGAAGGTTGATTTTTAGATTCAAAAAGGGATTGAACAGTATATTTATTTTTCTTGTAACCAAACATGCTTTGTTAAATGAATGAGGGAAGCCCAAGTGTTTAAATTAATCACAAACAGAAAAGAAACAAGCACCCATTCATGTCAGAGTTCCCAAAACTTTATCAAACCGAAATTCCCTGAGTTTTCCCCTGATATTTCCCTGAGAAATTTCCAAAATTCCATGAGAAATATTTTCACTTCAGCGAGGTTGCTGGAAAGTCAACAGGTGATTGCAGCAAAGCACCTAAGATACCGATAATTCACAGGAACTTGTTGATCAGTGATGGCCTCCCTTCTCCCCTAACAGCCATCGTTTCCTCACAATGTCCATACTAATTCTCCATTTCCATACAAAAAGCTCCATCTATTCATTACACCCCCATGGAAGAACAATAATGTTGAAACATGTATAGATTGAGTATGCGCAGGAATGCGTGTATAGCTGACAACCGGCGAGGTGGTCTTTTTTTCAAACTGGGGCTATGGCAGTTCGTTTTCAAGAGGTTATAAAACATTAAACAGAAAGTCACAGGCCTATCCGACTTACTAGATTTTTTGATGAGGTCACTGGCTTGGTCCTGGCATCTTTCTCTGGAGGCGGCCAGCTCTCCCTCCACCTGCTTGAGCCTGGTCAAGGCTTGACCAGCCTCCTGCTTGGCCTCAACAAGCTGCAACGGACAAACACATGACAAGTGTCAATAACGTCAAAGACTATTGTAAGACATCCTGGACATGGATTAGAATCGATATTAATATTAACCCTCCCTCTCTCGGTGCCAAAATGGAGCCAACTACCCTACCTATCAAAACCTATCGAGTTTCAGGTTGAAACGCACAAGCTGTTGGAGAGGAAGGGCATAGTTTTTGTATAGGTTATGATATATATATATATATAACAGTAGGAGGGATAATAGAATACATGTAGAATTTGTGTCAAATAAGAAAAGAAGTTTTCCATGTGAAGGCATAGTATTCAATCTGAACATGATTTATTGACATAAATGTAAGTAAAGAAATGATGATACTAAAAAAAAAGCAAAATACATCAAAAATTTAATGCAAGTAGCCATTACTGGCGATGTTTAAACCACTGGTTAGCAGTTTTCACAAAGTGTGTGGTTATAATTATGATATTTTTTCTTTGTACACTGTGGGTCGTTTTTCCTCCCCAACATACATGTACAGTGTACACCCCAACAAATCCTGTTAGTGGGGAATAAAAGCAAGGAATGTTCAAGTTTTCTATTTTCTGGTTTGTTTTTCTCTAGCAGAAACAATCACAGTATAATTTGTTAGGGTAAAAAGATGTACACACATTTAATCTTAAAAACTTAGTTCACAGCAGTTTATTTCTTTTGCAGGCACTGATTATTTTCTCACTCCGTCGTCAAAGCAAATAAAATACTTATTCCTTGAGAAAACATACAAGTATGCATTTACTATGAGTAACAGTTTTGCATTCATTGCAGGTGGATACAAAAATCAGTGTTACATGTAGGTAGAAAATGATGCAGTTCTTAAGTTTTAGAATATGGTCATGATTTTTTTGTAGTACGGTTAATTTTGTGATATGCCAAATTAAATTTTAGGGATCTTAATAAACATAATTTAGTTGTTCATTAAGCAAATCCCAAAGACAATGAACTGGGTTATCAGGAACTATTCAATTGTGACCTCTTGTTTAACATTCAACAAATCCAATATATTGTTACTCATTTCCAGTATGGTTTACAATTTTCTGATTTAGCTTTTGACCTGAATGAAAATACAGATCAAGAGAATTATAGAACATAGGGTAATTACACTCAGCTCCATATACAGATTTCATTTAGATGCACATGCCAGTTCAAGAGAAGGACCAGAAATGTTATAAATGTTCTTTTGATCCCCAGAAGGGGATTATCAGATAAATCGGACAATCCCGTAATGGAGAAATTGTTGAATTAATTATTATTATTAGGGCTGTTCATTTTAAAATAATTTAGTATTTGATTATTCGAGACTGGGCTTGACTGAATATTTGAATATTCGATACTCGCCGATCTAGTCTTTCAGGCGTCTGCTGCAACTGCATGCCGCACCGGTAAAAAGTTACACGCAAAGCACGCCGGTGTTTTACATGTGGCGATTGATATTATAGACCCCCGATGGACATTATTTTGCATTGTATCAAGATCATTACAAGTACGTAGATCTCTCTCATAGGACGCCATCTTCGTAGGAAAATTACAACTGCGTGTTCAATGCCATCAGGTGCATGTGTGTGCAGTGTGCAAAATATTCGAACACGCGCACATGTTGCTAGAAATTTCTTCGAAATATGGCGCAGCTGATGCACGTCACGAAAATTTGACGCCCAAAATGCCGATGCACGTGGCAATCTGTAGGAAGTGACGTCATTTGAGAGAGACCTATAACGTTCTGATAACGAGAAACCAAACTCCATATATTTAAATATTCGCTGTATTCAGGACAGCCCTACATTATATAGTGATTCGTATTAATCATCTCATGAGTGCTGCACATACTTGAGATGAAAGAATGTAGCACGTTTAATGCCATAAGGCCGAAGGCTGAGTGATTCTACAGTGGGCCGCACATGTGTCGCATTTCTCAGTCTCGATAAAACAAACATACGGTAACTAAATTTATCACCCGGCATGCTTGATAAATCATAATGGCGAAAAAAACTATATCGAAGGTGCTTCAGAATTGATTATGCAGGTTTTAGAAATTGTCTGGGCAGCTTTTATAAAGAAGACTTGAGTGGGAAAAATTTCAAATGTCATGAGTTTGGAAAACAGCAGAGCATTGTCATGTTTTAGGAACTAAATTAGCATCTGATGGATAAACTACATCAGAATTATAAAAAAGGATAAACAAGGCTAGATTTTGTTCAAAAGTCAATGGCAAAACTGCCATTAATTTTTCTTGTTGTTTTTTTCTTGCAATTTTCCTGAAAATAACATATAAAAACACAGATCTGTTAAAATAGAGTCAGAACCGTGATCTGCTAAAGGTAAGGCCAAAAAAAATGATAATTCTGCTTCCGATTACACGGCTTTCAAAAATAGGGTAGGTAGGTTGCTTTTTGCCAATTTTTTTTCAGTCTGAACCATTTCCATTTACGCTACGAAAGCTATACAAAAATTGTCACAAAAAATTATAAAAACTTGCCTTAAAAACCCTAACCCCCTAGGGTGCATGCAAAATCATATTAAAATTGGAGGATTCAGGATTGTTAGGGTTAATTAAAGGCATTTTTTTGCATTTCACTTGTTATATACTTTACAAAGAACACACTCGGTTGTTCATTGACATTTCCTTCAACTGCAATGCACACAAATTTCCTGACAAACATCTCAAACATTTTGAAGGATTGAGGAGGATTAAACCAAAAATGACCAGGGGGTTAGAGTTGCGGATGGACAGCTCACCTGTTTGCCTAGACTGCCTGAATCGCTTTCTCTGGATGCAAGGTCAGTCTGTGCTTTGGTCAGTTTGTCTTTGTACGACACCAAGTCCTCCTCACAGATAGCTAGCTGCATGGACACGCCTTCTATCTGCGTCTCCAGCTCGTGTTGCTTCTCCGCCGCCTGCCTCCTGAGGGATGCTTCTCTCTCCTTCCATTGGTCAGCGTTCTTCCGGAGCTCCCCATCTCTCAGCACTGCCAGCTCCCTCTCATAGAAGGCTTGGGCTTTGCTCAGTTTTGCCTCATAGTCCTCCACGGTCTGCCTCTTCTCATCCTTGAGCTCACTGTTCTGACTGTACAGGTTTTTGATTTCCGTTTCATACTGGTCAATGAGTTCCTGTCTCTCCTTGGTGAGTCCGCATTGTTCCGTCTGTAGCTGCTTCTTCAGCGTATCCACTTCCTCCGCGTGGGCTCTACGCAGCTCCGACTGGGCATTGGTCCTTTGTAACTCCCCCCGGCGTTTTGCTTCCTCGAACTGCTTCAGCCTGTCCTCAAAGTTTCTCTTGATGGCCAGCAGGTCCTGCGACAGGCCCAGCACGGTCTTGGAGTGATCAGCCGTCAGGTTGGAGTGCCTCTGCTCCTCTTTGCATTTGAACTCGGCAAACTCTTCCAGCGCTTCCTGCTTATGCCTCTCGAGGTCTTTGATGGACGTTTCTAGGGAGTGGACCTTCTGTCTGAGCTCTGCCTCTTGGCCGATCCGATTCTGATAGGAGGCGATTTTGTCCTTGGTTTGCTTCATCAGCTGCTGAAGCTCCTCTTCGTGAGTTTCTTTGATGTTTTGGACGACAGCTTCATGCTCGTCGTTCTTGGTGTTCAGTGCATAGATAACCTGCGCAACGAAGAAAATTCATTTAAATTTTACTTGACTATTCTCGCATACTGGTCCATCTTTGAGAAATTTTAGGAAGCGTCTTTGGCTGCAGAATTGTTTTTAAGGTTTTAAGAAATTAAGCCATCTTTTCAAGCCTAATCCATTGTGTATGCAATGCATTTATCAAAAACAAGAACATTTTGCAAACGCAGAAAATAATAGTATTAGGATAAACGTCCCGAATTTCGGCACGTCCCGAATTTCGACACCCCTATATAAATAGTGAACTAGCCCGCCAACGCGGTCACGTGACCACCCCTGTTGCTATCCAGTGACACAACGAACTCCCACCCTTACGTTTTCAACCACAAATAACTTTTTAAAAAAGTTTCTTGCAAAAAAACTGCGATTAAAAATCTCTCCGCAAAAGGTGAACTATTTTTTTCAAGTTTTCAGGATTCCTTGTAAGAGGGGTTAAAATAGCCCTAGAAGGATGCCATGATATGGCGTCCTAGCGCACAAGACTGCAAAACAGTCCTATGCTAGAAACCGAGGTTCAAAAATCACACTTTACCTGCATAAATATTCTTGGCATCATCTCCGTCCACAGTTCAACAGCCCATCTCCCCAGTAGGATAGAAATATTCCTCTAAGAATGTTAAGAACAGGAGATATTTGCGGCGAAAAATCGTCTCCACGCGACGCTGACTTCACAAACAAGAGGAGCAATACCCACATCTAGAACGTTTATCAACAGAGGGCGCAATTTACAGTCGCCGTGCACGGCCGAGGCGTGCGCGCTGCGCAGTGACCGCCTGTAAATTGCGCCCTCTGTGTTGATAAACGTTCAAGACGTGTGGACAAGGTATTACTCCCCGTGTTTGTGAAGTCAGCGTCGTGTGGAAACGATTTTGCGCCGTAAATATCTCCTGTTCTTGACATTCTTGGAGGAATATTTCTATCCTACTGGGAAGATGGGCTGTTGAACTGTGGACGGAGATGATGCCAAGAATATTTATGCAGGTAAGGTGTGATTTTTGAACCTCGGTTTCTAGCATAGGACTGTTTTGCAGTCTTGTGCACTAGGACGCCATATCATGGCATCCTTCTAAGGCTAGGGTTGAAGATAAAAGTCATAATTCCAGCTATTTTTTTTTATGTCAAAGTGGTTAAAATGCAAGTTTTTTTCTGATGTTGGTGACAGTTTGTGCCGCTGTCAGTGGAAAATCATTGGTGCAAAGTGGAGGTGTGTAGTCTTATGGGGGATGACGAAATTAGGCGCAGGGATCGGAATGTGACGTGAAATTCGGCACGTGATAAACAACATACGCTCCGCGGCATCATCCACTGTTACATGTTGTAATGAATATTGTACGCATGGAATGACATGAATGGTGTTTAGAAAAATTTACTTTAAACTTTACGTTAGATTTAAAAGTTTTGAAAAATGTTCAGATGCAAACTACTATTTGCAAATACATTTTTCAGTTCACTTAATTCAGTATCGTGTCTCTTCACTATCCAATTATTTCATCAATCAATGTAAATTACCTGAAAAAAAACACAGGCAGTTTACAAGTGGTGTAAATTGTTTCAATAATTGAGTAAAAAAACAAAGAATACCACGCATGCATGTATAGAACAAAAACAAATTCTAATTGTTTTTTTTAAATATAAAAAAATAATAATAATTCAGTATGGGCCCTAAATTTGTCGTTTTAGTAACCGAAATGCCTACATAGTAATAATAAGAAATATCAATAATACAACTGAGTTATTAATAGAAAAAAAAACGAATTATGTATACATTATTTTGAAGAAAACAAAGTGCAAAATGTTATCGAAAAGAAAAGAAAAAAGAATCAACTCATTGTAAAGAAAACAGATGGCAAACGTTTATTAAATGGAAGAGCCAAATCTGCTCTGCTAGACCTCAAGAATAAGCAGTATTTGGCTTTGCCGTCTACTATTTTTACACCCCACACCGTTCCAATTACAACTTATTTAAAAAAAACACAGGGGGACATTTTATTTAAAAAGAACAGCCAAACTGCACTATTGAGCCTTATCTACCAATCACAAAAAAGGATACCCATCACGTGACATGATTTCGCTTTGCCGTCTACCACGCCCGCGGTGCTACACCAGGGAACTTCTCCCAAGCTCTAGTATTGCGCATACGCAAAAGGTTTTTTCGGCACTCGCGCGAATGCACGTGTACACTATTTTCCATTGCCTTGGGAAATCTTGGGAATTTTACTGCGGTCATCTTGGGATATTTACGCTGCGCTGACGAGCGATGCATCGCGATGTGGGTCACTAAGATTTGGCGCCATGCGCTGAAATGCGCTTCGGTTTTGAAACAGAAACCGGAGTTTTTCAACTTATTTGGAAATCGTACTTTCCATTTTTGAGGTATTCTTTGAGATGGGTGAGCTCCCTATACCTGAAAAATCAATCTGAAGTTGACTTACTTTTTGAAACTGTGTATTTTGGTGCAACTGTGGCGAAATTCTTCGGCTCTTTTTCGTGGCGATGGAGTGAAGTTTGACAACCAAGATGGAACAATCGGAAGCAGTGAAAATCGCCCCATAATGCATTGCGAACAGCATAAATTTGACAGCGCAATCGCGCGGCGCCTGCAGCCAAATAATGCACGGTTGTGACTTATGCGTAGATGGATGCGCAGTCGTGCGCGTGTGGTCCCTACTATTGGCCCATTGAAAAAAAGTGAGGTCAGCGACCATATCAAAGTTCAATTGATTGAACTCTGTAGCGACGTCGCCAGTGTCTTTCAGCGAAAGGATTGCCGCGCGTCAATTTTTAATCGCGGCGACCATCGCGCGACCGACTATAAACCAGCCTTAACGTTAGGCCTACTTCGCCCAAGTTAAATTTAGTGAAATAAAATTTGATACATGTGTTAAATAAAAGAAAACAAACACCACTCAAAAAATCAACTGCCGTGCTTTGTTTTGTGTACATCAGATTGCACGTTCAACTTAGAAACTGCTACCTAAATGTTTACCAGCCAAAAACTTGCATCCTGCATCAACCGGTCGCTGTGATGTCGGAAAGAGACGACCTTATGTAACTAAACTTACACTGGCAAAATGAAAACGCAAGGCAATGGCTGTCAACAGTAAAGCACGCAATGCAAGAAAGATGGAAATGAACAACACAAACCTTTGTGAGTTGTGCAATTTTCTTCGACATCTTCAGATGTAACTCGGGCGTTACATCGGCGCTAGCCTGCCCACTAGCAGCGCCAGCGCCGAGTTGATTCTGCTGAAACAAACCCCCAAACGACATCTTCGTCGCCATTTTGGCTTCTGGAGCTCCAGTGCGGAACTACATACTAAGTGAAATTCCACTACATATTCATCCGCAGATCGTCCTAAAACATTCCCAACAATATCTTCTCTAGCAACTTCTTGATATAGATATGGAGTTTAATAAAAGCTCAAATTTAAGTTTAATTTCTGTCAAAACTCTTCTTTTATGACAAAAGAGAGTAGATGAAGATCTATTTCTTTTACAGCATAATCTGATCGCACACACGTAGCGGTGACTATTGTTGCCTGTTGCTAAGCTACTCTTATGCAAATTAGTGGGGAGTTGAAACTAGAGAGGGCGGTAACAATCTTTTCTTGTAGCATAAAAATAATTAATTTTGTACTAAATCCAACACCCCACATGAATACATCGCCCACATAAATCATGGAGCCGGTTGCCCATTTTTATATGTCGCACGCCAAAAAAAATCAACACGTTATTCCCCAATCTATCGATTTAAGTCCTATATAAATACTGATTATGCCCACACGAGCAGCAGTTATCAGGATTGTGCGACCGGAAATGTTTCACGCACGGACTTATCCGCACAGCCTAAACCCACTGAAGACTTGCGTAGACCTCTCATAACCATAGCTTTTGTCATTGATTAACAAAATTCCATTCATTATTAAGTCCACTAATACTGCCTATCCCGTAAACCAACTACACAGCAAACAAATTGCTTACTTAATTTGTTTAAACTTGCCCAATGCAAGTGTAAGCATAGGGCGTGCGCCTTGCCGTGTAACAATCAATGTGGCTGAACGCTGGCTGTGGCTGGGATGGGAAGCCGTGCCGCCGGCTACAGCCTGTTGGTCAGCTTTTCACTAATCGATCATGGCCGCTTGTTTAAAATAAAAAAATATAAAAATAAATGAATATCCCTCATATGCAGGGTGCTGAATTTCGCACGCATTTTATGTATGGACTGACAGTCTCACTGGCAATGAGGTAGAAGAGAATCGATTTGTTTCTCGTTATTGTTAAATATTATGGGGGATCGGGAGGGGGTGGATGGATGGCGGTTTGAGAGAGAGAAAAAACAAACAAATTAATTTGAATCTCACGCGTCAGTGTATGGCGTGATTTAATTATAGTTATATACGAAGCATTTGCTTAAGGTTTAGAAGTAATCTGTTAAAAGGCACATTCTGTTGACGACGCCAAATTGGGCAACAACAAAATGCAATCGGTCGGGTGTATAACGGGGGGGGGGGGGGGGGGGGGGGGGGTGGGAGGGGGAAACTTTTTTCCCCCAGAAATTGAAAGCGCCACCGCTTTACAACTAGTCCCTCCCGCTTTCAAATTCATTTACGACAGGGAAAAACGAATGAGGTCATCTTTTTCCAAATTTTGTTTTGGAAAAAAATGATTTCGCCTTTTACAAAAGTGACCTGTTATCACGAAATGGGCGTAAAGTAGCAAAATTAAAAAAATCAAGATTATGGTATTTCCTGAAAGTATACAGGTTTAAAGCTTAAATGTGATATTGTGTGTTACCACTGACATCTTATTCCTTGCCCCCATACAACATTTTAAAGTTATCAGAGTCTTGACCCCTTGTTTTGAGAAAATGAAGCTCAAAGTTTGTGATCTGTGCACACTTTAACCCGAGTTAAAAAAAAGAAATCCCCCAAAAATATTTCGAGAAGAGATTCAGTTTAAAAACTTTGGCGCTGATAGAATAGGATTTTTCCAATATACAGCTGTTAAAATACCAAATTTACTTGTTTCTGCTTGTAATTCAGAAAGCCAAAGTGCGACTTTCAGCTCATTTTGTGCTGCCAGGTCACAAATGTCCCCCCCCCCCCCCCCCCCAACCAAACCTGGATACGCCACTGCTCAAAAATTTAGCGTTTGTCTGAAAATCAATGACAAAAATGTTTTGAAGTTAGGACTATTATTCTACTTTTGAGTTTTCCAACCATACCAATTGTTGACGTACCCTTTTTTTCTCCAAGGCAATGCGCTACTGTTATGGTATATGGTAACCTCCAGATTTTTAACTACCCATTCGCTCGTGGATACTTCGATAAATGTGAAGATACCAGTGCATGGGTCCAGGAACAAGGTCAAACTGTTTTCATGTTGACGTTTATTTTTAATTGTTTTCGATATGGAATTTTGATTGTTAAGAAATTCATTGGCCTAAATTTCATTTTTTTTTAAAATCATTACAGAAAGGAATAGCTATTTACACGAACAAAAATAAAAAGGGGGAAAAATTTATTAAGCAGAAACACAATTCCAGTGTTGGACATCAATTTGTTTTATTTCACAAAATGACGCCATCGACATAGATAAATGACATTTTAAAGGTATGATATACAACATTGGCAGAGTTGAAAACATAGTTGAAGACAGCTGTTTATATTTTGTGGAAATCTAACATATACATGTACATGCAAACAACAAACCTGTGAAAGTTTGAGCTCAATCCGTCAACCGAGTCACAGGGGTTTGTTTTGATTGTTGATATCGGTATAGCTACGGCATTTTGAATGTCTCAGATGCATTTTCTCAAAGACATTTCCGACGAAAACATTTCTCAGAAGGCTTAGTACTAGTGCCGTCTTTATAAACATTGAAATTATTTTGGTTTTTGATAATTACAAAAACTATCATTCCTTGAACTGTATCAAGGATTAAAACCGAAACATTATAACTTACTACAATTTTATATACATTGTACAGTATGCCATTGACTCTTTCTAATGACGGCCATACCCCAATCACCGCCAGCCCCAATCACCGCCAGCATCGTCACAATCGCCTCCCACACGCAACCAACTTCATTATCTTTATCTATTCACAAGCATCACTAATAGTAGCATAACGGGGGGGGGGGGGGGGGGGCGTTTGAGCACTAGGGCACGCCCAAGCTAAGGCCTGCACCCCTCCCCCGGGATGGCGCTGATGTGCTTTCACGCGACCCATCGTTCGCGCAGGCATTGGTCGATCACGCAAACATCGGCTAAAGATGACATAATGGCTTTGTTTACATTATGCGCTTTCCTATGTATGGGAGCCAGGTCGGGACGCCAGACAATCGTCCCCACCTGGCTCCCATGGGAAAGCGCATAATGTACAAAGCGTGACGTCATTTACGTCTTGTGTATTTTTAGTAGAGTGCCGGTACGGTAATTCGGAGGTCGCAGGTTCAAGTTTGGCTCTTGTAAGTTTTCTTTGTTCACTCTGAAAATTGATTAGGCCCCGTGTTACATAGTCATTTTCCAGTTTGATGATATCACACAATGTCAAGTCGCGCAACTAATCCACCGGTAGTTCGTTCAAAGGAGCATGGGCGCCTTGCAACAAGGGAGGGCGTCCTTTGAGCAGTTCAACGTGTCCTGTATCGGTATAGGATTCGTCGTCTTGAAGATAGTTTCTGTTCCGTCGGTTGCTTCATCCTGATTGGTCTCGCTTCCTTCAATGACGTCATCGCTGATGTCATTGCTGCCCGTGACTACTGCTAATGACGCCTCCTTGCTGCCATCCCCGTCGTCATGACAACGGTTGTGTCTCTCTTTCTCCCTCATGGCGCGGTATTTGGCCATTTTCTCTTGCTGATTCTCCAGATTCTGTTTGCGCCACTTGATGCGTCTGTTCTGGAACCACACTTTAACCTTTTGGTGCAGAATTCAGAGATAGACAGGGATGTCAAAAAATTAAAAGCAGAGAGGTAGAGTGTGTCGAGTGTGCACTGCCAAGATTTTTACCCCATCCTTTCGCTTATTCAAGAAAGCTTGTAGGGTTGGAACAATGACAGAAAACGCAACTTCCATTAATTTTGCACTCTGAATTAACAGACAAGATTTTAGTAACATGACTGCTTTCAATACATTTCGGGAATCCAATATGATATATACACAGGTTGAATAATTGTGTACAAGCATAACGTTCGAGGACAAGAGGAGAAAGAAAATAGGTAACCTTTCTTGTCCTCGGGAGTCGGTCTTTTGTTCAAATCGGTCCTCGGACGTAAACATACGTGCTTAGTCTAAGGGGTTGGGTTATATTAAAGGAACTATGGAAACACAAAGCATTGTCCTCGGTCATAGGGAAAACACGAATGCCTGGGTGTGCACGACTGTGTGTGTTTGGTGTCAAATTGTATAACAAAAATGACGATGGAGATGGTGATAAATTACATACTTGTTGGTCATGAAGACGACCGACCAACCTACCAGACAGACCGACAACTGACCTACCAATCGACGACTGATGACCGACTATTTGATCAATCAACCAACCCACTGACTTCCAACTGACTGACCAACCGACTGACCAACCGACTATCACCCGCCGGCATACCGACTGACCAACCGACAGACTGACTGACTTGCCGACCGACCAACCGACAGATTGAATGACTGACAGACTGACTAACCCACCAACCAACTGACAAACCAAATGAGAGACCGACCGACCGACCGACCGACCGACCGACCGACCGACCGACCGACCGACCGACCGACCGACCGACCGACCGACCGACCGACCGACCGACCGACCGACCGACCGACCGACCGACCGACCGACCGACCGACCGACCGACCGACCGACCGACCGACCGACCGACCGACCGACCGACCGACCGACCGACCGACCGACCGACCGACCGACCGACCGACCGACCGACCGACCGACCATCAAACCAACAAACAAACGAACCAACCAACAAACAAACGAACCAATCAACCAACAAACGAACCAGCCAAGCAACCAAACAGGTGCTTCCATCCACTACCCACCTGTGATTCTGAAAGATCAAGCTGAGCGGCCAGATAGAGCCTCTCCGTTCCGACCATGTATTGCTGCCGAGTAAACTCATTCTCCAGCCGGTCTAATTGGTCCTGTGTGAAGATGGTCCGTACTCGCTTGGGTTTGCTGGTCTGCCTAGGAACCTCCACCGGCCACTCCAGAACAGAGGACACAACTCGCTTCCTTCCAGAACACACATCGTCTCGGTCTGCAGAATGAACACTTAAAATGGTAAAAAACTAAATAGGGGTCCTTCATTTGATATTGAGATCTAATGTGCTGTCCTCTCCTCTTTTCATGTTATTCACTGTCCAAATGTGAATACAAACATCCCCCATTTAGGCCCCCAAAAGGCCTCGTCAGATTAGAGCCCTGTAGTTTCTAATAATCACATTATTTCGGTTACTCAGTCAATGAAAGGACAAACATGAACGTTTTAGGGCGCATTGAGGGCGCGCGCTCACCCGTGAAATCGGCCCTAATGTCGGGCCGGCAACCCAAGTGGCCCGGGCGGGGTTTAAATTGTAATTAAAAGTTAATATAGTGACGAGGCAAGGAAAGAGGAGCTTAGCGAGGGGGTCTTGTCGGCGAAGCAATTAATCTTGCCTATAGCATCAATGATGGGGGCTCCATTAGCAGCCTGCTGATGGTTATAAATTGCCGATCGAAGATAAATCCGCATTCTCTATGGACGCGAGCCGAATCGACGGCTTCATTAGCCAGGCATATCTGGGTAGTGGTGGTGGCGGAGGAGGTGGTGGGTGGGCGGGTGGGCGGGGCGGAAGGGGTTTAAAGGTAAGAAAAGAGACCCTCAATCCGAATTAAAGGAGGTCCAAATATTCAATCAAAAAGAGAGTCTGAAGATCTCCCATAAACATTTGTGCAACCCGGATGCCCCCCCCCCCCCCCCCCCCCCCCGACACCGTCCTACTATTCTGTCCCTAGAGCTGGCAGTAAATGAGTAGGCTATTGGGAAATTTTTCATTGCAGGCGGAAAATAATTCTAAAGCCGTGTAGATGGGGATGGAATGCCAACAAATGGATAACATTTTACCCAACGATTAAACATCGTATCGTGATCCAGAAAGAACAGATTGCTATACCACGTGTGTTTGGGCGACAAGCTTGAAAAATGGTAAAGGACCACGCGCGTGTATTTTGCTTTCAAGAGCAATAAAATATAGACAGAATACAAACTTGTCTCAACATTGTTTCATAGCTGAAGAATTATCAAAATGATGCAATTACACAAACAAACATCAGCAACAACAAAGCCGGCATTACTTGAAATCTTAATGCGAAAATGCACAATGATCTATCAAAAATGTAAACGCTCTTCTAAACTCCATCAACTTAGAAAGTATGTTTAAACCTGCAGTAATTGTTTTTTGTGTGTATATTTTGACACTTTGCGTAGCACAAGTTATTTCATTTAACAAAGAGATGAGCTCGGTTCGAAAATGCTGAAATGTTTCATCGCTTCATTATACGGTATTCCTAATTATGATGGCCTACTACTCAGCAAACAAGGCATACTTACCAGGTATCTTTCTTTCAATGTCGGTTGCCTCAAATGTTTCCAAAAACCCAAAGTTGAAGTCCCTCGCTTTCTCACCAAATCCCTTCGCGTCAGATCTAACCTTGTACCTGCCTCCTGTGGCCGGAGGAGGCAGGTACGTTGATGCCGGGTAGAAGGTGATATGAGGGGCGGGCAGCGAGCGGTGGAGGCTCGGTAGTTTGATGCCGTCAGATGTCGCTAATTGTCGGCGGATGGCGAGCTCGCAGACCGCCTCGTCGACATCCTGTCGCTCGCCGTGCCCCGTGTCATGCTTCAGACCCAAAATGGCATCGATGGTGAAAGACGATGCTCTATTTCTGTGGTGACGCCGAGGCTGGTACTTTTTGGCAGACGATACGGGGTATACGCGAGGCGGACTGAGTATCATGGTGCTGTAGGGAAAGTATGGGAAGGCAGCGCTGTGCCAAACAGCCGATGAGAAGGGGTGCAGCGCAGGGTAACTTTTAGGGCTCAACATGACAAAGAAACACTTGCTAATTTCAATCTTAAACTCGGAGGCAGCCGTCTTCCCAAATCAGCCTAGAAATCACTACAATGGGCCCAAGCCTTCTGGCAGGCCGAGTTTGCAAAGACTCAATGAGTTTTCAGTACGAGAGCATGAGATGTACCTTGAGAGAGACCGGCCCATCAGTGGGGCTTATAGCAAATTACGTCCCGGTATTTAAATGGTCTAACACGGTATCGCCCGAATAACAGTAAAGGCGCTAATCACCTGTCTGAATGTCTAATCCTATCAACTCGTTCTATTTATTTTTCTCTCCTCTGCAGAAAAAAAAATCGAACTCAATGCACACATTATACAGTGACGGAGGTGTAATTAATAATTCAGTCAGCACATCCTGACAGACTTAACGGACGGGCCCAGGATGGGTGGTGGACTGGACGAGGGTGGTTGGCGGGCGAAGACAAAGATCATTAACGAAGGTGAGTCTTTATTGGTCAGATGCGCGTGACATCACAGACTTGGAAGATTTAAATTGGATGATACCAATCATTTGTACGGGTGCATTTATTCGCCCCCTGCCGTGTTAAACCATTGAATAGGCCGAACATTGATACGCGATCCAAATCACGAATTGCACGCCCTAAAATTCTTTGCTATTAAACTATTTTGTTGCAGGCCATGAACTTGAGGGTTTGTAAAAGAGAAGGGAAGCCGTGCGCACAGGACTTCCAGATAGTATTAAATTCGAATGAAATTGGGACCTAAAAGTGCCCCGTTTTACAATGGAGCGAAGGCATCACTTCGAAAGCTTGCGATGGGCTACAGGAATACGTTTTTTTTTTTTGGGGGGGGGGGTCATCTTTGGATGGAAATTTCACCCAAAGTCATCGTCTACCCCCCACAAAATTGAACAGAAACCGAAAAATTATGAAATAAGCTTTAATTTGATGTGTGTCTCAAAACCATAAAGAACTGTAAGTATTTTTCCTGAATTTCGGAAGTGGTTTATTTACTAGTGTGCAACCATAGACCACATGCGTAGCGGCCATTTTGTTTGGAGATAGACTATTAAAAGCGCCATCGATCGCTTCATAATTGATACTAAACCCGAGGCATTTCAAAATATTTCTGTCCTGGCAAAACAAAGAAAAATGGGGGTAATCAGAAATATTTTGAACTTCGGATTAATTTTGTACATTGAACATTTTTTTAAAACGCGGATTAATGCAGAGTAACTTTGGCCATATCGCCCTCGGACTATGAAAATAATATTGTTTAGAACTAGTACAATTTTGTTACTGTGCAACAAAAGCATTTTTCCGTTTACTTCAAAAATCCAAACGTGGCTGAATTCACTTTCAAACCATCTTTGAAACGTTGTTAATAGAATTACCATTCTGAGCATAGAGAAAGGTCTGACACGGAAACCGCAATCTCACTCACGCTACAGTTAGCAAGCACGAATAGGACAGAATAGATTATTAATTTCGAATCAGTTTCAAACTATGTTGTTTTTGGGGCACATCTCTCGTGTTTAACACGCCTCAGCTTCCGAGAAGATCGATATTCGAGGCTCGGACGGCTCGGGGCGGCCGACTGCAGGTAAAACAACATTTTTCTTAGGGCGGAAATCACAGGAGGTTGGACGGAACAAAGCCTTCAATATCACCCATGTTTTCATGCCGCATTGTGCCCAGCGGCGTGGGCGATTAGGCATTTAGTTCCCGGGGCGTGAAGCGAACGTGACTTGGTCAAGATACCGGGGGATTAAAACCTACAAGCGGGAAGACTCGATCGACGTGAAAATGGTTGTCTTTGGCTGTATCGGACTATCCGTGGTCAGGCCAGATTAAAATCACTATTTTCTAACCAAGTCTTCCTGACCTGAATTTTGGAGAACAAAATCAGAAATGTGGGAAAATTCTTGTAACATTTCAGAAATTCGTTTACCACACCAGCATTAACCACAACATCCACAGCTGCAGCAGCAACGGCAGAGCAAATTACCAGTAGCAGTCAAAGCAATTAAAAAAAAGTAAACCAACAATTTATTTACTAACCACACTTTTACGTATTATTATCAAACAATCCACAAGGGAAACTGAAAAGTTAAAATCCATTTATAGGGTGATCAAAGAAAATGACAAAGTACCGAAGTCCGACGTCAGTTGGCACGACAACTGGCTCCAAACAAAATGTAGATTTCGACTGTTCCTTTGTTAACAGCCAGTCATGTAAACACATTGACACAAAATACAAAAGTATTCTGGTGCCAAGCATTGCATTGACGTCATCACTTCGGTACTATATTAACTTAGCTATCTTGCCCTAAGCCGGCGGTACCCCCAATTTTGTCAAAATCTTTGCTCTATGACGCAATATTCAAAAGTCATAAACCCACAATACCGTATAGCCAGGGATAACGCACCGACTGTGATACAACCTGCAGGGGCGGATCCAGGATTGTTTGCAGGGAGGAGTTCTGATTTTTGTTCGTACATTTGACAAAAAAGTTGACTCCCAAAATGTTTCGCCTGCGAACAAAATTTTACAAGCGGGGGCGGGGGGGGGGGGGGGGGGGGGACACACTTTCTTAACGTTGGTGGCGCCATTTAACCTCCGTTTTGTTCTTATACACGCAAAATAAGACCTTTACAGGGTTTTGCTTTTCTTTTCTAGTTTGCTACGGTACTTTAGGCGTAGGCCCTTACAAGCAAAAAAATGGCAACGAGCGGAGGGGGGATTTTGGACCCCCCCCCCGCCCCCTGGATCCGCCCCTGACCTGTGCAGCAGCAGTGAGGGTATCATTCAATAAGGATATGACTATCTTATAACATCAAACACACCACATGGGAAACTGACTCGATAATTTAAGTTGTGGCGTGATCCCTTGCTATACGGCATTTTGGGTTTGACTTTTGCCTACAGCGCCCCCTGAACAAAACTGGGAGACACAAATATAGAGCGCTGTCACTTTTTTCACGCAGACTGCCCCAAAAAAGCACACAAAAAACAACTTTATTGATCAAATGTGGAGAAAGAGCCGCGATCCGGTAACAAAATCTCCCCATAGTTTGAGGCAGAATGGTTTTCCAATAAATTTCACTCGTACTCTCATGAAGGGTATACCGGTACCGGTAAAGTTTAATGGAAAAAATGCTTCAAACTGTCATGATTTAGTTCCCGGATCACAGCTCTATTTTCACGTTTACTGATCCATATTTTGTCCACACTTTATTTTGGTGTATAGGCGTCAAAAAAGTGAAAATGTGGTTACCGGTTTCCCACTATAAACTTGTGCACAAAATCGAGTCATGTTTATCCAGAAGTGGTCTACTGCATACGCACAGTACAGTTATTCCGATTTGGCTAAGTTACAGGGTCAGTTTGTTTCTTTCACACAGACCCGAATCTCGATCAGTGATCCGACAGTTGGTTCAAGCACTGAATCCCATTTAATAGATCCTATCCATAACAGCGTCAGGTCACTGATCGCGACCTCGATCTGTGTGAAAGAAACAGGTCCACGGGCATGTGTGGCTACTAGCCCGATTTGGCTGGGAAAGTACGCATTAATTTTGTAGCAACACTTCCCCGTCAATGCTTAATTGCTATTTACACATTTTCCGAGTGTACACTTGCAGCTTCGCAATTATTAAACAATCAAGCGTCCGAGTTGGATGTAATTATACCACCAATTATACCGCGCTCTATCATCCCGTCATGTCGGCCAAGCTATCGACCTAACAGAGATGAAATTTAATTTGGCCATCAATGGGCTTGCTAATGCGATCGAGATTGAATATGATTTCAAAGTAAACAGGACTGGCATTATTGTGTTTGTTTTACACTCCAGTTATTCAACCAAAAATTTGGAATAATATGCAAACAAAAGATTGACGAAATTGCTTTTCTCTGTAATTGTTTTCGTATATTTTTTTTCACAGCCCGGTGTGAACTACGAGACAGTTTAAGACATTACGATACATCATTCTTATGATCAGAAATAAACATGATTAGTTTCAGCCAGACAGCTACTAGTGCCAATATCCTCATGAGAAAAAGTTCCGTATGAAATGCTGTCATCTTCGAGAAAATTTTATCTGAAGACCTCTGAAAACGCCCAGCTTATTTTGATTTCAACAATCGAAATGAGCCTATATGAACGTGCACTAATCTCTCGTGACTTGGATGACGAACTGTGCACAAACTTGGTTGTTATTTCATGTAGGCCTATGTAGTTGAATCAAGCAAAGTATGAACACACACTGCAACTGTGTATGTCGTCAGCTCTGTGTATCAGATGTACTAAGTTACACCAGGTTGTTTCCAGGGATAATGTATATAAGAACCAGGAAATCATATTAGTCTTACCTGTTGTAATTTTAAAGAATAGGGAACATTTCGGAGAAAACAAAAATTGTATATGGAGGTGGTTTATTTTTCAAGGAACCCTTTTCTATTTACACCAACTATCAAGTGATGATTATCATCGACATATTGGATATTTCTCTAATGTTTTTTCAACACCGTTTTGGTCCAAAGTACCGTATCACACTGGCCTAGTCCTTTTGCATGACTTGTACAGGTCCTAGGTACACGTTTCTGGTTTAATAAGAGAGGACCATGGTCATTAAACAAATTTCCAGATTTAATCAATTTGTTAGCATCAGGTGAGATATGAACTTTGCAATGAGACATGCCACACAGTGTGTTGATGTATATCAACCTTCGCGCGTGGCATGCACGTAATCAAACAGTTACATGACATGTACATTTTAGGAGTGTCAAAAATAGTTTTCTTTAAGCCAGTTCGGTATCTCAAAGGTTAAAGATTATTCGGGATAAAATTGCTTATGTAATGTCACGCGAACGTCCATTCTGATTGAATTTAACACGTGCGCGTTGTGCGACAAGCTTTTGCGTTCACACGCGCGCGTTAGGTCACGCGGGTCATTTGGGATAAAATGTTATTGTGCACATGCGCAGTTGAAATACCGAACTGGCTTATTCGTAAGTAGGAGGAAATCCACTAAGTTGAAATTTCCGTCAAAGCACGCACATAGCAGCTTTGAAACTCCCAAAACAAGACAGACACCGATAAGGTGGTTGGCGTGAGCCCATAGTATTACGCTATGACGGTCAGGTTGCATTGGCGCACTTCATTCTTTCCAGCCTGGGATACTACGTGGATCGGCTTCTCAGTCTCTAGTTGATAGCTTGGGCTTTCTCTAGAAAAAAAAAAAAAAATATATATATCGGGTTTTCTTCCCACACCTTGAACTGACGCATTCTGTGAGTGGTGAACTTGCTTCTTTCACAACCTATATACTTTAAAGCAGACGTCAGTCAACAAATTGAACAAAAAACCTCGATTTAATGTTTAACGCGGTTGTTAATCAACAAATTAAAACACCTTCACATAAGATTCGACAATTATATGGAAACAAATATAAACAAATATGTGGAAAGACTAATTATTCTAATTATTATTCTAATTCTAACTAATTATTCACGGCTTATTAAAGGGACACATTGCTTTGGATTTTGCGATTTGGGCTATAATACTGAAATGGATATGGTTGGGAAGCTTTTTTAAAAGTAGAATATAAAGATTCACATAACTATCCCTTCAAATTGCGTGGTTTTTGTTTAATTTCGTGACAAATAACGGTCCGCCATTTTGTAGAACCAAATTTTTGACTCCACAAAATGGCGGACCGTGTTCACCAGTCGTATTTCCAGTCGCATCTGGTTGAAGTACGTTCTGTTGATCCATTTTGATGTACTGTGGCACGGCGCGCAGCATAGCTGGCGATATGTGTCGCGAGGTAGAGAATTGTACCTGGCGATCATCTGATAGGTTCACAAGGCCACTGGCTGCGGCGCCAGCCTAAAGACTCTTACAGCGTATTTGCCGCATTATTTAGACGGTGGTATTTAGTACTGGAAATAAGTCTATGTTTCGCGGGTCAGATGTCAGGGGGCAGCGGCCAATTTTTTGTTTTGTTATAACTACTCACTAATTACAACACATTATACGTATTTTTTGCATGAACAACTCTTATAAATGATAAGGAACATTTCCAAACAGCAAAATTTCATGACATTTGAAGGCAATGTGTCCCTTTAACCTTCATTCAGCAGCCCAAGGGCTGAATTGCATGAAGTTTACATTAAAAAGAGTACAAATTTGCACATCTAAACAATTACAAAATAGTAAAAAGTGTGCATGTAAACGAAAATTTAAAATTGTAATTACAACAAAACAGAAAGAAAAAAAAAACATTGAAAAGAAAGAAAAAAAAACATTGGCCAAGAAAAACAGCACCTACCGGTAGGTTTTACATTTTAAGATTTTTTTAAAGAAATGTTTCACAACAAACTGCTTTTTTTTCAAATTGATCAGCTTAATATGCATGGGTATACTGCGTAATTTAGAGAGAGTTGTGACATGAGGGGTCCCCAAACGTTGGACCAAACATGGTGGATTATGCATTAGCCATTGATCTTCATTATAGCGCACATAGACAATTGCTAAACAATAGCCGCACGCTCCACTGCACACATAATGAGCAGCCATCTTTGGGCCAAAGCCAGATGTTGTCGCAACTCTATCTATGGTTCTGAGTTTGTTGCGTCTACAGTGACCCCTCTTGTTCGCGAGGAGTTTTTGCCATGTTGGATTTGAATGAGTAAAGCATAGCGAGTTATAATAATTATACAAAAAGTATAAAGCATAGGTTCAAAGTGATCAAGTAGAATGTAAAATACCCGGATGTGGAGTCATGTTCACATCCCACAAGCGTCATACTCGCGCCCTCCCGTTTTTTTATATACATTTATTTTTATATTAGTGACCGTCATACTTGCAGTCCGTGTTCACTACTGCGTTTCTTGACAGCACAGCTTGGGCCACCCCACCCAGCATAGCACTGACAGCGACATTCATCCATTACACCCAAGTCCAGGTTCATGTTGCTGGTCACGCGAGAGGGCGTCCTTGATGTAGTCTGGACGTCCCTGTGCGGGTGCCGCATGCACTCTAGAATCTTATCCACGCATCTGCCGTGACCGTTGCATAATGCGGCAGAGCACTTGGATGCCGCCTTGGTAGTTTCCAGAACCAATGGTCCCAGGGCTGATTCGATGTACCCCTGAAGGTCGACGCAGGCTGCCCGGTTGTTGGTGTCGTAATTGTCGCCCCATAGCACCACCCCGGACATGCCGAGCTCGGCACTACGCAAGATGGTGTTGTTCAGGTCTTCCTGGTGGTTTGAGTATGGAATACAGAATATTACACTCAAACCTGTTACTGTGGCCAGTGGCCACCTTGATAAAGTGGCCACCTGCTCTGTCTGGCAATTTTCGATGGGTCCCGAAAAAGTTCCCAGCCAACATGGACCAGCCAACATGAGATTTTTCAACTTTGGATGGCTTAAATTTGTTTGTTAATAGCAGGTATCCATGCTGGATCAATCAGTCATAGGGCAGGAAAGAAAAATGTGGGTGGATGTCACCCTCGATTTTGACCTTAAAGGTAATTTCAAGGTCAAAAGGTCAAAATGTACAACCAATTTGGTCAAGCTGATATTGTAGCTATATTGGTATAAAGCTTTGGATTTCGAGGCCTATGTTCGAATCCTCTGCTGGTTGTATAGTTCTTTTTCTTATCTGATGTAGAGGATTTTATTTCAAGGGAAAGTCCGAGAACCTGTGCTGCAGCTCCCATAGCCAAGTACACATAAATACTCAAGCAAAATGTGGTACGGAAATAAATCGCGTCCCGGCCAACACAAGCAACAAAATTAATGATGCACACTTACCAAGTTGAGGTATAGACCTGTGTGTGAGTAGTTCAGCGCACAGTAACTGTACATCGGTTTCGATGGGTCGTCGGACTTGTTGCGGACTCGAAAAGCCTCGTCGAGGATAGTGTTCACGAAAAGGAGGGTACTGAAGCCACTGGTTTCCTTCGTCTTGATGTAGATGGACGGGTAGAGGGCACCGGACGCATCGGCGAGCCAGGCGAGTTGGTCATTGTAGGATTGCGTCTCCGGTTCGCAGCGCCCAGCGTCCTTGTGGTTGTCGCAGTAGGGGTAGTGGTAGAATCCAACCAGGGCCTCCGGCCGTAGCCGCCGGACCAGCAACACCGTGCCCTCGTACAGGGACTTGGCCGCCTGCTCGAACTCTAACTTGGCCACGGCTTCTACGGTGGCCGGGTCCCATTGCGGGTGGCGGCGGCGCACTAGCGCTACGGATTCCTTGATGTATGCCTGGGTGCTGACCGTGTCCCTGTTCTTGTCCCACGCCGGGCTCCAGAATTCCCAGTCGATGACGGCCAGGCCCGAGAACTTGGCGTCGGGGATGGCGGTGAGGATGTCTACGGTTGCCTTCTCTAGGTGGGAGGTCATGTTCACCAGCTGCCAGAATTCAAACAAAGACAACAAAATACGGGGCGATTGCTATCACTATGGTAAGCTATCCATAATGCTTTGCGATTTCTTCAAATGTTTTTGCAAAGCAGGAGATTGACTGTTACCGGGGTGGTTTTGGTACAAGGGGAAGAATCGATTGTTTGCATAGACGCCATGTCATAAAATGTCGACCAAAATGTCGACCAAAATGTCGACCAAAATGTCGACCAAAATGTCGACCAAAATGTCGACCAAAATGTCGACCAAAATGTCGACCAAAATGTCGACCAAAATGTCGACCAAAATGTCGACCAAAATGTCGACCAAAATGTCATAAATACATATATTTCCCATAAAACCTCTTCTGTCTGCCATCTTTGACGTCACGCGATACAGATACGCGGTGTTTATCGTCAAATAAATACATCCCCTCTGCACTAGACGACGTTCTGCTGCATGCACAGGCCATTGCAATAAAAGTTGATTGTTAATACTATGGTACCCGTTGTTTGCGAGACGTGAGTGCAGCGCAGGGCGGCGAAGCCTCAAAGATGGCGGACTGCAAAGGATTACGGGAGATGTGTCTTCTCACTTCTCTCGTATACCCACCGCCCAAACAGGCACTGGGAACGCCTGATGCGCTTCGAACTCTGATTGGATAGATTTTGCGTGACCTGTGACCTGCTGTAGGTCACCATTACGATGTCGCCATTTTCACAGCGCTGCGTGCAATTTGCAGAGGTCATGGTACGCTACCTAGAATACCATGCGTTTCCTTCACAAAAATCTGTGAAGGGCATCAGACGTTTCCAGCACCCTGTTTGATTGGGCGGCGGGTACGAACGAATCTTCTCACCTGGGGGAGCCCTCCGTTGACGAACTGGCCTTTCACGATGTAAGGGTATGACCCCAGTCTTGCGTAGCTGAAAAACGCCAAGATGTCTCCGTCAACGGTTCCATCTTTGTTGGCACGGATGCCGTACGAGCCCAGGTTAAGATTCACACCGTACCGGGACAGGCATCGGTGCGAATTCTTGACGTTCCACACTGCCGTGAACGGTTGCTCGCGGAAAGGTCCCGGGCTAGGACTATACCTCATGCTACGGTGAGATTGCTCCTTGCTCCATGGGTGGACTCTGGCGGCGTTGACATCCCGGGGTTGGACTTTGGGATTGAGTAGCGGTATTGCTTCGCAAATACTACTCAGTGTAATCATCAGAAAGATGAGCAATGCGTTAATCTGTGTCTCTGCCATCCTGGTTCATAAAAAGTATCATACAATAAATATCCAGTTTAACTTTTTTTTCATTATGTATACTCATGTTCATTCTCAATTATATCGATATACGAGCATTGTCTAAATGCTTGTTTTCTTTTTTGAAGTACAAAGGTAATGGTTTTTCACTTCTTTCAAAACTTTCTAATAGGGCGCGATAGCACTGATCTCGAGTTGCCCTGACGACAAGGGGCAATAGACCGTATTAAACGTCAACGTCGCCATAGCAACAATAGGCCGCCATATTGTGGAACGGGAATATGATAATATCGACGTGTATTGCACGCGTGTGTCCCACAACATGGCTGCCACGACGTCATATTCGATTCGGTCTATTGTGAAGCTCTTTAGCAGCGACATCAATATGCATATTTTCTCTGATGACGCTGAATAATATGCTATGGCAACGGCGCGGTGGGCGGTGTCTGAGATATCCGAGTATTGGCCCTTTGTACGGTTGGAGAAAAAGAAAGCAAGGTTTCACTATTCCTGAATGGATTCTTACGTAATAGCTTAGCAACACACATAGCAACGACGCGAAAGGGTTTTGAAAGTGTAGTCTCGCTTTCGTTCCGATATGGCGAGTCCGTGCTAAGAGCAAATTGTGGCAAAAAGATCGCTTACACTGACCATGGGCGTAAATCACGGGGAGGGGGGGGGGGGGTATAAACCCCCAAACTTTTTGAACAGGGGGGATGGGCCATTTGATTTCGAGGTTATCTTGTAACTTTCCAACAGTCAAAATACAAAACGGAAAACCAACAGTACAAACACTTTAAATGTACCGTTGTGTTGTCAGGCACAGTGACATAAGTGTGCATAAATACACATTGTTCCAAATTTGCCTGCGCCAATCTGTTCACATTCTGCCCACCTTGAAAATATTTGTAAAGAGCGTTTTGAGGTCAATGCGGTTTAGGGCATTGAGTGTCCCAACCTCGATCCAGGAATGTGCGGAGGTTCGCTCATTCACTTCGCTCTCTCAGTGCGTGAAAGATTGCTCCCGGCGCGTTACGGGACGACTTGGAGCAGGAAATGTCGCTTTAAAATTGCGTTTTGGGATGAAAGTTTCAATCACCTGGGAGCCATGATGGACTCTTGACATACACAGAGATGACGCCAAGAATACTTGTGGAGGTAAAAAAGTGTGAGTGTGTATTAACCTTCAAACTCTGTAACTTCGAGCATGGCATGTATATATGATCACGACACGGAATCCGTGCGTTTGTGACATCGATGCGATTTCGTCGCACGGGACGCGTGTTTCTGGCGGTCATGTGAAACGGGCTAATTATGACATCCTATAGTACATGTAGATATAAGGGAACTGCATATTGGCGATTTTCGTTGTTGACCGTGCCTGTCTATAATTCTTTAATATTTTATGATAATACCTAATTTGGGTATTTCACATAGGCCTATAAAAAATGCAAGTACTAATAATTTAATATTATAGAAAAACAAATGAAGAAACTACAATCTGATTAAATAAAAAAAAAATTTAGGACAGAAAAAGGATAGCTCAGTGCTGTTTTGTAGAATGACGAAAGTGAATCAAAATTGCAGAATTTGTTTTGATGATGAGGCATTTATTTCCTTATTCCTGATTTCCAAACAGGTGGGGAAAAAATTGTTAAACCGATCGAAAGGTGGGTGTGCGAATTTTGAGTAGGTACATAGTAGAATGTTATACATAGTAGAATATATTATTATAAAGATATGGATCAAGAGTATTTCTCGAGAACGCACACCCTCCGGATCGGCCAGCATCACTCACTTACTTTCTGTCATGAAGATATATATGTAGTGCATATCTAACTGGGAGTCTATTCACGGTAACCATTTTGTTTTCTGAAAATGACTTAAATTCCGAAATTTTGCGAGTACAAATAGATTTAAAACAACATATTAGGAATCATAATACAGAAAACATGCTTTCATTCTGTTTGGGATTACACACGTGCGCACGACAGCATTTTCTGCATGTTTTCTCAGCGTATGCTGATCTTGATCGTACACAATGTAAAGAAATCATTTGCATACGCATGACCTTTAACCCCTCTAAACCACTGTGGCCCCGCCCCTTTCCTCTTCACTCAGTCCGATCCGCAGTGCACTGAAAAGCCGTTATTTTTCAAGCATGAAGGAATATAAGCTTTGTCTTCATTTCTCACCACCATTTCCGGGTTAGGCAAAAGGCACGCTTGGCTTGTGAACAATGCAAACGAAGATTTTGTATACATGTAATCTGTGGAATGGGATGGGGGAAAAATATGTTTGGCTTTCGAAAAAAGTATCCCGTTTTCCCAACAGCGTCAGAGAGGCTGATCCATATACGTACACTTTACTTGCATGAACTTTGCAATGTGAACTCCGCGCCGGCTAAATAATGACCCCATATCATATACTGATATAATCATGGACTTACTTACGAAAGCCCACTAGTGCCATAAAGTATATTTTTTCTAAATTCGTTTTTACGAGATATATGTTTTCAAAGTTTGTTTTTATGAGATATATTTTTAGAAACATTGTTTCTACGAGATCTATTTTTTGAAACAATCGTTTTTACGAGATATATTTTTCCAAGTTAGTTTTTACGAGATATATTTTTCAATTTCGTTTTCATGAGAAATATTTTGCATGTTTGTTTTTACGAAATATATATATTTTTTTTAAAGAAAAGTATATATTAGGCTACCAGATTTGTTATGAATATTTTCTGAAAGAGTGAAGTTTAACGTTGGGAAATTGAGGGCGTTCGCTGTGCGTGTCATATGGCGCGAGTTAGGTGTATCCATGGAGCTGTCCAGACTTCTTCTATGATTTCATCATAACTAAAGCCTAAATTGAAGTAAAAACGAAAGAGTTCTTCCTGGAGCATGACTGTACAAACTTATCAGACGCGACTGTACATCTCGTAAAAAACGAACTTTGAAAAAGAAATTCTCGTAAAAACGAACTTGGAAAAATAAATCTCGTAAAAACGAAATTGAAAAATATATCTCGTAAAAACGAACTTTGAAAAAACTATTTCTCGTGAAAACGAAATTGAAAAATATATCTCGTAAAAACGAACTTGGAAAAATATATCTCGTAAAAACGATTGTTTCCAAAAATAGATCTCGTAGAAACAATGTTTCTAAAAATATATCTTATAAAAACAAACTTTGAAAATATATATCTCGTAAAAACGAATTTAGAAAAAATTTACTTCATGGCACAAGTGGGCTTTCGTACTTACTTGTACTTCTTTCAGTTTCACGTAGCTAGACGTACATGTATATGTACGTAGAAATCCCTACCAAGTCCAGTTCTTGATGGTGCTGTGGTATCGACCGAGTACGAATAATACGTGGTTCATGAAGTGAGTGCTTTATACATCGTTTTGGGCAATGCACAGTGATAAGTGGTGCTCTTTATCTCAAGTAAACTAACAATAACAATTTTATAGTACATGTATACACTCACATTGTCCCCTGATGAGTACACATGTACATGTACATCCAATGTACATTGTCTAGACTACGCAGGGCCCTTTTCCAAACCCTGGCTTGGGCTCGGGCTACGGCTTCGCGTATATTTATGTCCCCAGATTTGGCAAGATCTGGGACGCTGTTTTTGCTACATGTACATCAAAGTCTTTTGTTTTAATCAAGAGCCAGACCCTGTTTATTTATTTACATATTCAAGGCTTCAAATTGGCAGTGGAACTGGGGAATAGCTGGAAATGAAGCCGAAGCCCAAGCCCAAGCCAAGGTTTGGAGAAGGGCCCTAGTACCGTACACGAACTGCTTCGTATGGACGTGCGCGTTAGTGTGAAATCGAGTCGGTAATTGGACGGTTTCATTCGTCCGCGGCCGGGGTATATAGCTAAGCACCGAAGTGATGACGTCAATGCAATGTTTGGAACCTGAATACTTTTGTTATGTGTTTGCATGACTGGCTGTTAACAAAGGAACAGTCGAAATTTACATTTGTTTGGAACCAGTTGTCATGCCAACTTACGTCAGACTTTGGCACACTATTATGATAGCGCACCGTACCGTTTCAGTTGCGGGGAAGGTACGCTTCGAATCCAATTCGGAACTTCACGGAACGGCGGGCGTGTTACATACCGCGCTAATAATACGGCGCCTGCGGACAAAACACGACTGTTTAACGACTTGTCTTCAAGTCTAGAGGCACGAAGGAACAAGGGCAGTGCATTGTGTACTTTCCTATACTGGGTGATATCCGATGTTAGTTTCTGTGTGATAAACCGTAAATCTTTTCCGGTTACATGCACCATGCACTTAGGCCTCCCGACCTTGTTTGTTACTTGTACATGGTCCGACATTGTTCGGGTGCTTCCACAGTTTGTCAACTCATGCTTCGGGCGCGGGTGACTTTCAGTGAGTTTCACTGCATGCACGCACGAGAGCAAGGAATTCTATGCTATACAATGCTTGCACTTTTTGCAGCCATATAAAGTATTGCATACTGTGACAGTGTGGAAGGAAAGGCAGGCTTGTCGTGGCTGCATTTATCCCCTCCATCTTCGTCGGATTCGTCTATACATGTTGGATCAATACCGTGAATTGTTGATGCAATAATAGGGCTGTTATTATTTGAGTATGCGTAGGATCAGGATAGCTTTCATGCTAGCTTGGGAGGCACCAGCTGTGGGACCCTATGATATTATTAGGGCTGGGATCTCCCTGTACGAAGGCTCATACAAAATAAATTTCATATGAGTAAATTTTGCTCTGAACAGTATAGCAGTCGTAGGTTGTTGTTTATTTACACAGAAGAACTTGTACTTGCATAAAGTGACAACGCAACAAAAATTAGCTTTCTCAATTTCAATACTGAATGTGAAAAAGAATATGTTGATTTACGGAGCTAAGTTGTATCCAAGGACGCTTTGGACTGGAGCTTCTCGCATCGTTGTGCCACAGTACACTAAAAAATATTCTTTTCGACCTTCATTAGTTAAAAAACAAATCACACCCACCTAATCCTCTTGTCCATTTTGAATGGAAAATCACATCCAATGTTTTAACAGTGTGCAGCAGCAATACCAGCAGCAACAGGCCTACAGTACCAGCGGCAGCAACAACAATAACATCAGCAAAGAGCACCACCAGCAGCAACAGCAGACGCTGATACAGCAGACGCCCAAAATATACGATGCTTGAACTGGAACAAACTGGATTAGCTGAAAGAGAGAGTCACTCACCCAATCTATTAATACCTCCGTTTCCCACATGGTCCAATGAGTTGGGTGGCGTGGAGAAAGCTTCCGGGGAAATACACCACTGATGTCAAGAAAATCCCGGATGTAGATTTCAGCGGCCTCGCCGTGACGCGTGATTGACTGGGAATACCGGAAATACTGGCTCGATGTCTACACCACCGAGCGATCTCCATCAGTTTGGTGCAAGCCCGCCACCTCAATTGGGATCGCGCGCTCGTGGAAAAGGTCGCCAGACTTGTGGGGCCCTTTTCCAAACCTTGGCTTGGGCTTGGGCTTCGGCTTCGTCTCCAGCTATTCCCCAGTCCCACTGCCGATCTGAAGCCTTGAATATGTAAATAAATAGACAGGCTCTGGCTCTTGGTTAAAACAAAAGACTTTGATGTACATGTAGCAAAAACAGCGTCCCAGATCTTGCCAAATCTGGGGACATCAAATTACGCGAATCAGAAGCCCGAGCCCAAGCCAGGGTTTGGAAAAGGGTCCAGTCATTCGGTCAAGTGGTAGCGTGTTGCTCGAACGACATGGGGACGAGGTTGAACTTTTTTCCCAGAGCTCATTGAAGAAATAGCGCATCAATAGGGCAATTTTAGTGGGCTAAAGTTGTTTCTCTGGGGGTTTTACCACTGATCTCTATATAAACTGGATAGCTCATTTGCCATTGCGCGCTGTACAAGCAATTGAAGCCAGCACCGCCATATTACCACTCCCAATTTACCACTAATAGCTATGTAAGGAGAACGAGGATAAAAGGAGACCCTGGGGACAAGGTTTGCAAACCTATTGTATTGGGAGTGATAACATGGCGGACGGTGGCCTCAACGCGACCAGCCGATGCGCTATCCAATTTACATAGAGATCAGTGGGTTTTACCAATTGTCCCCATGGTGTAGTCTGGTTCCCAGACCAAAATATTATATTTCTGATGAATATAATTATGGTCCGGTAGCCGCCAATGTCACGTGACGAAAAGTGCCAGAAATCTGGCACTTTCCGAAAACGTCCGAAGTTTTCCGAACTTGTTTTCGGTAACATTCGGCTATTAATGTTGATGTTCGCAATAACAAAATATCTGTCAGGCCTGTTACAGATCCTGGAATTTGAATTCTCAATTATATATAAAAACTGAAAAATCAATGCCACACTCTTGCAATATTTTGTGGACTGGATTTTGCAAGAATGTTAAAATTTGAATGATGCCACTGACGTCACTCGGACTAACACTGTTCGTCATGATCTATTTTAAACCGCGGTAGCTGCCTGACCTAAGATTTAGACGTCAGGGAATATTCAGGTCAGGGAACCAGACTACCCATGGTGGTCAAACAATTTCGAAACGCTGGCTTCGTCTTGGCTTCGGCTTCGTCTCTGACTTCTGAATAACTGAGAAGCAAACAAAATGTAAGTATTCTAATTTTTGCTTTCACAATCAACCGAATGAATGTTCCTGAAGCAGAACATGCTTCTCAGTTATTCAGAAATCGGAGACGAAGCCGCAGCCGAGACGAAGCCAGCGTTTCGAAAACCCCTAATTACTCGTGAAGCACAAATCTGCGCATGCTACTTTCAAGTTTGTCCACAGCGTTGTGCCGTTGTCAGACTGCATGTTAGTCGTAGCCTTGTTGCCATCTCGTGATTGGCTAGAGAGATTCTGTGTACTTTGCTATGGGAGCTGCAAGACTGGTTCTTTTTCCTAAAAAAATCTCCTCCAAACCACGAATTAGAAAAAGAGCAATCCTTTAACTTTACTCTATAAACTATTTCTAACAGAAAATTTGAAAAAACAAAAATAACAAACACCCCAACAACCCAACAAACAAACCTTTGTTTGCTTGAACAAGTTTGCAATCCAGTATCCGATCGATCACGGTAAAGTTTTCGTGGTTTGCTCGCTGTTTTTCTCTCACGCTCCTGAAGCTGACCGGGTTCAGCGAGTCTTCGGCACGGGCCCGAGGGAGGAGAGCCATCGGTAAGCCCTTCTCAGCAATCTGGAATTCACCGTCTGAGCACTGCCTGAAACATTTCGGGGTCGATCTCAATCTTGGGAAGTACGGCATCGCAACCGGCCCAAAATCGTCCGTGATATTCTATAATGAACATGATGGGACTCTACCCATATTCGTCCGAAACGGGATAATCTACAATGGCGGTGTTCCACGAGTAAATGCGATTCTATTTTCAAAAATGTGATTCTATAACGAAAATTCTGTACTGTTGTATTAAATAGTTTCATTAATTCAGCCATACTGACGGATTTATTATTTTCCAAAATCCACCTCCTCAGTTCGCTACGAACTTCAACAACGGACAAGCCAACATGACTTTAGCCATTTTAGACCCTACTCTGAGTATGCGCACTAGTATCTTAAGAAAAGTGGAATAGGCGGATTATCTTCTGTGCTCCTGTGAATCCGAAACAAAAAAATAAGTTCGTAAATAACTCCCTTTCGTCCGTGATCCAATTTAGGTGGTCAATATGACGTCAAACTTGGAGAAAGTCACCGCTGACATCATCAAGAAAATCCTGGATGCAGATTTCAGCGGCCTAGCCGTGATTGACTAGGAATACTGGCAGCCCGTGTGGGACTCCAATGAGCTTAACGTCCATCCCGATGTCTACCGAGCGATCTCCATCAGCCTGGTGCAAGCCCGCCAGGGACCGCGCGCTAGTGATAGTGGAGAAGGTCGCCATACTCGAGTTCGAGCAAACCACAGTAGACTGGTTCCCGGTCCATCCATTGTCCTTCGGACTTCAAATGTCACACATATAGGGGCGGGGACGAGTCTAAAACCACAGAGGGCGTGTTTGTTTCAAGCAGATCCGGAGCGCGATCAGTGATGCGGAGCGTCGAAAGCTGCTCCGGATCACGTTTTTAGTGATCCTGCTCGCGAGGTAGGTGGGTTCGGAAGATCCAAGATGGCGACGTGCGAGACGGACAGAGAAAAGTGACGGTATTTTTTCGTAGATTTGAAACATTTAACGAGCTATTGTGACAGTATTTACTCATAATTCTTTTACAGTGTATTGTTGTTATTAAAGCTAAGTACGATTTATTTACTTTTCTGGAAATACTAGATAGTTTATCATAAAAATAGCCCTACAGAATCTGAAGCAGACGACATTGTCGTGTAATACAAATTCTCCCAGCATGCAACATATAGCGAGAGGGATTCGCGATCCTGTTTGTTTTCGTTCGGCTCTGGATCACCTCCCGATCTGTGTGAAACAAACGGGCCCACAGGCTCTATCGCGATCAGTGATCCAGCCGCTGGTTCGCTCCATCTATTAGGCGGAATCTGGTGTGTGAACCAACGTAAAGATCACTGATCGCAATCCGGATTAGTGTGAAACAAACAGGGCCCTCTATTTGAAGGCACCATGGCCAGACAGCTGCGGCCAAACGCCCTCTGTGGTGTTTTACCGCGTCCCCTACTGCTTTTACTTACAGCACACGGAAGGGTGTGCCCAGCGTGGAGTAAAGGCCAGTAACCAAATGCACTCTACTTAAAGCCTTTAAAAGTAGTATACATCATTTGCTTTTGCTGTAATTTTCAGAAATAAATGAATTTGGGGGCACCACCATTCTTGAGAATATAGGAGGGCGCTATTTGGTTTGTATGAATACCAAAGGTGAGCCCAATTAAATATAGTTTTGTCGCAAAGATTTTACTTTAATACCTCCACCAAAATCGGTCAGGAACAGCACAGTCTTGGATAATTGTCAACCCTCCTTGTTAACAGCTGTCAAAGCATGTGGCACAACCAGTTACATGTATTTCAAGATTTATGTCAGCAAAATCCGTGAAAAATGAGGCAGAAATTAACTTGTATATGACATGTTCAGTGACCGTACACCTTACGTCCTTGCACACGCACTCACATCCTACACGTCAATCACTGTGTGATAAAGGCACGGTAATACAATAGCTTCTAGTCAACAGGCTATAGACGCATTGCGAATCCAGATTATTTGTATACGTCTGTGATTACAGGCGCACCTTCGAGACGTCATCTTGCTGACAGGGCTGTTGTCAAGTCCATCACAAGTCCCTGCAAGTCCATCACAAACCCTCCAGTCCTAATTCCAATCACAAGCTATTCAAATGAGCTTTGACAAAGGCATTCCTTTGTCATTGTTCATCCAGTTACTTGTGACTGGCATTATGAAAGGACTTGTGACTGGACTTGTGACTGGACTTGCGAAAGGACTTGTGAAAGGACTTGCAGGGACTCGACTACAGCCTAGCTTGCTGAGTGCGGAGATGGGCGCATCTGGAGTGGTGTTGCGGGATGCGTTCGGCGACATCAACACTAAGAAGCGTTGCCAGGATCTCCAGGGGTACATCGCGTCCTCCCTCGATCGGTCCGCTGGTCAAGACCACCACGGTCAGCGCGGCCGTGCACTGCAGCCAGTCCCTCTGTAACGGGAACGGCAGATGCGTCGGGAAGCGAGTTTTTTTTTCGTAGGTGGGTGTATCAATTCATGAATAATTCATTAGTTTATATGAGAAAGCATGTTTATTCATTATTATAGAACAGAACGTCACAGCATTGTTATTGTTTAGTCAACTAGTTACATTAAATCCTTCTAAAGAGCGGGTGTTGTCGAGTTGCTACAGACTATCTTGTGGATAGTGGGATGGGCTATGGATAAAAAGCAGTAGCGTATGCAGCTTTTTGTGCCAGGGAGGGCAAACAACGTCTGAATCCTCTTAAAATCGTCTTAAAAACACTATTTCTTTTTGTTTTTCATGACGCCTCAAAATGCCGCCAGGGGGAAAACTCCCCCCCCCCCTTGCTGGATACGCCACTGATCAAAAGGTCCCTAGTTCGAATCCACCTGTACCCATTTTACTTCACTGTGATATCTTTGGGATATTTTTTATTTAAGGGGAAAAAGACACCAAGAACCTAATTGCTAACTGTGCAGTGATCAATTATTCATACAAATGTATACACCCACCCTACGGGAAAAATAATCGCCGTCGGGAAAATCTTGACGCGCGCGCAAACAGTGCCCTCTGTTGGTCACGAAGGTGAAATTGCAAAGAGGGCGCCCTCGGAGCACAACGCGGACAATTCCAAACCCGCTGTATCCGCTCGATCGGCGGGGCTTGCCAGTGTTACAATGGGTGGAAAGGGAAAAAGTGTAGTTTGAAAAGATAGAGTTCTCCGAATAATCAGTCTTTTTTTCTTTTACAGTTCTCTTTTTAATGACACAAGTGGTTAAAACTTTAGGGATTTTCCCTTGCGGGGTTGAAGATCACAATTAAGTTCACCGTCTGTTTCCCACAGGGCTTCTGTGCCAGTGCCGTATTCATTTTTTTAGACACCTTTTTAGACACCTTCGGTTTCAATATTGGTAAGAATTGGCATAAAAGCGGCAACAAAATTAGAATTGTTTCATGTTTCTGGTTGTCGATTTGACGTCACAAAACATTTTATTGGTCACGGTCGCCAAACACATCCAGTTCATCCGCTGTTTAGTTCCAAATGGGTGTAATTGCGTAAAGGGCGCCCTCAATGTACAATGCCCAACGGGAGGGAAACTTTTAGGAAGCAATAACTTATGTGCATGTAGACTCTTTAGAAATACTATGGACATTTTCAATATTTTTCATGTTCTAATGAATTTGTTTTAAAGAAATGGAAAATTTGAGGAAATTCTATAAGGTAATTTCGTAAGGAGGATTATTGTGCCATGACAATATACACGCACTGTTACACTACGTTGACCTACTTAACAAAACAGCGCCATGACACACCGCAGAGTTAAAACAATGGCATCCTTCAGATTTGTAAAAAATATAGCATTTTAAATAATGGCATGTTTACAAATGGGGAAATGAATTACGTAGCCTCCCTGATCTGGTAAACTTTACCCTTGAGAAAAGACTAAATGCATAATCATTTGTAATTACAATGTACATATACATGTATCGTGATTTGTTATATAGAATTGATAATCCTAGTTTATGACTAAATCACTGTTGTCAGGGCAAAATTGTCATATTTGTATACAAGGATAATCTGACGAACATTGAAAAGAAAATCAAGGGAATTCTAAGAAAATTTGGGATGCTGTCTAAGGAAACCGAATTAATCTTAAGAGGCGAAGCACTGGAAATAGCGTTAAACACAAATTGATGGTGATTGATGTCGTCATCTGTCTTAAAGTGTTTATTGCTAACGATTGGGGATTCGGGGTTGTCATCTCTTTAAACCTATACAAAAATGAAGAAGAAAATGGTGAACGAAAATAAACGTTTACAAAAATTGATTACTTTGTTTTCCATGCGTGAACGATACGTTCAGTTAAAAAAACGGGCTAAATCCATTTTTTTCTCCAAATAACGAAAGATTCAATTTAAAAAAATTGAGATGTACGAATCAAGTAAAGAAAAAAAAAGCAAAATAATGGTTAATTTTTAACTTGTGCAAACTATTGCAACTCGCAGCATTTTACATTGTGGACTTGAATAATGTTTTCATCACTGATCCTAGTGTCGTTATTGTGCCCATCGCCACAATTCCACAAACGGTTTCTCACTCTTATCTTAGTCATTATAGAAGCTAAATGAAGAGGCCTCGAGAAGATCAACTTGCAATATTCAGTGGGAGGTTTGTCACGGTACGAAAAACAAAGGATGAGCCTAAACGTGATTTGATGCTTTGAACGGTGTAAAGTACAACGACAGAGATATTTTTGGACCATGATAAAAAAGACCTCTGAAAAAGATAAATGAACCATACCTTTCTAATAGGACGGTCACCGTACCCCGGGGTGCGAACCCCCATTCCCTCAAAGGTCCCCTCCCATTTTTTTTATAGAATTGGTGAAGGTGGACAGCCCCCGTCACCATCTTGTATGTTAATATGCGCTTTGTTTGGAAGTATGTGTAATGGTCATCGAAAGCGCCACCATTAACAAGTGGTTCCTCCGCTTTTTAAAATATTATGCGGAGTCAAACAATTTCGAGGTACATTTTTCTTTACGACAATTTTAAATTTAGATCCGGAAAATTTTGACACACCCCCCCCCCCCCCCCCCCCCACTAAAACAAAATAATCCTGCCCATGGGCCTGATCAACTCAACGTCGTCAACGTTAAGTTTGTCGGCAACATTTCTTGCCGTGAAATGCAGACTTCATCTGTTCCAATGGGATATAGGCAGCCCAAGTTCAAATAAAATTTCGTACTAGAAAAAAAAACATAGGCTAGCGAGATTATTTTCAAGCACCGGGGATATACACTATAGACCAAGACTTTTGGTCAAATGTAACGGGTGTAAGTTCCGCTGATTAATATTCATGGCCTATCGCATGACTTATCATGGTCCCTGCATTGGAGTTGTGCATTCGATAAATCAAGGCGATATGAATCGGAGATTTGACATGCTGGCTATGCTATTACAATGTAGATCCAAACGCCAAATGCTCCCCTTCAACATACCAAAAAGGTTTCCGATTCGGTCCAGAACCCATCAGTGGACTCAACCGCGGACCCTTTTAGCATACGCGAACAAAAAGTATCCAGCGAGGTTTATGCGCGCATAGGATTTCTACTCCCGATGACAGATGACCAATAAGTCTCATCGCCAGCGGGCGCGGCGAATATCGCGCGCCCGTGGCTGTCCTACGTCTTGAAGACGCTGTGTCCGCTAAAGCGTCTCGGGAAAATAAGAATCGCCGCGAGCTTGATCACCCTCTCAAAAACAACCGGCTGGCCCGACAGGCTTCGGGAAAGCGGTGATGTATGTCATCAGTGCGGTATACTGACGCATTAAGTATATTTGCTAGTAATTGTATAATAATGATAGAGATTTCCTACAAAACAAAATATAACTCGCAGAATCCGTGCTTGCGGTTGAACAAATTAATACCTTCTGGAAGCATCCACCACTCTTTTAAAGATGGACAGACCATTCAAATGAGTTAGAAAACATTTGATTAAAATCTAATTATAGTCTTAATTGACGTCACAGAAGTGTTGATGACCGCAACCCAAGTGCCCGAAACATTTGACCGTTGTAAGGTGACGCAAACGGCCATGTACACAAAAAAATTGAACCACAAACAAACAAATAAACAAACAATGCTCACAGTATTTTTTTCTTAATAATACATGTACTTTTATTTTCTTCGTTTGCGAAATTTTCAGTTGGGGCGACTGGGGGGGGGGGGGGGGGGGAGGGAGAAGATTTTTTATGGTGTGAAGGGCGTGTGCTCCCACGCCCCCACCTCCCGGCTACGCCGCAGTGCCACGGATAGCTCAAAAGTCCGCCCATGGTTTAAAGAACTACACATCTATATCGCCGATCCTTAAACTCCCCTTCCCACCCGCCCTCAGCTCTGATGACCAATCCAAACGGAAATTTATTAGAAACTTTCCTTGTTTTTCCCAGGTACCCCGGCATACTTGACCCAATTCAAATGAACCTCGCGTGCAATGCGTACATCCCGGTCACTCCATTTCATTTCCACTTTCACTGGATGGTTTGCAAAAAAGAAAAAAAAAGAAACAGTATTTCAAGTGCTGATTTGTTTTTAGGGGGACGGGTAAATATACATCTTAGAAGAGCGGCGGTTTTGTTGTTAAGGGGAGCCGGGGTTGTCCGCCGCATAAATTAGGTGGCGGTATTTACTTAGAGATTGTATAAAATGGAATACCTGGACTGGTTGATTTAGAGGGAGCACCCGGCGGCACGCTCGGCTTATTATATACCGGATAAAATTTACTCGGCGTGTTTTGCTGGTACAACATCGCAACTTTCTGTTTCTCCTTACCTGGTACATCTTGCGATCTTTTCTGCTTTAAGAGGAAATTGACTCCAAATTGAGTCCAATTTCCTCATTTCCAAAAAAAGTACCGTGTCCTGTTTGAATCAGACTTAGTGTACTTTATTTTGTATGTACAGAATGTTGTAGGCAACTTGTTCCACTGTTATTTTAGTTAAAAATACATCAATGCTTGCCACGCCACTGCACACCCATTTATACAACGTGAGTTTTGAACGCAGCTGCAGGCCAATTTCATAGAGCTGCTTAAGCACAAAATTTGCTTAAGCACAAAAATCCTTGGTTAGTAAAATCTGGTTAGCAGCCAAAATTCCATGTGCTAAGCAAACAGCAGCTAAATACCAGTCACAAGCAATATATACCACATGAAGTTTTAGCTGGTAACCTGATTTTATTAAGCAAGTTATTTTTGTGCTTAAGCAAATTTTGTGCTTAAACAGCTCTATGAAATTGGCCCCCTGCAGGCGCGTGGCAAGCAGTGCTTTTAACGACGATGGCGTCACAGCCAAAAAGGGGTATTATAGTGGGCGGAGATTATTTTTATCTGTCATATCACTAAAGCACGAATGTGTATTCAAACCTTTATATATTGTTTATTCATTATTGTTTCAGATCCATTGCAAAGCAGTGTTCATACACTTTGATTTATGTTAACTTTATAAAGCTTACATGGCATGATCACATTGACTTTAAGTTGCTCTCTGAGTATCTGTCGCCTAATAGGCTTAGCCTCGGTTTGGCGAGCTAGATAACGATCGCTATGATGTCACATGCTTCTGTAAAGAAGAATGATGGATGCAGCTTGGTAATGGAAGTGAAGCTTTTCTCGATTTAAAACAAAATCTATATTTGATTCATTTAATGCATGTTACTTTCTACACCAGCCACAAGTCAGCCGACGATTTCGGAATATTATGATATCCGGTTACATTGCCGCTGTATCGCCTTTTCTTTAAATAGACAAGTTTACAAATGTTCCATCATCTCGTGGCGTAAACCTTGGTCCAAAAAAATGTCATAATTCTCTCGGCAAATCAGCTTCGGGGGCCGCGCTGTGGTCGTTACTCAAATCTGAAATTCATGGTGTTACTGTAATATTTAAAAGGAAAGCACCGAGCGATCCAAACAAGCTGGAGCCGGTAAGACTGGGGCTCTCTCCCCCCGTGCGGTCAAGCAACGCCGCGCGGCGGGCCCCATCCTCGTATATCACTCGGTACAATGTGAGCAACATGGCCTGTGAATTATCAGTTGGATTGAACTTGTGGATGACATTGAACATCGCATTGGCATCAATTGTAACGGTATATAGGGCCTACTCCAATCTATGTGGAAAGTTTTTTCTCTCTCTCGCTTTCTGAATATTGGGATCGCTAGGTTCAAGAGATTGGGTACATAAGGGGTTAAAAAACATCACTGTGGGGGAACTGTGGTCACGAAAATGTCGCACACGCGGGCCTTCTTTGATTGCGTCTGACCTGATTTCATAACAGTCAGGACTTAAATGCTTTGCTGCGTAAAGCTGGCTTTCATAAGTGCGTTTTCGGTGCGTTTTGTATCAGTAGCGTTTTGGCCTATGGTAAAACTGTAGGCAAAATACTCGACGGACATGAAACAGACCGTAAAACGCACTTATGGAAAGCCAGCTTAAAGGAACCATGCTCCTCAAATTGACCGGATCACATTTTATTTCATAAATAAATTCATTTATATGTATTAAATGTAAATTAAAAGCCAAACTGGTTTAAGCGAAGTTTTAGTGTGATTATTTGCCGCTCAAAAATTGACCCCCCCTTTTTGAAATTTGTTGAGACTCAAATTGAGGGCGCTGTTCGTGACGTAGACCGAGGCACCGAAATTCATGGATCGACTCGATAGTCTGGACCCGGCCCGTATACACACACTAGGTCTACACGTGCAATTTCGTAAGTTGCAACAACAACTAACATCGAACTTACCCTGATTTTCTCCCTTTTAGCGAAGGCTCCTCGGGGAATGGGCCGTTTAACTGCTTTCGCCTTTATCTTACTCACATCTGGGAACTTTGTTGGGATGGCAGTGGACTTGAGCATATTTTTAATGGTCATCCTAAAAGATTTGAAAATACCAGTATCGAAACACGACGGCTCAAAGTGGTCGCTACATAACGCTGAAAAGCTGCTGGGCCGGACCTCTTTGCTCTTGTCACCTTCACTTTCGCCGTCCGAATTCTCCGATATTTCGCTTCAGTTGCAAATACATGAAGGCTTACTCCACCCGTCGTTGCTTTGCTGCACCCAGCAGCCACACACCTTGTCGGCATGGCCGAAAAACCACTATATTTTGCTTAGATTTTGGACGAAGAATTTTTGCCGTACAATGTACACACAATGCATACCCGTGATGAATGGGTAATGTGCCTCGATCTACGTCACACACTTATGTTAATGAGGGTCCCACTCAGGGGGCGGAGTAGCCTGGACAAACATTTTCAAAAATTGTTTTCTCATATTTAATCTGGGAAATAGTTGTCTCTGGACACAAAATATCATTGTCAAGATAATACTTTATTGTTTTAAGCAGGAATAATGCAATATAAATCCTATATCATGTTTCCTTTAAAGAGCCGGTCACACTGGCTACGCTGACGACGATAACGGAAACGGTGAGAATAAACGCCATTGATTGGTGGAATTGTCGCGCGTGTAATACGCACTGCGTTCCATCCACCAATAGGGAGCGTTTATCGTTTTCGTTTTCATTTTCGTTATCGTGGCCAAGGGCCGGTCACACTGGCTATGATAACGATGCCGAAAACGAAAACAATGCGAATAAACGCTCTCTATTAGTGGGTGGAACGCGTGCGTATTACACGCGCGACAATTCCACCAATCAATAGCGTTCATTCTCACCATTTTCGTTATCGTCGTCGTTATCGTGGCCAGTGTGACCGGCCCTTAAGGCACTGCCCACGATCGACGACGATAACGAAAACGGTCGTTGTTCAGTTATAATAACTGTTTATAACTATCCAATTTAATGGATTCCGTTGCTCAGGAATTTGCGCTTACGGCATGCAATTCCGCACTAACCGTGGCCGCATCCGAAACTCTTGTCTAGGGCTATTGTCTAGGTGTGGGCCCATTACAACTACGTGAAGAAATGCTGACAATAGCCGTAGCCGTGGTTCTGGAAGCCTGTTTCGGACACGGCCTAATTCTGTTAACAGCGATTTCTCACCAACCGTAAACAGAGCCATGGAATTGAGACCCGGGGAAGTATTTTTTCCAAAAGTCATGCACAGTTTTTTTGCGTTAAGTTAGTACACGTAGCCTAATGTAAGTGTTGACCAACATGACTAAAACCATCAGGACCAGCCAAAAGCTTTAGTTTGGATTTCCCAAACAAACCTGAGAAAAACAAACACTCTTCAAATGTTTTGGTTTCATGTGCAAGAGATGACTTAAATTTGGAAAGTTGAAACGCTTGGGACGATACAACAGTTACTGATCAATCTCCTCCTGATGTTATGGTTACCGTAACGCGTTGCGCATGCATGCCTTTTTTTGTTTTCTAATGATTTTATATCAAACCCAGATATCACTCCACTTGTAGCTTTTAACTGGGGTTCCCTGACAGTCCATTTGAAACTTATTTGTCAGAAAGAAGCAGCAGTTTTCATTTTTCGCAAAAAGGGGGATAAACAAAAACGACAAACGTTGGATACATTAAGCAGCAATTTAGCCCTGATTGCTGTACTTTAACAGAGCCGTGGCGGGCCGCGGAGGCTCGGGCGCGGCGGCCGAGCAGACGGTAGGGTCAGTCGGGGCTGAGCCGCCCATCTGCCGTTCTTGGGTGGGTGATGACCAGCTGGGTACGTTGACAGCGTGGAGAGGATTGGGGTGGAGACATAATGGGGGATTGGTGCACCAGATCCGGGTCAAACATGCCCGTGAGGGTATCAGGCAGCCGTTTATTATCTTGTGTTGTTTATTTTACTCATTTATTTATTTATTTATTTATTTATTTATTTTAATAGACCTATATGACGGAATGACGTAACATCGTATTTACAATACGTTTGCCAAGTGGGGGCGGGCTAAAAGATTACGGTACCGGTGTAGCGTGAAATTATGTCACCATGAAATACTGTAGGATTGCACATGCCCAAGTGATCGATGAATCGATTATTGGGAAAGTGGCCGGTCACGTGAGAGGGTTTAACCAATAACAGGGTAGAGGAGTCGGATATTCATGGAGTCGGATATTCATATGAAACCTGTACCACTTCTTAGTATCGGCACATGTTCTCCTGTGAAATGTACATTTGTACCTAGATGCTTAATTTCAGGATTAGTTTTACTTCGTATTGGATTGCTGTTTCCCAATGAGTTTCAAAAAGGTAGTCTTGGTGTTTGTCGCGAAAACAGGCAGAAATTGACACGACTCGAACTTGTGTGTACTGAAATGCATGCCGGTGTAGCGTGAAATTTTGTCACCATAAAATATGATCGATGATCGATTATTGGGAGAGTGGCCGGTCACGTGAGAGGGTTTAACCAATAATAGGGAAGAGGAGTCGGATATTCATGCGAGTCAGATATTCATATGATACCACAGTGTGATGTTCTGTTCCCCTCTGGCTGCACGAATTCAACGAAGTAAACACGGTATGACGTCATTTCCTCACCGGTCTTTTCTTTCTGGTAAACAAAGGATTCCTCCAAAGTGCATATCCCACTGTAGCCCAAAAACTTGAAGAAATCTATAGGCTCAAATGTTCAGTAAATTGAACAGGTGGGAGGAAAACCCCAGAATGAGATGCTTTTTGGGAAACCCCAAGGAAATAGGCAGGGGCTGAAAACCCAATCCGCACGTTGATCCGGGTAGGATTCGAACCCGGGCCACGCTTATTCACCTTTTCGACCGAGGAGCTGCATACATGTCACCCACCCCTAACCCAACAGACACCCAAATGGGAGACTTTTAAGACGCTGGTGGCAGCAGACATACCGGTGTTTTTTTTTGCTAGTTCTGGAAAAAGATCGGTGTGTTTGCTGCCACCAGCGTCTCAAAAATCTCACATTGTCAGATTCCTTGCGCAAAGTACAATCTGGCAATTGAGGCTCATGAACGGACTCAAATGAGCAAATTTCCTCATCACATTGAAGGGAGTATACGACATTTGCCTTTCCTGTAATTTTCAGAAATGAATGGATTTTGGGGTTAGTATTTTATAGCAAATACTGTAACACTGACCTGTTTAAAGTGTATGCATAGATTCTGGAAAAATTTTAAAAAAAATGCTGTTCTTGTAGTCTGGTTTCCTGACCCTATACTTCAGACAAAACGGAGCAATATTAATATAAACGTCGGGGAATTATCAGGTTGGGGAACTAGACTAGCTGGCTTGCACCCGTTCACGGATAACCAATCGACAAACAAACAAACAAACAAACAAACAAACAAACATTAATGTGGAGTAACCAAAGTTGGTAAATTGGGGGCAGTATTTGGAAAAAAAGTCAGTTGGAAATCGATACAAAAATTCCACTTTTCTTGAAAATGACTGCACACCAGGTGCTGTGATTTCACAGGATGCTTGAGACAATTACTTATTTACAGACAAAGGTATTTCATAATAATTCAGTAGTTTTGTTTTTTGATGTTTGCAAATGTTGTAAACTTTAAGCACAGTTGTAACCAAGTCAACCACAAGTCAATCACAAGTCATCACAAGACATCACAAGTCATCACAAGTCAATTCACAAGTCACTTCACAATTCTGGTCTCAAGCCTTGTAAAGAAGATATTCACACACAATATAACAAAAGCATTCCTTTGTCATTGTTCATCCCATGTAGCTTGTGAGCTGACTTGTGGTTGACTTGTGATCTGCCTTTTGATCTGACTTGTGATTGACTTGTAATTGCCTTGACATGTGAGTGCCTCAAATGTCGGATTTTAGTTACCGGTACCTCTTGGCATGGAACCTGACAGTTGTTAAAAGTGCCTCTCTAAAAAGAAAACCCAAAGAGGAACTTTAGGATTTCAGAATGAGGCAATTTGCTTTTTTGAGTCATCTCAAAAAGTACTTCAAGTATACCAGACGTAATCAAATCTTGCGCAAAGAATAGGCCAGTGTTCAGGATAACTCGCATAGTGCCTACAGTTGGCCATGGCGGAAAAAGTCAGGTTAATATTTGAAAAACTTCACTATTGTTGAAATATATCCTTGATGGCTTCTGCAGTTGAACACATCGGATTTGAAGTTAATGAATATAGGACCTCGACCATCATTGAAAGGATACGAGGAGAAATACACACAGCAACATACATTGGAGGAATAGAAAAATAGTATCTCTACAGAGAGACACTGTAAAAGAGCGACAGACAACGGTGCAATAATGCCTCAGTCAACGATTCTGTTGAACCACAAGGTAAAAGTCGAAGTATTAACTTAACACCATGCAGTATTTATATTAGGCCATTCGTCCAATATAGATACCACGCGGTGTTAATCTAGCATCACACTCTTTGCAGTAGGCTACACGGAGAAAGGATGGCTGATCCTTCCGCGAATCCCCCATAAACCTATTGTTGTTGCCATTTTCAAGAAAAGAAACTAAGAATCTCGGTCTAAATTCTTCCTCCGGGGCAATGGAAACTATACGCTCCTTGTTACCCTCCATATAGCTCCCAAGTCAGTCATCTGAGTGGAACAGTGATTAGGAAGAGAAGACCTGACAAGCTGTCGACGTCCTCCTGCCCCGCAGATCCCAGCCAAGAGGTATACGGTCATTATTCGTCAATCCATCTTGATACGCAATTACTTTTGATCTTAATTTGCACGGGAGAACGGCACCCGGGGCCTTGCTTCTTATCGTCCCGGGCACTGGGGACTCTGCGGGGCCCGGCCAAGTGCAAGCCCGACAGTTATAGGGCCTATATCTTATCCCCGTCAAGTTCACCCGGCGATCGCGTTGCAAGATGATATATGATGGTTATTATCACTCTTGACAAGTATTGCTCCGAGAGGCGAAAAAAGTGGCCCGAGTTCCTTTCCGCATATGGTCTTTTTTACGCCGCTCTTCGGGGCATATTCTTTTGTTCCGCGAGGGTTTCCCTCCAAGCCGCATTAGCTTGCCTTCTGGCCCGCGCCGAGTGAGACAAGTTTTCTTCGGGGGAGCCCAGCTAGCTCAGCTCGGCCCAGGCTGTCTTTAATTCCCCGTTCCTTGCAGCATGCTCCGAGCAGCCAAATTACCATCGAATTACCCACACTTAGCGGCGCGGTCGTTTGGTGTTGGCCAAGCGAGCCACGCACGCGACAACTTAAATGACAGCCAAGATTCCCTCATCATTATACGCGCGCGTTTGGTAAACCAATTTCCTCTTTTTTTGATAAACAGTCGTCAAAATCTGATAATTGGAAATGAGTTTGATAGTCATGATGGAGGTTTCAGAAGGCAGGATGTCAATCTGATACAACGTGACAACTGTCTGCCAAAGCAGATGGTTGCTGTGTAAAGTGACCGAGTGAGCCAGGTCTATCTCTCACCCATCAATCAAAATATAGGCCCCAGTCGGCACGGCGTCGCTGTATGTGTTTAATGAAGCGCTGATACATTGTTGATGATTCCCAAAACGAATGAATTTGTAATCGGAACAGAATTGATGATGCGTTACCCACAACTCTAGAAATCTGTCAGAAACTGTTTCAGACACTTTGGCTTCACCTCACACAGCCTTTTTTGTGATCATCGTTTTTTATCCGTCACATATTGGAAAGTTGCTCATGGTTTCCCGTGTATATGCCTTGTTTGGGGCCAAATTAATGGATTTATTTGTCCGGTAAAAGTGGACATTGACAGTTAGAGATGAACGTGTTTTACACTTACAAAAGAATGGAATTATGTGGTTCTAGGTAAAGGGCTACAACTATTGGAAGGATTGCTGACTCTACACCACCGAATTGGTTTGCCCGAACCCAGATCTGAATACAGGATAAAGTATCATAGCCGGAGAAAATATTCCATTATCAAACTGTTAGACACAGGTGCTATGCATTTTTTGGAAGCCCTCTGCCAACGCAATTTGGTAAAATGCTTAAATAATATTTTTAAAGGTTCATCTTTAACTGTTAAATTTCATTTTTTGCCTTTTTGTTAAAAAGATACAAGCACACAAGAGGAAAAATGAAACCTGTTGGTTCAAAATCGATTTCTTGTAATATAGCCCCCCCAACTTGGCACCTAATAAGACTATGCGTGAATAGCTTCAAAACAGAAAGTATAACTGATGGCAAACGATAGTTAAAAATGAACTTTGTTGACTGAAGAACTTTTGTATGGGGGCGCCTCGAATAGCGATTTTACTCCTAAACTCCGGGGCCAAATCTAGACATAAATCCAACCGCTGAGGCACAAAACATCGTCCCATTTTTCCCACATGGTACTTTTTTTTATTGTGACGTAATCTATTACCAAGCACCAATTATTCACGTCTTGTGGATCACCCCTAACAGTCATGACCACATATTTCTTAAATTACAATAATTTAAATACAGTCGGGGCACCTATGTACAAGTTACTCTTAAACAGTGCGCCGCGTCTGCAATTTGTACACTTCTATTTACAAAAAGTCCTCCCTTTCGTGTGATAACCCTCACTCCCCAACCACTCTCGTATCATCTGTCTCAATGTTTATTAGGTGTTGGGCTAACAGCCCAATACCTATTCTTATTGTACGACCTTTTGATGTTGTAATTATAGTGACCAGTTAGTGGGTTGGATCCGTGGGGGGGGGGGGGGGACCCACTGCTCTTTGCTAGTTTGTATGATCTTTACTTTTTTAAAGATTTTACGCAAAAAGGGGTTAAAAGGCGCCACCAACGTCAAAAAGACTACCACCCCACCCCGGCTTGTCAAATTATTTGGCCAGCGGAAATTCTTTTCCTTTTTTGAGCAGACTCCCCCCCCCCCCCCCCCCCCCCTCCCCGTTGACAAATTCCTATTTCGGTTTTGAGAACAATTATAACTTCTTAATTACCAAAATGTTAAATAACGTATTTCTTTTTGCCTTGGCAGTAAGTCCTGCAGACACTTAATTTGCAGTGTCATTACTCATGTGTGTATTTGTAGTCGTTCCAAATCTAATTAGAAACTTCACAGCTCTGAAATCCCATTGCAGATTAGCAGTCTGGCCCACGTGATTAATTTAACAAGGTGCGCTTCGAACTACACTACCGTGAAATCGTGCGGACATCACTGTCGTAATAAGCCAGTTCGGTATTTCAACTGCGCATGTGCACAATGACCACGGGTCATTCGGGATAACCTTACGCGCGCGTATGAATGCGTAAGGGTGTTAAATAAATCAGACTTGGCGTTCGCATAACATCGCGTGACATTACGTCAGCAATTTTATCCCGAATAACATTTGACCTGGACTACTTCATCGAGATACCAAACTGGCTTATTCTGGGACAGAAGACCAAAACAATTAGAAACATAGGGTAAGGGTGAGGGTGAGTATTAGGGTGAGAAATAGGGTTAGGGCTGGGGTTAGGGTTTGGATGAGTACCATTGCCTACAATTATTGTGTTCATTATAAAAGCACAATTGGGTTGCAATGCATCATGGGTAAAATCGGTTGTTCGTTGGAGACCAATATTCATATGACACCGTCTTAAATGTTTTATTCATTGGCAATGTGTAAAAACGGTGCAAAAACACCAACTTTATATCTGGTGCGTGTCCAAATGCTGCGTTTGCTAGACGGCTCTTTAATTGGTGCAGTTAAAATTGACAATAAAATCGATTATTATCTTGATTAAAGATTTAAACAAAACGACAATGAAACGAACTTGCCGGTTCTGTTACCAAATGTCTTATTCAATTGTTGCTGCTGATGCTGCAGCTGCTGTTGTTGTTGATGGTACTTGTGATGTTAATGTAGCTTTTTGACGAGTTTGGTGTTGCAAGTGACGATTATGAGATTTTGTTTAACATCGTTGGTGAACTTCCTGGTTGGAGTGCTAATATATCTGATTCGACTTTGGCTGTTGTTGCTGGTGCTGACGTTCTGCTGCAGTGAATGCTGTTGCAGTGCCAAAAAGCACATTGCTTGCCAACTCCCGTTGCCCAGAGCCACGTACAAAAATGACGTCACGGCCAGCACGAGATTTGCTACCGTGTTTTAAGTGTCGATAATCTGTTCAAGGCTTTTGGCTGTTGGTGTTGCTGCTGTGGCTGCTGCTGCTGTTGCAGACGGCGTGCCCGAACAGTTTAGCATGGTGGGGAGTGAACTTGCCTGTTGCTGGTCAAATCCCCACCCACGTGTTCCGATTGCTGCTGCTGCTCGTTAGCATTCCATGGTGCGAGGTTCTGCAGGGCGTTGAGGGAGGCGTTGTGGACACAGAGCGGGTCAGGGGGCACGGGTTCCTGGAGCGTCTTGAGCATGACCTCGTGCTGGAGAGTGAACATGAAGCGGGCGGCAGCCTGTCTTTCTGCCTCTCGCTCCTCGGCTGTCTGGCGTCTGATGATGGGAGAACAATAATATAATGTTGAACTGCCAATTTTCATTTTTGTTTAAAAAAATAAGAGCACAGTCTACTGTGCTATTTTACGGTAAAAATATAAAGAAATCTGGCGTGAAAATCAATTACCCGGTACCTGAAATAGGGCCCGAATCTGGCGCAAAACAAGTCATACATGTAAAACTATGAGCAACTTTCCAAAAGAAGTAATTGATGTAAAAATCCCTGCAAGAATCTATTGGCAAAATATTGGGGCCCAGGAACTACTTGGGCCTGGTGGGTAGATTGGGCTTTTATATACCCCCTCCCCTTGCGGCTCCTACAATCACGCCTGCAAACGTCTTGGCGAGTAGATAGAGTGCCTGAAAGTTTGGACGGGGGAACTAATGATGAAAGGCCACGGGCCTGCCCCCGCCCAAACGTTCAGGGTCCGCCCCTGTGTACCTATTCTGGCCCGTGTGCCAATAAACATTTCTGGGTAACAAATTGGTTATGTCAACTGCACAGAGAAAACTCAGCGAGGCGAGCGGGTTGAATACCGGGGTTACCCCCGGGTTATCTACGAGTTCGCCCGGGGGTAATCACTCTGAGTGCTTGGTACTCGCAGGTGTGCTCGTAGAGAGAGAGAATCAATCAAACAATCGTGTAAATGACGAGAAAACAAGTCCAACCATGACCTGAGCCAAACTGGAATTAAAGAGTACACACATTTCAATTCTTGAGTCAAAGGTTTCCACGTGTAAACTTGTTCCTGGTGTCATTCCAATATCCGACTTGCAAGAAAATCTATTTACCCTTGATGCATTGCACCAACATTGGGATTTTGTTACATTGGCATAATCCCTAATCCCAACCCTAACCCTATAAACTTATCCTAAGCCTTAACCCTCTTTTTGACCATAACCCTATGTTTCTCATTGTTTGGGTGCAGGGGGCCTAATGAGTTTGTAAAATAACTTTAAAAGAGTCTGATTTTAACGCGACAATCAGCATATACAAGCGGCCTACATCCCCGCGATAAAAAAATGAGCCATGTAGAAATACACTGGTGTTTCTCCAACGTGTTTCTCCACTTTTACCACAAATTTCTGTACGTCACAAAACGCCACTTGAAATAAAATCTTAGATGATCGTTTCAACGGAGAAAACAAATAATAGAAATTCGGCCAAAATGTATATGCATCCATCCAAAAGATTGAAAGGTTGGCCGCCTACTTTCTTTGCTTTAGTCTTTTTCTTACATCAAGTCCAAGGATCACGTATATACAAGAAAAGGGCGGGATATAGCTACACCCATCAATATTTCAACCGTTTAGTTTTGCACGTTTTTAGGCCACCAATATTTGGTTTACACTGTTATCCTAAATCAACTTTTCCCCCCTCGAAAGCTGGCCCGAGTTGCGACCTCCTTCACCCTGTTTACTCAAACCGGTCCCCCCTAAATGGCCCTTGTTGTTACCCTCTTTGAACGAGCAGAGCACAAGGTGCTTGACCGCAGTCAGCGGGCATAAATAACGCCGATGGGTGCCCGCATGTGTACTGGTCAATAGTGTTGTGGGGGAGACGTACCGGTAGTCGAAGCAGACGAATTTTACGGCGTTTACGCTGAAAGATGTCTCTCTTTAAACAACAACAACATAATTATATAGCTCTCAAATATGACTGAACAGGTCATACAACTATTAAAGTTGTTGCCTCGTAAGTTTATAAGGTTGCTCTTTTTTTTTTAAACTAAAACTCATAACACATTACAGAACTTCCTAATGCAACTGTAGTTGTGTGTGATAGTTCCCCTTCTGCCAAATGCGCTGGTTACATTCTGAGGGGAGTCTAGGTGGTGGTGGTAGTGATGGTGGGGGGGGGGGGGGGGGGGGGGGTGGGACCTTGCCTAATCCCTTTCCAAAAGCCCTCCCTCCTTTTACAGTAAATTAATCTTAAAGGAAGTACCGGTATACAACTTGAACATTTGCCTTTGTTGTAATTTTAAGAAATGAATGGATTTGGAGGATAGTATTTTCCTTCCTCCATGGTATTTTATAGCAAATATTGTAACACTGACCTGTTTAAAGTTTTGTGTGCATAGATGCTGGGAAAACAAAGAGAGAAAAAAAATGCTGTTCTTGTAGTCTGGTTCTCTGACCGACTTCAGACAAAACGGAGCAATTATCAGGTCGGGGAACTAGACTATACTTCCAACGATGGTCAGCCTGCCATCGCTGGAAATTGATACATAAATTCCACTTTTCTTGAAAATGACAGCAAAACAGGTGCCATGATTTCATAGGATGCTTGAGACTATTATTTGCTTACAGTTAAGTAAGGTATTTAATAAATAATTCAGTATTTTTTTTATGTTTGCAAATGTGGTACAGGCCAACTAGCTTTAGTTATGCATGCAGTGAATCACGAATTTTCCACGATGAATTTCTTGAATCTGTGTTTTTATAGGGAGATTTTTTTTCTTTCAAATCGCACTAAAGTTATCAATGAGGTTACTCACTGCCATGCCATGCAGCTAGGTGAATCACCCTCAACATTACGTCACAGTCACAGCGCCCCCAACGTTACCGTATCATCCTGCCACATTCTCCCCGGAGATTAATCTCCCAAGAGATTAGCCCTTAGACATTTTTGGGATTAACTACATATTATGAACTCAGGGTGGTCTCGGCCACAAAACGTTACCCAGTCGTACACGTATAATACGCCAGCAGTCGAGGAATTGTTTTCTTCTGCGAGATCTCGTCTGAGAAAATGAGGAAAATCTGGCTTCGTCCGCGCACGTTCCTACGGTTGGGCAATCTGGTATATTTCTCCTGTCGACTTCCGCTTAAAAGCATTTGCCATAATTGGAAACCCACACAGATACACACTCCTTATTGAATTTGAACCAAATAATTCTGGGCAGCGTGTTTCAGCACCTGGCGAAATGGATTGCCGTATTTAAAGATAACGACTCTTCAGCAAGCCAGACAGCGACACTGCCTGGGGTTGAACAAATACATCTTTCCATTGATAACTTAAGAAAGATATTGATGTATAGTACAACTGTTTTGGTGCATCTTTGAGACAAAGAACAGTGTTTAATCTTTGACGTGGTTTGTAATCTTTTAGACTGTAGACCAACTCTAAGAATTTAACAATACAGAGCTTCGTAATTCCCGCTTTGCCCACCCTGGCAATGTGAGGATTCCTACAAATCCCCACTTTGCCTGCGACACCTTGACTCACCTCCATTTGGTTCGCCTGTTCTGGAACCACGTCTTGACCTGAGCGTCCGTCATCTTCAGCGTCTTCGCCAGGCAGGCTCGCTCGGCAGACGCCAGGTATTTTTGTCGGTGAAACCGCTTCTCCAACTCGCAGATCTGCAAGCGGGTGAAAGAGGTACGGGGTTTCTTCCGCTTCGGTGGGGTCCGGTTCTGGTAAGGGTGACCCACCCTTCTCGTAACTGTGCCGGAAAAAGACACAAAAATAATTCCTTCATTTTCTTGGGCACTAATTCTGAGTATATTTGACTCCAGAATGAAACACCAATGCGTAAAGTTGTAAATTTCACATTTTTTGTCATTCCAGAGTCAATACTTCGAAGTCGTCTGTTGCTCACTCACACACAAACAGTTTTCAACGTCAAACAAGCCACAAGGGAAACTGGCTAAGTATTTTAAATGGATTTTAAAAGTGAACAAAATAAAAATGACAGCAGCGGGATTTGAACCTGCGACCTCCGGAACACCATACCGGTGCCCTATGTTGGCGGTCTCCCAAATTGTCTTTGTTCTGGAGGTGCATGTCAGTTAAGTCATACATCCATGATGCCGTATAGCCAGGGATCACGCTCAATTTTGCCCTACAACCTGGGAAGCGACATTGTGGGGATCACTCAATGAGGATATATGACTTTTTAACTGTCATGTTGGAATCAATACTCATTGAAGTTGTCTGATGTTCAATCACACACATACAATTGAACAAACCACAATGGAAACTGACTTGGTATTTTGAATGAACATACCATTTTTGCGTGAAACAAAGACATTTTGAATCATAGTTGCATTCTGTCTGCTACTATGACGCCACAAAAATGTCCGCAAGAAGTAAGTAAAATCTGGTACTTGAGACATTTGACATGATTCAAATATGCAAATTTTGTATCTGCTTAATAGCAGATCTTAAATGTATAGTATGCAACATTTTCAAACATACAAAAAAAAATACTGAATTACTACGAAATACCGTACTAGACTGTAAGTAAATAGCAGTCTCAAGCATCCTGTGAAATCATGGCACCTGGTGTGCTGTCGTTTTCAAGAAAAGTGGAAATTGATATCGTTTTCCAACGATTGTCGGCCGACAATCGAAATAGTCTGGTCCTTCCCTAATGATAATTCCCTAATGTCTATAAATTGCACCGTTTTGTCTAAGGCATGATCAGGGAACCATACTACTAGAGTAAGAACAAATTTTGTTCTCTCTGTTTTTCCCAGCATATGCGCACAAAACTTTAAAAAGGTCAGTGTTCCAGTATTTGCTAGCACGCTATAAAATACTAACTCCCAAATCCATATATTTCTGAAAATAACAGCAAATGCAAATGGTGTGTACACCCTTTAATTATCCCCTGCGCATGTAATCGTACAATCAGGGTCCAATTTCATGCTAAGCACAAAAATATTGCTTAGGCTTTAGTGGTAAAAACAGGATTACCAACCAAATTTTCATGTGATGTATATTACTTGTGACTGGTATTCAGTTGTTCTTTTGCCAATAGCATGAAACTCACATGGAATTTTGGCTGGTAACCTGTTTTTACTAAGCAAGAACTTTTTGGTGCTAAACAAATTTTTGTGCAGCTCCGTGAAATTGGCCCCTGTTATAGGGTGAATGTTGATTAAAATGAAGACTGAAATGTTTAAGAGAGGTCCATTGGCCATTACGATGAAATGCTCGGCAGAGCTGTTCTGTTCATAAGACGTTCATTTTAAACTTTCAATTTATTTTCATTTTTACCCTTACATTACTTTTCAGTATATTAGAAATCTCGGCTTAAAATCGATAGCCTGAATAATCCTCCACTTTTGGCACCAAATAAGCGAAAGACACGCATGCAAAACTTTGAGTGTTTATTAGTTATCAATAGAAAGTGGCTGATGATAGAATGACATGTAAATATGAACAAGTTTCATCCAATTGGTCATTTGGGGGAACTTCATCTCTGATTTAAAACAAGGCCTATTTATCTCAAGTGACGCAGTATTTTGGTAGAAACCTCTGAGAATATCAGTTAATCAGAGATAGACTTCAGTGTATAGTCACTGGATATCGGGCATAACGCGTGTGTTTAAAGGTAGTGTACATGATTGGTCATTGTTGCAATTTTCAGAAATGGGTGGATTTGGAGGTTGGTATTTTATAGAAAATATCGTTCCACTGACCTGTTCAAAGTTTTGCGTTGTTAGATGGCAAAAAAAGGAGAGAAAAACGGCGCTCGTTTTCAACCGTCGGGCGGATGATAGCCTTTTGTCAAGCTTCAAGGCACGCGTGGCTACCTGGACGCGTGACGCACCCCGAATATGCCAGCATGTCCGGGGCGCGCCACTGGGTAGCCACGCGCGCCTTGACTAAAGGCTACAGGGCAGTTTTCCTAACGATTTCCAGCTGGAAATCGTTGCAAAAATTATATAAATTTCCACTTTTCTTGACAACGACAGCACACCTGGTGCCATAATTTCACAGGATGATTAAGACTACTATTAAGTTACAGTCTAGTAAGGTATTTCGTAATAATTCAGTGAAAAAAAATGGGAGGATTACCAATCGTGTACACTACTTTTAAACTTGCATTTCGTTCATGTAGGTTTATAGAAGTGCATTTTAAGATGAATTGGACTTTGAAAGCTAAACAAAATATTTGATTTTGAATCGCACAATCCTATACGTCAAACTTTCTTCTCAAAACACAGCTTTTCGGCTGGATTTATGCAGACCAATACTTTTGTGGCAAGATATTTAATTTTGTATGGGTCTGCAGAAACTTTACGGGATTCAAGCAATATTATGTTTGGAAACTTCATGTGAAAAGTCCCGGTGAATGGATACCAGACGTTAATTAATGTCTACTATTTCTGAAGAAAAGTATTGCTTTATTAACAGGAATTTAAAATCACATTCTGTTGACTGAAATGACATGAGGGAATATCTGTAAACTATGTAAAGTCATAGAGAATGTTTTTGTACAATCAACGCCTTCACCGGTTATTCTAAAACAAATGTCGACTGCTCACAACTGAAATAGAAGTCTTAATCTAAACGCTTTTTATATATTTGTGGCAGAAATTACCATTGGGATGTACTGGTCTATATAAAGCAACCCAAAACACTAAAGCTGAAAGCTTCGTTGAACAGTTGCCAAAGACACCATATACACTCTTTAATATTAATTTGTTCAGTATCCAACAGAATCAAAATAGTTGTGTTTACTCAAATCGGAAGAATTAATCGTCTTCGGATTAATGGTAAACTTAAGTTACAGAGCAATAGAGCCAGTACACTACACAGTGAAGAAGAAGTTGTCTACAAGGTATTTCTAATTTCACAGAGCTTTCGGGATTACAAAAAGAATTCCCCCAAAATCACAAAATTTGGGAAAATGAATATTTTCACCCCCTTATATTTTTGCAAATACTTTGAAACACAGAAAAGTCAAAATACGTTCGCTACACTTAATTTCAAGGAATGTATAGTTTTAAATGAAGCCTTGAATATTAAAACTTCACTGATTATATGGTTTAATTTTGAAACCATTTATAAAAACAGCCTTTACGTCATCGCCTTATGAAATTGAATGTGTGATAAATCTTTGGTAATAATCAAGAACCAAATTGATTCAACCTGAAAACTTGTTGTTTGAAAAGATCGCACCAGGCTACCAATCCTTCTGAGACATATTTCCGTTTGAAATGCTGTCATCTTCGATAAAATTTTACCCGACGACCTGGAAAAATATAGTGGAATATTTCGATTGCAGCATAAATCGAAATAAACACAAAAAGTCATACTGACGTGTACAAAATCACTGTCATCCTTACAATCACGCTCTCACCAAAGATCTGTTGCTATTCTTAGTCTGTTCTACAGGTATTTTCATGGTTTATGTTCCACCCGGGGCTTGTCCAGCTTGGTTCCTCTAATTAATTCGAACGTGTTTGAGCATGAAACTCGGCTTTCCGCCCGTTCCCAATGCATAGAACAAAAAGCTACGACAATCCTCATTCTGTATCTCTGTGGAATTCTTTGCCTGGTGCATGTTTCCCTTCATCTTACGATCTTTCCTGCTTCAAGAGGTATATTAATTCATATCCCTTGCATCTTTGATTCTTTTTCTTTTTGTAGGTCCGTACCTCGAACAGCTTTTAGCCTTGTTCGGAGAGAACTTGCAAAAAAAAATTCTCAAGAGCCCCGAATATCAGATTTCAGTTGCCTGCAATTCTTGAGAGATTAGTTTGCCTACTTCCTTGCGACAGAAAATGGCAGTAATATAAACCTTTGAGGTTTTTATATAAAAATAGAACTTGCAGGAATTGCAAACAAGATAAGTCTTGTTTTTTGGTGTCATCTGTTTAGACGAGAAAGAGTTTTAAACGGCTTACCCGTGAGTCTGTCCCGAGCAAGTCGTCTGCTCTCCATCCACGGGAACATGCTGTTGAACGGCAGGGCCATGGGACGGTGCGCCGGTACGCGTAGCACCTTACCAAGCTCGCTCTGGCCCGCCGACGGACACCCGCCAGGCACGCTCCGTAAAGAGGCTCCCGCGGAGATCACGGCGGATGAGGATGTTGAGGTCGGTGTTGACGACGAGGACGGAGAAGTGGAACACGAGAACAGCACCGGGGACACCAGGTGGTGGGGGTGGGGGTGGGACAGAGGGTGAACCCCCGACCCGCTGATCTGGTTGATGGAGTAGCGAACATCCCTGTCAATCGACAGGATTTTCCCGTTCTTACAAGGGCTGGACTTGCTGAGAATTCGACTGATGCTGAACGACAGGGTGTCGGCCCGGTTCCGCGTGTCAGACACGGTGCTACCGGCCTCGTCTTCTTCCATGTTTCCGCGGACAACAGATAACTCGACTAACAAAGACAGTTGGACGAACAACCCCCCAAAAAATCAGAAGACAAAAGGAAGATGGACAAACTGCGACAGCTTGTGGGCGAAGCTCGCCACGGGTCCGGGAGAAATGTGTTTCACCTGCGGCCTGTGATCGCTCGCCCTCCTCCCGGCGCTTTGCGGAAACAGTAACTTACTTTCCCCCTTGCCCGGCCGTGTGCGTATGTTTCCCGCGTCCCCTAACCAAGTTATATTTGTGTCAACACACCATTGGCCATCAAAATGTTGGATGATGGACACCGCGCAACGACTTGGTGATGCCATAAAACAGCTCCGATTAGGTCCGCGGCGCGTTTAAGCAACACACCACCGCGGGGGTGGCAAATTGGATGGCCGTTTCAGTTTCATTATTACCCAGGATGCCTCTCGATGGAAGAGCCCGTCTTTAATGCCGAGAAGGAGACGGTGCTGGCCTGGAGAAATTATTGGGGCTCGAGTGGTGGTTGAGTGTTGCACAAACAAAGAGGGCCGTTCACTGCTGCGGAGTTTGATGGAGTGACCTGCCTCGCCGGCTGAGCTTAAAGTATCGACTTGCAACCAAAATGGTAGATGGCTTTCGATCGTATAGGCTGCGCTACTCAAATACAAGTGCATGAAGTTTGGTTGACTTTGCACAGTGTATTATATTGTTTAGAGTTTGGATGCTTTAATTAATTAAAAGGCAACATGAAGGGAATGATACATGTAGATATAAGGGGTGAGATTAAAATGATGTTGAGGAGTGGGGGAGGTTGGAGATGAGAGAACAGACAACAAATATTATGAGTAAAAACCATACAAATTCCGAGTACATGTATACCATATGTATAGGGCCTATTTGACCTAGAATGACATATCAGTGCTTAAAGATGTAAATTTCGAGGCTTATTTGTCATTCTGGGAGTAAATTTTCTCAAGATCATTGCATGTGGACTAATGAAGGGATAAAGATGGCAGAAAAAGGATTTGATGCAGATCCAGGCGTGAGAAAAATTAAGATGAAAACTTTGATGAAAATGATAAAGGATAAAGAAAATACTCCACTCTAAAAATGTTTTATAATAAATCGTCTGAAACCATGCGGAATAGGTAACTAAAATCAAATATTTAAGACACCTATATAATGACACAAATGAGGATATCTCTTCATTTGGATCATCGCAAATAAGAAATTTGACAATTTCTTTTTAAAGTGAAGGGATAGACGAAGACGGTGTGAATAGAGATGACTGATGAGGAAAGATAGAGTATAGAGGAACATGTGATCGGAGCGGGAACTCTGAGACAAGAAGATGAGACAAGACACACAGATGGACACTGGAGACGATGATGGAGTGGATTTTTACTGTGATATTAAATGAGAAGGTTGGGATAGATTATGGTGTCCATAGACCTTTTTGATATTCTCAAAGCATTATGAGCATGGATGATAGGCAAATCATATATAACTTATGCACATACCAGCCCAAACATTCATTGATTTGATTCTAAATATCTGTCTTGAGTTGAGTTAAGTATCTTTTCATGGAACATAAGGAATGCGATAACCAGAAAAAATAATTAATGGCAATACAAATAATTGGGGAATCCCTCTATACCAGTCACCGGTGAATACAACCTTCTGGAATTAGAAGCGCCAATAATGCCATATTATCAGCCAATCGGAATAGAATTCACTAGTAAGTAACGACCATTATATGCATTCAATATTGGGTTTTGCCCTTTACCGACGTATTTTATAAACACTGTATACTTAGTGTTGTCCCGAGAGATTATTTTGAAAAAAATCACTCTGGTGGGACTCGAACCCACGACCTCCTGCTTTCTAGTGCACTATATCTTACCACTCGACCACCGAGCTTGTCGGAGTCGGTTGGCTGGTTCAAATCTGATATAGCGGAGGGTACCGCAGCCAAACTATTCATAAGATAATGTGCATGCTCTTCTAATGCCAGTATGGTTGATAATGTTTGTCATCCATACCCAATTTGTCTCTGAGAATGTCCAAAAGGTTTATTATTGTGGTGTTGAGGATAATGACGATGACAGCCACAACAAAATAGGGATGGTTATGAGGGGAAACTTAACTTGAGATCAGGGTGGAAATGAGACAAGAAATAAGGTTTGAGGCCGTGGGGGTGAAATTAGACACGTAGGACCTACACCCCGGCGCACTAAAACCAGGAATCTTCCTGCTGCCTGTTATTGATGTCCAATTTCCCATTTAATAAATAAAATGAAGTAAACTAATCAAGTTTTTATAGCGGGAATTCACAAACATGCCTCCTGATTTTGTACACACAAGTGTATGTGCACCGCCTGTATTTGTGCAATTGCCTCGCGTGATTTATAAACTCACATTTTTCAAAACGAATGGCCCACTGAGGTTGCAGCCACAAATCTGCTGTAGTTTTGGTGGACACAAATTGGTAGAAACTTGCCGGACCAAACTGGTTGATAATACAGTACACAAACTGGTTGTTTCAACGCTAATCATTGGTTAAGAACGACCAGAGAGTGTATAGGAGCTTTTCCTCCGTACCGTACCGTCGCATAGGCCAACAGCGGTGTTAATTAACAACATTAATTAACACCATGCGGCGGTATTTATATCAAACGAATGGTTCAGTGTCACTGTCCATATAGCCTGTGGAATCAAATTTTTACAAGAAACAATTTGCACTCCTTGCGGGCTCGACATCACTTGACTGCTGTGTGGAGCTGGCAGGGGTATCAATAATCCGCTGACCGGAGGTTAAAGCTCTTGACACCGCCATTTTGCAGTGCCGATTGCGTTTGATGTATAGCCTCAGAACTCTATACAAGTAATTGCTGTCTGTAAATACTGGATATGGGGAGAATGGCGATCTTTGAAGATAGGGCTTAAAGGTATGATATAGTTTTGGCATTAAAAGAAATACACTCTAAAAACTGTGTTTAGAAATTAAACACAATCTTGCTATCCGTTTGTAAACCTGTTTAGAAGCTAAACATTACGTGTCTAATTCCTAAACATCAATGTTCAATGGCTAAACACTATCCGTCACTATAGTACGCTAAACATGTTTAGTATGTAAACGTGTTTACAAACTGATAGCAAGAAAGTGTTTAGAAAAGTGTATATTTGCTAAACACTAGGCCTTTTCACACTATAATGTACGTTCGACCCGTGTTGAAATCTACACGGGTCCGACCCGTGTAGTGTTTTTGCAGTGTAGTTATTGGTCTCAATCTGAAAGCTTATAAAAACTTTATAAAGATTGTACGGGTATCAATCTTCCTGGGAAATATTTCTATCTGTAATACTGTCATCTTCGTGAAAATTGTATCTGGAGACCTCCAGAAACGCCGTAGCTTACTTTGATTTCAACAATCTAAATAAGCACATCACACGAACGTGCAAAAATCCGTGTTAAAAGAGAACAGTTTTCACTCGTTTCTCGACTCGATTGACCAGGGGCGGATACACTTTCTCACCGTTGGTGGCGCCATTTAACCTCTTTGTTTTGTTCTCACCCATAGGCAAAATAAGACCTGTATTTGCAAGGCGTAGGCCCCTACAAGCAAAAGCCATTTTTTTTTTTTTTATTAAAAAAATTGGCAACGAGCAGGGGGGGGGGGGTTTCGACCCCCCCCCCCCCCCCCCCCCGGATCCGCGCCTGTTGACGGATTGAGCTCAAACTTTCACAGATTTGTTAATTCATGATTATGTATGCTGAATCACACAAAGTATGAACACACACTGCAACTGTGTCGCGGCGGCTCTACCAATGCCATACCTTTAAGGGGTTAAACCTAAAACCATGCGGGGTTGCAGGTTAAACTGCTGAGAAGGTTTATATTTGTGGGGTCCAAAGAGTACGGTTTTCCCAATGTGCGCCCCCAACAATACGGACCGCGTCGAGGCGAGTCATCAAAAGAAGGCCTTTTCATTTATTATGTGAAGTATGAAATAATGATTTTCTTTAATTGATTTTGTCTAATAAAAGTATACGTCTTTTTTCTTTTCTGTTTTGAGACTTCTCTAATTCTTTATTTTTCATAGAGCCAAGAGGGTCAATGTCTAATTTCCAAAACTTTTCTTTCCCAATCCTATCATAATATTTAACTAAGGTAACCATTGTGCTTACATAGGCTACATAATAAGCCTTCCTTCTAATGGAACATGTTAACGTGACCATTATATTGACACTCCTAGGTAGCAGAATGTCTTTTGTATAGTGACTTAGCTTCGGTTGTAATTAAATAATGCTCATGAATTCTTTATGTCATCATATCGGATCGTGTTTCTTAACCTTCTCCCTTGATTGAAATAAAATCTCCTGATAATTAGGATGTGGCTTTATATTTGCTGCTAGACTTTTAAAGCTTACCGCCCCATCAACCGAAGAAGGTCACAAGATAGCGTGAGACCCATGCAGCGACGTTTTCAACTTGACGCATCGGTGTGTCATTCTGGAGTCAATTTACTTTGGAATCAGTGAGTCTGCGGCTCATATACGACTGTGTGTGGGTAACATTACTCTCTGAACTCAGGTTGAAGTTGCTGGTACGAAGAGGTCAGCGTATTTTCTTAACAGATATTCGCCGTAAAAAGAAATTTATCGCTGCTGTCACTGCTATCACTGCTATATGAATGACCCGGGAACATTCTTTAGGAAACATTTTACCTGTAAGACCCGCCAATCGCCGACCACCACGCCTAAAAGGTGCAAAAGCCACGGTGAATCACGGTAAAGAAACAGAGATTTCAGCCATCTCCTTGGAACGCTTTCGCAATAGTGGTTTTGGTCTCGGGTAAGGAAAACAAAGTCGACGGTTAGGGTTTTGGTGGTGGTTTTTTTCTGGGGGTGGTATTACCCGCAATTGACACTTTCGATTTACATTTTGACATTTTCCGAGGAAGTTATCTATACGCGTATTTATTGTTTTATCCAACCATACTTAAGTCAAGTGTTTAGGCAAAGCTGTATGCTTATTATAGCTTTGGGTAAGGAAAAATCCGAAAAAGACATGGAGCACGGCATAACAGGAGACAGACGGTTAGTAAAAACAAAAATCCCCAAAGAGATGAATAATATCTGTTACAGTGACATTTATTTTAGACTAAATTCACATTGATAAATGGTCAATAATTATTAATTGATTGATTGGCCGATTGATCAGTTGACGGATAAATTGATTGATTAATGGGTTGTTGGACCGTACCGACCGATCGACCAACGGCAGGCCGTACCGGGGGTGGGGGTGATGATTAATAAAATAAAATTCAATTCAATTAAATAAGTAAATAAATAAAAAACATTTATTATAATTGTTTATAGAATCGGTAAAATTGGATCGCCCACCATGTTAAAATGCGTCCAGTTTAGAAGTCTGTAAGGGCTACCGGTATTGAAAGCGCCTCCGTTGAAAAAGTAGGCTCCCAACCGTGCCCCCTTTTTAAAATTTTGTAAAATATTTTTCCAGGCCAACAAATTTGGGAGCCATTTTAAACTTAAATTTAAAATTTGGTCCGGAAAATTTAGATACGCACCAAACAAAACAAAACTCGTTCCAACCACAAAAGCTAAATGGGATTTTATGCCGAAGTGATTCTCTTTTATTATTTTCGTGTTCCGTGTTTAACTATATGCTAGCGCTCCTCAGTAATTCACGTTTCACCGTTTATCACTTTAATTCTTTTCTTTTTCCCATACTGCGCATGATTATAATAATAGAAAAAAAAATCATATTTGATCCTCTGAATCTTCATAACCCTTAAGCTATTCTGAACGTGTGCAAAGTCCTTGGCTATGTTATCAAGGTACCGTAATTGTGATATTCTGTTTCTCCCGAAAAAGATGATTTTTTTTCACCCGAAGGACTCACCCGCCAAATGTGCCAGTCTCGTGTCTCGTCTCACGCGACCTTCCCGCCAAAAAGCCATAATAGGCCTATACAAAAACAGAATTTGTTCATGTTTTATTTGCCGTACTTGAGATGTTTATTCAGATAAAAGGAAAAAGCTATTATTTTATTCCTCGCAGTTAATTTAACACGGACGAAACCAGGTGCGGTAATTCCTCCCGGATAATAGGAATCATTATCTCATTATAACAACATCCATTGAAGGGAAAAAACGCTCGGCCCCCGCAGCTACTACAAGCTTACATAACCGGCTGGCTATTACAATGACAGGCCACCGAAGTTAGAGAGAAATAAGATGTCAGGACGGATGGTGAGATTAAAGTTCCTCCTCTCTCCATCATCTCCTTATCACCTCATCCTCATCTTCTAGGCTTGGGCAGACAAACAGACAGACAACGGGGGAGGACAGACCGTGGAGTGGTTGGGGAACGGAATAAAAAGGAGGCTATCTCTCCCCGGCCTGACGTGTTAACTCGTTAAGACGGCAGGTCGCCAGAGCGCGCGTCTGCGACCGGCCACGCCGTGTAATTACCTGTTTTAATTGGCACTCGTATCCACGGCCCAGAGTCCCATTACGGCCCTCAACTCATTCACGTATCCCTGAATATCTGGAAAAAAAAGAGGAGAGGGGGAACTAGAAAGAAGACTGCCGTTGAAGACAACGGTTAGAATCGTTCGAGTTAATCAAACTCGATTTCACTTCATTAGGTAAAATGAAATCGGCGAGTTAATTCGCGGGGCTCGGTTGGCGGAAGGGGGGACCCCTTGGGGGACTGGGGAGGTGTTAACACCGCATCCAGGTCTTGGAGAGTTGGGCTGTCGATTAACAAAAGGTCCCTGTTTATCCAACTAATAGTCCTTTTTGAAAAAAGAGAGGGATCACAAACAGCAGCGTATGAAGCCCCTTGCCTGCCAGCACAAGAGGTTATGGAGAGAGGATATACGGCTAATCCCCCGCATATTGCCTCCTTGGAAACATGAAAAGAGGCCGATTGAATTGGCCACGACTCTTCTGAAATCTCTGTTTTCGAAAGATTAAGAGCGACTGATGGAGAAGTATGAAAAATAATATTATTACTTAGTGATTTATATGAAAGATGAAAGGGGAAGAAAAAAAAAACTCTGGCCGGGTGCGTGTATACAGTTGGAGCCAAGGCTCATCAAGAATTCATGAGGCGAAGATTGCTCGCCATCCGGCGGGGTTAACGCTCCCTTCCAGCGGGGGAGAAAGACGATACGGGACCCGCTAGGCAAGGCCCTCCACCCCGGCGAATCAGTCGGTGGGACCTCGAGGAAAAAGAGAGTGCATGGAATTACGGCACGGGGACATCGTCGCGGGAGCCCCGCGGACAGACAACCGCCTCACGCCCCGCTTTCTCCATTTCGCTCTCGTAATCTCATCGTTCATGAGCGAGAGAACACGGAAATAGAGTTGGATCACACTTAATCTGTCATCGGTTTATCAGGCCGCAATCTTCATTTTTGGCGGCGGTGACGTTTATTGCAGAGCTAGCTATAGCCCGGGCTTGGGGGAGGTGCCAGCGTTTGTGTTTTTCTTCAAAGCTCGTCTGCGCCTGTTATACAAATGTTTAGGATATTGAAGCTCTGTGGGGAAATAGATACTGCCTCCTGAACAAAGCAGAGCAGCGAGTTAAGGAGAAGAGTATAAGAAATACTTAGACGCGGTCAGCTGTATTTGTTGAGTGATGAAGGTCTTTGCTTTTTATTGCCGTATTATTATTCAGAGAGTACATAAATAATTGTATAGGTATAGGCCAAGACACAAACAGGAGAAAATCATTTGGCAGGAATACTACAAGCTCGAACCTCACATTATGTTCCGTCCTACATAAAAAGAATCTGTTATTGAACCGACATAGCAAAGTTTTGAATTCATAAAACAATCTGAATACATTCAGTCTGTTATAGGTCATCATAATGTTTCTGCCAATGTCTGTCCAAATTATTTTAGTGGCATCTGATTATGTCTCGTAGCTGTACACTCTATAACAGTCCGGATTCATGCGCAAGAATTATCTACTTTAAATGTTGTCAGGGGAGAAGTTCCCCCTGCCACCCCCCCCCCCCCCCCCACGTACGCTTTGGATGATATAAATGATTCATCAGAATCATGTAAAATTCACCAAATACCTTATTTCAACGGTTACTTCTCACGCAGGGAATCGTACAACTTTTTATAGAGAGTGTGTAATGCGAGGCGCAACCATAGTAACTACATGTGCCTAAACGGACATTTTCCAAGTTTACTGCACCATACAATGTCCATTATTTTACATTCGTTTGGTGCATTCTGACTGTAGAAACTACGATGATACAAATAGGTCAAAGAACTGTTATCTAAATAAAAGCTTTTCTTTTGGATACAAATATTTACAAAATAGTGTACGTTTAAGGGCGTGTCCAGGTTTTTTTGTGGGCAGTGTTAGATTTGTTTAATTTGCTCCAAAAAATTGACACCCCCAATTTTCGCCTGCAAACAAAATTTTACAAGAGGGTGGGGTTGACCCCCCCCCCCCCCCCCCCCCCCCCCGTAGACCCACTCCTTGCGTTTCACGGTCTACTGAGTTAGGGATTTTCTTAACGATTTTGTTAATAATAATAATAATATAATAATTAAGGCATTTATATAGCGTTCTTACACAAGTGGTATCACAACGCTTTACATCGAGAAAAAAACAACATAATTAATTAATAAGGTGCCTATAAAACAAATGACTGGTATAAGTGAGTTAAAGATATCATCAGTGTTGGAACCTTATAACTTCTACGTATCCAAGCTTTTTTTTTGGGGGGGGGAGGGGGGTTGACAAACTCACAGAAAAATTCTGCAAATAGGCCTACGTGCCCAAATTTTGTTGCGCCTAGAAAAACATTCCGAAAAATGGGAGGGGGTTAGTAGGGCCTACTAGTTTTGAAGTGTTATTTTGAAAAAAAATAATAAAACAGCAATATGCTCAAACTTTCTACAAATATCGGCGGTGGTGGTGGGGGATTCCACCGCCAGTGGCGTAAATTCGTACCCAAAAGTGGGGGATTAGGCCTATCAAGATTTGTATATTTTGTTAGTAGAAATCACCTCCAAAGTGACCCAGAACAAAAATCTATACCCAAAAAAGATATTTTGAAAACCGCGGGGGCAGGGGAGGGGGAATAGGAACGTAGGGTAATTGCTCAAAACATTTATACCATAAGCCTATAATATGAACATATGTACACACAACATTGTGTATTTAAATTTACGTTATAGGGCATTTTCCTTTGGGAATTCACTGACAATTTTAGAAGTATAGTCAAAAAATAGGAAGGGGCCATAACTCCCCATACCCCGGGGTTTGCGCCCGTGCCCTCGCTGAATATTCCACTAGTTGTTAACTTATGTCACACACAATCTCCAATTACATGTATGAGGAAGGGCAAATGCGATAGGCAATCGTATACAGTCAGTGCATCCCCTATGCAGTATATCAAATGTCATGGTGATTTTCACTGTTAGGCGCTACTGAAGCCGAAGCAGACATAATTGAGATCTGGTCAGAAAATCTGAGTCTGTAATCAGTGTCTTGCATTCTACTCTGCCCATTGACGATGGCATATTATACACCAAGCCTTAAAGGAAATATACAACATTTGCAAACATAAAACAAATTACTGAATTATTATGAAATACCTTTACTTGCCTGTAAGTAAATAATAGTCTCAAGCATGTCATTTCCAAGAAAAGTGTCGGCCGACTATTGTTGGAAATAGTTCAGTTGCCCGACCTGATAATTCCCTGACGTCTATAAATTGCTCGGCCTTGTCTGAAGTTGGGTCAGGGAACCAGACTACAAGAATAGCATTTAATTTGTTTTCTCTCTCTTTTTCCCAGCATCTATGCACACAAAACTTTAAACAGGTCAGTGTTACAGTATTTACTATAAAATACTAACCCCCCAAATTCATTCATTTCTGAAAATTAACACAAGAGCAAATGTTGTATTCTACGGTACCTTTAAGTTTTATAATGGGTAAAAATCACATAATTTTCAAATGGTATCGTAGTAAAAACACATCAGGATTTCGCTTGCGTAAACCTGTCTCCGTCAGGGGATAATTCTGAAACTTACGCCATTAGCCTTTTAGAGGTATGGCGGACACAATAGGAGGGCGCTATTTGATTTGGGTAAAATCTGTGTATTTATACCCAAATAAAATAGCGCCCTCCTATTGTGTCCGCCATACCTCTAAAAGGCTAATTGCTCATTATTTCATATCAACTAAGCACCAAAACTATAGTGCTTTTTCACAGAATATATTTATTATATTCATAATCATAAATGACATACTTTCTGCCAATTAATCAGTCATTTCGATCCATATTCACAGCAGTGATTAAAGGTATCCCCAGCCAAATCTTACATTGAATTTCGACAGTCGGGCCCGAATACGACGGATGATCAAAAATTCATTACCGCGTCACAGCTAAACAAGTCCATTTTTTTAAACAAAGAGAGTAGGACGGTGCTTAAACAATAAATCACATGAATCATTAACGACCCAATTAATTCCGAAGGGAGGTCTTTTATTTCCGACATCCTACACTCTTTGTCAGTCGTGGAGAGATCGCCCCGTGCGCGCCTTGTAACCAACACGGCCTCGGCCGTGCACTTGTTCGACGGTACAGCCCCATTAATCACCATTGCAACAGCTTTATGCCAAAGAAGAATTTATTAATTCTGGTTACTGGTAACAATTCATATGCAAAATTGGTGAGGAAATTTTACAATTTTTCCCAGAATAAATCTGGACAGTGTACAAATGATATGGAACTCAATTTCATAGGACACCATGGACCCCTTTATCGATAACCCGCCTGTGGGATTTTGTGTACATTTTTTGTTTGTTTGTTTGTTTGTTTGTTTGTTTGTTTGTTTGTTTATTTATTGGGGTGTTTGTTTGTTTGTTTGTTTGTTGGGGTGTTTGTTGGGGTGTTTGTTTGCTTGTTTTTAGCGCAAATTGTCCCACAATGCAGTGCGGCATAGCACAGGAACTAAAGAATGACATGCGAGGACAATGGGTCCTCGAATGGCAAGCTGTCCTCAATACGATATCGTGTACAAATTAAACAAGAGGATTGGAAAAAAACACTGAGAAGCCAAACAAAAGCCATCAGACGGACAATGAAAAAGTCCTTATACAAAAGACACAAACCTATAATGTGGCCTGCGCAGTACGTTTTTTAGCCTAGTGCTTCGGATCTGACATTGTCTACAATTATCAGCTATATAAGATCAGATCTCCCATGATAGTCATTTTATAGTCATTATATTTCTGGTGTGGCCCAAATTGTTAAGATGGTATCATTCCAAAATTAATGCATCACGGTCAAATGACCGTTTACGATTCCAGATAACATAATTTGAGATCCAGATCCTCTGAATGAAAATGTATACAAAAAATCCCGTCGAAAACAACCCCCCAGCGAATCAGGGCACCAATAACCGGACATTTTTTTCTTCTGAAATGTTTGTCTTTATATCGTGTTTCATCGTAGTCAAGTAGAAGCCTATGAAAAGCTGGAGTGCCGGGTTTAGCGCACTATTTCAAACACCTTGGGTGACAAGGAAATTCGTCACTGCTTGAGATCTTGACAGCCTGTTTGACTCAGATTGATGCTCGCATGATTCCCGCCTAATGACGACGGCCAATTAAATCGCTAAATCAGTAACCGTAGACGGCCATACAGGGCTATGTGTTACCAGCCATGATTTTTAATGAAGGGAACCAGTGATCCGTTCTTTTGAACTCATCCGTTTTGTTGATGCCATTTGTTCCTCTTCAAGACTTTCCTGTAACTCCAGCGTCGAAGCAAGATTTTTGCGCATGCGTAGTAACGTACCTTTCACAGTGCCATCTTCCTCTTGGGATTTGTACAATAGGCCTATTTCGAAAAACGACTTTGGTCCAGCTCAGTCGGTGGCCCAAGGTTGGAAGGTCTGTATTACATTCACGAGGACGAGTTCGAACTTCGAAAAAGTACCGTACGTGTTTTGGCGGTTTTTTGTGTTGTTGTTGTTGTTGTTGTTGCTTATTTGTTTGTTTTCGGTATGGTATTCCGGAGGTCGTAGGTTCAAATCCCGCTCTTGCCAGTTTTCTTTGTTCACTTTGAAAAAGCATTATAGTAAACTGGTTGAAAATCTTTCTCTGTGGTTTTAAGGATTCTTCGGTCCAAGAAAGAAGCCATACAAATTTTGAACCCAGCCGCAAGAGGTGAGTAAAGTTCGGTATTTGAGACACTGGACATGATACAAATGATGATATTTCCTCTTAAATTTTTTACAAAGTGCCTCAAGTCCTACTTACCTGAGACAATTTGTTCGAGAGCAAAATGTCAAATGAATAAGCCTCCGACTTTTGCGTCACAGGGTACCGATGTCATGGGCGTAAATCCCTGTCGAAAAAAAGGAATTTTTTCCGAAAATGTAAATGCCCTTTTGGCGTTTTTCTTCTGTAAAAAGGTATTTTTTTTTTCACGGGTTTGGAATTTCTGGGGGATGATCCCATGCACCAACCCGACCAAAAGGGTAGGGGGACAATATACCCCCACCCCCGGGATCTACGCTCCAGGCGGCTTTCTGGAAGCGAGGCGCCCCGCACCTCTGCCTTCTGCATGGGTGTAGTGATGCAAATGATCTTTATAATTTAGGAGACCGCCAACATAGGGCAAGATAGCTCAGTTGGTAGAGCAGCCAGTACGGTAACCCGGAGGTCGCAGGTTCGAATCCCGCTCCTGCCAGTTTCTTTGTTCACTTTGAAGATCTTTATGCTTAACAGATAATTTAAGTTAAGTATAGATAACAACCGATAATGGCATAGTTTACATTTCATGAATCATTTCAAAATAGTACACGAATTAATGCCAACCTTGTCAGTTGATACGTTGATAACTTTTGGAGCCTACCACATTTTGCTTTTTACCCGTCCAATCCAAGGGCGCCGGTGACGGCTTTATCTTCCCTTGCGCAAAATATTGCAGAGGAAACGCAAAGGATTAGCGGTAGCTTGTCATGCCCTTGCCATGTGCGCATGCGTCGTTCTAAAGCGGAAGTCTTGATACTTTGTGACAGGTTAAACAAAATCAACGCAATTAGAACTGAAGGAAATTAGGAGACGGACACGAGCGAACCACTGGCATTTTTATTTGTCGTCCTTGTTCTCGTTCCGGTAATGCCATTCTCTCGTCACGCCTAAGTCCCAAGCGTGTAATAGGAGAAACGACGAAAAAGTGGACATTCTTTGATTGGAATGGGCGAGGTCGCGAAGCGTCCGAGCCCATTCCAATCAAAGAATGTCCACCTTTTGAGTCGTTTCTCCGACTTAAACTACGTCCCTTTCACACCCATTGTCAAGATTTCAAGGGAACAAAAAGTGTCAATTCTTAATAATGCTTTGAGATGAATTAAGTGCGTTAAGTCCATTGTTCAGTGGTGAGCTAGCTACGTGAAAGCTTTACCCCGCTGATCCCTTTGTTGCGTAACGAAACAATGGAATAAAAGGTTTCTTGGTTCTTGAACGCGCTCAATCGAATTCAATAATGGCGTTTGCAGTCATTTGCAGCCATAGGCCTATATCGTCGCGTGTCTCTTCTCGCTTTGCCACTGTCTTCCAGTGATGACGATTCGTACATATTTCTGAGTTGAAATACGTTTCCAGATAATGTTTTAAAAGGTGACTCAACCGAGACAGAGGCCAATTTATTTAGAATTCGTTAGTGATTCAAACCACCAGTGCAATGTACCCTGTATTTGTTGACATATATCCGATGATGAATTAATTGCTACTTGCGAAGCGGCAGGATCAGAGGCGAAGGAACGTCATATACTCTCTGATTTGCAAGGCCCCAGCCGATATGGAGTGTAACACATCAAGAAATGGTGGGGGGAAAAGCAAGAAAAGGTAACAAGAATTTTTGTTTTCAAAATTTGGCGTTGTAATTTTGCTCTCAGTAACTCATTTTGGCTTATTTTTAGACTGTCAACATAACACAGTTCTTGATTTTTTCGCCATTGATTACAGTATCCAATGTGTAAAATAACAAATGCTCATCAAACTGAATTTGTAGAAGGTTAAATTCGTCTAGGTTTCCCGTCTACAGTCGTGAATAATCATTGATGATCTAAGCAGTCATTTATTGGATTCTGCCTGCCTCTCTCCCCCTCGTGACCCAGACCTCTCGGTGGATCCCACCGCTGACCCCACCTTGTATCTTACCCGTACAAGCGGACTACAACATTCACCGACCCCTTGCCTGCCTTTCATGTTTCATTTCGAGCGTTGGATTTCATTCCCCGTCGTTTATCATCTTGATCTGGTGAAATCATTAGCGCCGCACGGCGAGCGGGATGTATACCCGTACCGCGCGCCTCACCACGGCAGTATACCACCCCCAGACTCGCTGGATATCCACTCGCTGACGGATAGCGTAAACAGCAATCCGAGGAATTCCTCCGTATTGTAAATACGCCCGGTCGGAGTTCACAGGCACAAACAATAAAACGCCGGACTTTTTCGGCTAAATTGGGACGAGCCTTCCGCGGAGGGCCGGGTGGCGAATCTTTGACACAGCGGGTTGTAAATAAGGCGGCAATTGCCGGTTTTAGGATATGCGCAGCATATATTTTTTCAGAAGCCGTCACAAAATGCAGGCAATTTGGCCAAGTGATAAAATTCTCGTTTTCCATAAATGTTGACTTTGGACATTGTCTCAAGGGTGACGGGGTCAGCTTGACCTGCCGTGTTTATCCGATCCATCAAGCCGGAGCTATTCGCTCCAATCAAATTGCCCGGCCGGACCTGAAAAGTTTTTTTTTTTGGGTCTGTCAGAAGTCGTAACTTTTAATCGAGCGTGCTCAGTGCCAAACTTCTTGGCCATTTAACCTCTTGTTTTGTCGGCCGGCCATATCGGTTTCACTCGGTAGGGATCAGAGTCAGACTCGATTCTGTGGACGTGACGCCACAAGTGTAAGTCTGTTGCTATAGCAGGGACACAGCTAACCAGAGTATTGTGGACGTGCGTATGGGTGTTACCAGTAAATCTACAACTGCAAAAAAGTGTACGAACCTTATGCACGTGTCTGCATGGGCATGTTAGACGTGGTGATACATACACATCAAATACTGAAACACTGACCTGTGTGCATAGATGCTGGGAAAACCGTAGTCTGCACAGAGAGAAAAAATTGTTCTATATGGTCTGGTTCCCTGACCGTACTTTAGACAAAACGGAGCAACTTATAGACGTCCGGTAACTTATCAGGTCGGGGAACTAGACTATTTCCAACGATTGTCGGCCGACAATCGTTGGAAAACGATATAAATTTCCACTTTTCTTCAAAACGACAGCACACACCTGGTGCCATCATTTCACAGGATGATTGAGACTACTATTAACTTAGTCTAGTAAGGTATTTCGCAATAATTCAGTAAAAAAAAAATTGGGAGGATTACCAATCGTGCACACTACCTTTAATGCACTTGAAGCACTAGGAGTGATTTATCAATCTCTCTTATTGTTGTATTATTAATTAATTCATTCATTTTGCGGTTTATTATTGGATAAAAAAAGAAAGCATTTAAAATAAGACAGCATGCACATGAAGCACATGCCTATGTGATTGATATCTAGTAACTTTAGCTATACCTCGTATGTCGGTGCAGCACCTCTTGTGTTCATGATTATGGGAGAAATTCCGGAGTAGAGGTTCATGAGGTGCTATCACTTGTCACAGTTGAGAATAGTGTCATATAGTACTGATTGGCAATGAAGTGGGTTTTCCTATACTTGTATCCGATCTCGAGACTTCATTATGCACCAACTCAGCAGTTACGATTTCTACATTATAAACAGTTGTGTCATAAAATGTGACTGGTTCCTACGAATATCAAATAAGTTTTATGGGCATCTAAACAATATTTTCCATGCACTATAAGAGCACATTCAGCTCTTCATTTCGATATATGACTCATTTGGCAACCTGATGAAAATGGAAATTATGTGGATAAAAACTTAGTTTATATCGATTTTCGGTGTAAGAGGTCATGTTTAATGGCTTGTATTAAGCTCAACAGTAGCTCTGCGACTTGTGACTTATTTGGCAGGGCTGGATCCCACATTTGATTTGAGGGTGTGCTTGACTGGAATCGTATACGTATAACACTGGCCAGCAATCTCGCCGCGCCCAGCTGGCTAACGGGGGCGGTAGAATGGTTGGGTCCTGCATGAGATGGGATGTGTGCTTGAAGCGCGTTAGGGCGTCACCGTGTTCACCCAAGCATCCCCACCCCGGAGCCATTCTGCCTCTTCGAATCATCAGCGAGTCACCATCCTCTCATTAGGGGACCCTTGGGGCTGCCTTCCCGCAAGCAACCTCCACCCCCAAGCAAAGGTATAGAACTTGCGTTCAATCACTGCCCGTTATTTTAGGACAACTCGACCGCGACCGTATTAGCGGTGCAGCAGTGCGTTGCAGAGCGCAGCGGCAGCGAGTGGGCCGGGGGACCGGAGCCGCAGCGATCGCCCCCTTCCGGTCGGCCGAGTCGTGGAAGCGCTGGTTTGTCCGGCCGGTCGCAAATTATACCACTGGGGACCGAAAGGAGAACAATAAGGACAATAGGAAAATGGAGCCCTGGCGGTGTTAGTGTAATTGCTGAGCGATGGATAGATGAGTCCGCACGGAGGGAGTTGATAGTGTCCAAGTGATGGGGGGAAAACAAGCTTCTCTCGCCTCGTCCCTCACCCCGCAAGCTGGAGTCAACAGCCCGTAGCAGTCATGAATACTGATTAAATATAGGGAATATACACGAAGAGGTCTGCTCAAGTAAATATAACCTCGGCCTATCTCTCTAAAAATAACTCTGATCTGGTATTTCAGCCACTTCATATGATCTAAATGAGGACATTTGCTCATTTGGATCAGTCTCAGATACCTCAAGTCCCGGCACACAAATTTGCTTTGACAAATTTTGCTTCGACAAATTTTGCTTCGACAAATTTTGCTTGTTGGTGTTACGGTAGTATACATAATTTGCAAACATAAAAAAACAAACTACTGAATGATTATGAAATACCGTACTATAGACTGTAAGTAGATAGCAGTCTCAAGAATCCTGTGAAATCATGGCACCTGTGTGTGCTGCCGTTTTAAAGAAAAGTGGAAATTTATATCGTTTTCCAACGATTGTCGGCCGACAATCGTTGGACATAGTCTAGTTCCCCGACCTGATAATTCGCTGACTATATATAAATTGCTCCGTGTTGTCTAAAGTATGGTCAGGGAACCAGACTACTAGAACAGAGTTTCTTTTCTCTCTGTTTTCCAAGAATCTATGCACACAAACCTTTAAACAGGTCAGTGTTACAGTATTTGCTAGCACGCTATAAAATACTAACCCCCAAATCCATTTATTTCTGAAGAATTACAGCAAAAGCAAATCGTGTATACTACCTTTAAATAACCAACAGCTGAATGCCATTCATAAGCAATAAATATCACAAGAATTTAATTGTATTCCAAAAAAACCTTTCATTTTGTCCTTCTCCGCTTGTCTGTATTCGTGCGTTTCCCTGCCTGCCAGTTTCTATCCTTGTATCATTCAGCCTTTGAGAAAAATTCCGCTAGCATCGAAACGCCAGGTTTCCTTGTCTCCAACTCAGTAAATCTACAAACTTTAGAAGCCGGGTGAGCACTGAATGAAAAGCGAATAATGAGATACCACCCCTGGGAAAGAAAAACTTTCAAAGTGATACTTAAAAGAAAATCCGACTTGTTGGGGAGGGGAATTATATTTCAGAATTGCATGAAAATCCGACTGCCCATGATGCATGCATTGCATTGCGTATACATTTGGTAATGAAACTTTTGTTTTTGCAATGGCTCAACCCAAAATCTCATCCTAACCCTTGCATTAACCCAAACCCTATTTATCACCTTTATCCACACCTATACCCTTACCATGTGTGTCTTGTCGTTTTGGGGAGGGGCCTACTGGGTTTGCGCAATAAAAGGAGTCGGCTTTTAACGGGGTCTGATTTTAACGCGACACCGGAAACAGATTGGCACTCGATTGTACCACAACATAGCAATGTGATGCATTTTGCAGTGATTCAGTAATGCTATTTTACTTTACTGTTCAATATTTTTGACGTAAAAAAATAAGTCATTGTAAACGGGGACAAATCACATTTTGAAATTTTAGCTTAAGACAAAAGTAATAAGCGGTGTAGGCCTATTGCGAGCTATATTTGTTGCAGATCCATTACTGTTACAAAACACCTGTGTACCTTCAACATCGGGATTTGACGCCGAGACGGCCTTCTCCAAGTTGCGAAGCAATTTGAATTAATTTCTACAAGACGTCGTCATTAAAATCTCAAAAAGCAATCATTTCCAGTCTTGGGTCGCACTTATCGCTAACTGCCTTCAATTAAAAATGGATGCCCACTTCCAGAACACGACGAAATTGGCCCCGGCACCCGAATACAAACCACATCACGGAGATGACAAACTGATCAGAAGTATGATTGAAAAGACTAATATCCACTTGACATTCATTGCACGGCCATCAGCGGTAATAAAACAAGTTGTAAGAATCGCTTGGGATTGTGTGTTTAACGACTGGCTATCATTAGGGAGGTGAACAACACTGGCCACGGCCCATTTCCTTTCCGCGGCCCCATCGCTAGCGCGACGCTGTCACTACACCGACGCCGGAGTCGAGGTGAGGGTTACAGCTCCGCTCGAGCCCGGGTGTTAAGCTCGTTTCCCGAACAACAGAAATCCCCCCTTTCGCTCTAATAACATGGAAATTGTTTTTTGATACTGTGGACAAAATTGGCCAGACTGCCTCTCGAGGTCCCGCGGGGTTAGATTCCGTATAATCACTGATGGGTGTGCAGGACTGAGGTTATGAATATGGATTATATTACATTCATCGTTATTTTTCTCAGCTGGGATACAACAGGCTGAGTATTTAGACGCGAGTCACGAACAACGAGGCAATGTTCAATGAATAATTTGTAGCTGTATCATAATAGATAGCTCAGGTCTTCGAAATAGGTACCGGGGTTTACTATACGTAGGCCTACTGCTGAAAAGCTTCAAAGAACATTGCTTTGAAATTAGTAACTCTTGCTCTAACAATCGCTTCTTGTCGCAATGCTGTGAGTTCCACCGCCTAATCAAGGGCGGATCCGGTTGGGGGGGGGGGGGGGGGGCATCCCCCCCCCAAAAAAAAGCCCCTATTTGTTTGTATAAGAAACTGAGAACGTCAGAAGCTGTTGCGTACACTGCCATTAGGCCTGTTAATTAATTTAGGCGCTCCGATCAAATGCAGCAATAAAACCGCGCCACCGATGTCATAGAGTCCTACCCACCCCCCCCCCCCCCCCCCCCAATCAAACCAAACTGAAAATTTGTCGGGGTGCCTTTAAAAAAAATGCTTCCCACAAAAAAAAATGGGTTCTGGATCCACTAATGCACCTAGTTGAGGTTGGCGCCGTGGTTCGATTCCCGTCCGGATGGAAGGCGTGGATTGAATTTTCAGTCCCTACCGGTTCAGGAAAATTGTACTCTTGGGTTTCCCCGGTTCTGAACTGAAATTGTCTTTCTTTCTTTTCACAGGCTAGGGACGGTGATGGAGACAGATTCTGCCCGCACAGTTGCAGTCCAGTCCAGATCCGAGTCTAAGGCAATAATTATTGGTAAAAATGCAAAATTAAAGTTATGAATGTAAACTGGAAAACAGACTGAAGTCCAGAATTAACTTGAGCACTGTCTCCAACCCAGACTTGGCCCTGGACTCCACTCCAGCATACTTTGTAATGTGTTATGATTCAAAGAGCATTTTGATGCTGGCATCAAGTCTACTTTCGAGTAAAAATTAAACTGATATTGAAATGCACTGCATGTACGCACCACTGTTAAAATGTAAGGTTGTAGAGGAGAATTGTATATACGATGGGGCTTTAGACCTATTTGTTTCTTCGAGGACCTGAGCTTTAACAATTATTCCAACTATATGGAAATTGTCTGTAAACTTCATAATTTTTCTTTAAAAATTGTCTCTTAGATTAGAAAAGGCCACACTGCAAAAACTGTGGTGTTAACCTAACACCATGTGGTGTTTATATTGGGCGAGTGGTCCAATATAAAACACCCCATAGTGTTAATTTAACACTACAGATTTTGCAGTGGACTGGTTCAGAAACGAATCTTTTTTGACATGTTCGTGGAACTGCACCTAGTGCACAGTTTAATAGCTCATGGCAATTGCTAACATTTAAACAATGATGGTGGTTTGGTTTCTACTTTGACTGCATTTTCTCAATGTATGTTGCCCAGCAACCAAAATGATTCACACTGCAGTGCACCACCAATAGTTTTACAAGGGAACCGTTAATAGGCCATGGCCGAGTTCGGGCGGTCTGTTCTTAACACGAGTTCCCTGTTCTTGCGCCCGAACGGCGGGAACGCGACCCGCGAACATTGCACTCGGAACAAGATCACACACCACCTACCAGTCGGGGTTTACAAGAACATGACGTAATTTGACGCGATATAGAATACGACCAAAGATGGCGTATGATTTGGCGAAGCATGAAAGTCGGCGTAATGTTGCCTAAAATTCCCTTCCAAACGTTTTGAAAAAATAAAGCTTTTTCTGAACAAACTAGGGGGAAATGCAGTCTAAAATATTGTGCTTCCATTAAATTATTTTGCGTCTGAAATTCAGGTTTTTGAAACGAATGCTTGAATAACGTACATCGGCGCAGTCATTATATTTTGCGTGGTTACCAGCGATAGATGGCGCTCTTGGCTATCAGATGTTCTTTGGCGTTTGAACGGCCGAAACACAACGAAGACACGAGTTGTTCTTGAGCAAACAAGAACAACTCGCCCGAACTCAGCCCTAATGTTTTGCTTACCCCCTCTAAAACAACAGATCGATTGGACGCTTCCGGAAGGGGTAATCTTTAAAAAATATTATCTTATGGGTCAATAAAGAAGATAAAATATAGAAACCTATGATGGCAGAGTGGTGCAGTAAATTTAAGTTTTAAGGGCTTTTGAGAATAGCCTTAGGAGTAGTCGTGGTTTAAGACGTCGTTGTTGTATCATTCTGTCGTACGCGAACAACAGACGCAAGAGGGCGCTATCATCGACGAACAGCTATCACACCAACCCCACCACTTCTGTGTAACCCTTCACATAGAGTGGCTTTTGGCCTTCCATTGGGTGACCGCGTATGTTTTCTCCGCCAACTTAGTTTTGCTCATTGTGCAGATCTACAGTTTACCCTTTGCGTTGTACAAGTGACGTCAGATCAGTTTCTTTTTTAAGCAATGAGGTGGTTATTTGCGTTTGAATAGGCATAAATGGTGTTGCGTAAATGAATTGCATATATTAGACCTTTACAAGCAGTGATATTCGTTGATTTCCTCTGTTGCTGTCCTACTTTTCATGAGATTCTTTGGAGCGGGGTTTTTACAAGAATGCGAATCCCATGGAAGTGAAGCTAACGACCAACTTGAAACCTTCCTGGTGGTTATTAGTGTGCAATATTTTTTGGGGGTCAGATTCACGAGTTCAAACCCGATGTAGGTTGTGCTTCGATTCTGTAGCTGCAATTGATTAACTGAACCAGCGATCCCGGTGATTTTCGAAGAGTGCATAATTCAATAGCTTTTAATCATATCGATACCAATCACTATAGAAATATGCCAAGAATCGATACTATCTACTTCCGACTTTACCTGACAATGTTACAAAGAAATCAATAAATATTACTTTAAAAAAAACTTTGCACACCTGATTTTATGATGTGTGTCTTAGGAAACTTCTTGTGCACATATAATGGGGTACATCTGACAGAAAACCCCGGAAGAGATAATTTGAATGGTTCGTATTGTCATAGCGTTTGTACAGTATTTTGGCAACACGTCTAGTAGCAGCCCGATGTAAGACTTCTCACAGACATTATTATCAATGGCTACGGCTCTTCACCGTAGCCTGTCAATGGCCAAATTCGAAGCCGTAGCCACAACAGATCCGATCCAGGCAACGGCTTATACTGTGCGACTGCAGCATAACCAGCCTGTGAATAAACTAAACTGATACACCCGCAATCCTGACAATAGGCCTTTGCGGTATTGAAACTACGCGAAGCTTGACACAAACTGACGGTTTCCGTGGTTATAAACGAATCCAGAATTGACGAAAATAGCACCGATCTGCGCACTCCAGGGTTTGAAAGCGGGGATCTCCGTGTTAACTAAACAACTTACTATGCTGAACGTGCGCTACGCTGCCGTTTATAGCTTGATCATTCATGAATAAATTGTTTAATAGCATTGTGCTTGATTAGCACTGAGCGCCTCGCTTTCGACCCGGAAGTGCACATACAGGGCTAATATGAAATTCGCCTATAAAGTCAGCGGTTACTTCGGGAAAACAAATAATGTGAGATACCGAAAACGTCTATTGAATGTATTCGGACTGTCTTTAAGATTTATTTTTGCTTTGATGTCGCAATACTTATCTTTGCCAAGTCAAACGAGGGCGCCCCAAACTCTACAAAGCATCAGCAAGAGAGTATATGCGCTGGGCAGTATGCACGATACCTCGGGTTGGTGTAGATTTTTTTTGTAGCAAAGCATGTATTATCAGTAGCTGAAAACCACGGAAGTATTATTAATAACCTGGACCCGTAAGTTCATAAGACACAGCTGTTAAGACTAATGAAGCCAGTAGTGAACGGTAATTAACATGTACTATTTAGAACGAGGATGAAACAAGGATGTCAGTAAACCACGGGAACAAGGTTGTCATACGTATTGTTTTTGGCACGGTAAGATGGATTCAACTGGGCTTCAACTTCACGGACGTATTGCGAGCTCCAAGTTTACGTACGGACGTAGGTGACGTCGGTGCTGAAAACGTCGATGACAAAATACAGTTGTGCGCCCTCTGTTGTTGTTTGGATCGAATAATTGCTACCCAATCTTCAACATCCCGTGCGCATGGGCACAAATCTTGTAGTGCATGGGTGTGTAGTGGATACCGGCTGCGTGCCCTTAGCAACCAGAGAAGAAAAACCACATCAAGATGCTTGCCAGCTCAGTGGTAGGTCTAAACCGATAAAATTTCATCTTCTGTTTATTTTGGTTGTTGTAAAATACAACTTCAGAAGAAACTTATGATGTCCCACAAGACATATTGTTCCGGATCTTAAACCTCTTGCCGAACACTGTTGTTCTAAAAAGTGCCGACGGTGACGGGTCGTGTTCTGTACTCGAATGAAACTGAACAAGCCTTGTTCCTCTAGCTATTACGGAAATCAACAAACCACATGGGGATAGTGTTTCGACGGCCGGACAAGCTAAACAGGTTGTTTCGTTATTCAGGCGATCAATCTGAGAATCAGGCTCGATTGTAGAATCATGTAACATCATAGAAAAAACCAAGTTTTTCGTTTCTTTGTCGAGGTAGGGCCAAAAATGACCAACAAGTTTGTAAGCATTCCCTCTAATTTTATGTTGCCATCACACCGTGTATAAGGTTTAATTTCTTGTGAGTCAAAAAAATTATCTAAAAAAAAAAGCTTTTTGAAACGGGTAGTGATAAAATTACTGGCATGAACTGGCGTGTTATTCCACTATTTTTGTTTAATGTTGAGTACGAGTAGCCTTGTAGTTCGCCATGTACGGAATTGTAGAAGGGCCACGTCAAAAGAAAATCAACTAGCAGACTATAATTGCAGCGGCGAGTTACTATCTCGCCGCGGCGAGTTACGACTCGGTATGAGCCTGCATTTTTGTTGCGCAGGATATTTTCTTTTACGACCCACCCACCAAAACTTACAGAACACCGAGAGTCGATTCGCGTGGCGAGATAGTAATTCACCGCGGTGAGATCGTAACTCGCCGTAAGTGACCTCGATGAGATTGCAACTCACCGTAAGTGACCTCGATGAGATTGCAACTCACCGTAAGTGACCTCGATGAGATCGTAACTCGCCGTAAGTGACCGCGACGAGAGAGTAACTCACCACGACGAGATAGTAACTCCCCGCGGTGAGATTGTGACTCGCTTTAACTCGCCGTATAGCGCGCGGCGAGATATATAAACTCACCGCGGTTAGATAGTAACTCATCGCGGTGAGATCGTGACTCACCGTAACTCGCCGTATAGCGAGAAACTTACTGCGGCGAGATACTAATGTCAGCCCCTGTTAAAATTCCCCCTTACTGCCATTTTAACACTTGGTCCGACAGGAAAAGTTCCCACGATTTCGAAGCATGGTCCACCTCTATGTTCCAGTAAATTTAATTAGCACCCAGTAGCAGATTTTACCCCTAAGTTGACCAAGTCCATATGTGGCTAAGACGACCCCTTTGTCTCAACACAGATAAGTAATTGACCAGATGGGGATGTGGCCAGAGAACCCAGCCAACATGGCTACATTTTATGCCACTGGCTAAAACTGTTATGGCTGTCTGCCATTTTATGACCATGTCTAACACGTGTAGTCAGTAACTTTCTGATTGGCCACTCTCCATCCCAAGGTGGAATATCTGCCTGGTTTCATAATTTTGACCAATGAGATTGTTCCACCGAAATGGGCAGAGCGCGTGGTCAAGGAATAATATTCCCCCCCCCCCGATCGCCGGATTCTCCTCAGAAAGCGATTAAGACCTCTGGTGAGAAGGCTGTTCAGATTGAGTGCCCGTTTACACTATTGGGAACGTTGTACTTTCCGTAAAGTCGTTTCTAATGATAGCCATTCTCACCCTCACCATTGTGCTCTGCTGATACAGGTAAGCCTATTTTCATTGTATAAAAGAAGTTTGTATTTCCTATTACCATTTGACTTATGTGCAGGACACTTTGTATTTTGAATTATGTTGACTCGGTTTGAGACAATCTCAAGATGGGTGGAACAACCCCAATATGAGTATATTGAGTCAGCATTCGTTTGCCTTCAGCTATTAACCTTTTTTGCCTTGTACCCTGTATTTACTTGTATTATATTGCTGATATTTGGTCGACTCTTGATCGATGTCACTTTTGCTGTTATTTATTGACCGAAATTATCATGTTCGGTTTTGTATTTCATTGATTTCCCGATAGTATTGGAAGATCCATTTGTGATTGCCGATTACCATTCTTTTATGACTGCAGTATTCACTTAAATCGGTCACTATACTCTCAGTCCGTGTACAATTATATTTTCCTCTTGGTTGATTTCCGATTACTTTGAATATTCTTGTTGCATACTTTTTTATATGATACCTCGTGGCCTAAAACTTCGATCATTCGTATGACATGACCAATAATTCATACATGCACGTTTTTCCGTAAATTAACTGGTCTTGTTCACGAGATTTCCAATATTTTGATTGTCTTCCAAATTGTGTGTGTATAGGCCTACACATTACCTTCCTTTTCTGTTATGTCCCGTGACATCCTGCTGACTATTAATTGTGTACAGCGAGTGTGTACAAACCACATGGAACTTGCCCCAGGATGACCTTGAGTAAGGTTACCGCAATGCGCTATAGGCCAACACAATTGTTTTTTTTCGCTAAGTCAATTATTCCCTGATGTTTTGATTAGCATTTTATGGTATTTACCACTGTGCGGAGTACTGATTGTGGTTATCATGTTCTGGGTGAACTTTCGATCAATGTATAGTTAGCTGAAAGTATCATTCCACTGAAAATGTGTTCTGGGCGAACATCCCAAAAGGATATGCAGTTTTACCTCTTTTCTTTGTTTGTAAGCATTCTTTTAAGCGTTTCAAATTTTAGTTAGAGATATTGTTTTTTAGTTTTTAGTTCTGTATACAAATATGTTGATCCTCGATAATTCAGGAAGCGATTAAGACCTCTGGTGAGAAGGCTGTTCAGATTGAGTGCCCGTTTACACTATTAGGAACGTTGTACTTTCCCTAAAGTCGTTTCTAATGATAGCCATTCTCACCCTCACCATTGTGCTCTGCTGATACAGAGAGTACTTTCCATATAGGTCATGCTTTGGGGAGCCGACCCGGTTCGCCTCCCCACACACCTGTCCCATTCCCCTGTTCGTGATATCATCGGAACTCGGTTTGTGTGCCTGAACCCTGATCTTCGGACTCGGAGCCACCCCCGTGTCAAGCCTCAGTCAAGTCCATCAAGCCACACCCAAGTTCTGATGCAAGCGCCAGAAAACCCAGCTAAGATCCATAACCTGTATTTATAATATGATGTATTTGCCATTTTGTTTCTAATTGAATTATCGTGTACCATATCAGTGCTAATCCTAACTGGATGAACCCTTGTTTATTTAGTAATTCCTGTGCCTATTCGATTCAAGGTACTTCTTAATTTTACATTTTTCGGATTGAGTTTATTGCTCATGGATGTAGTCAAATTTTAATTATTGTTTAGCGATTCAAGACATTCATTCAATTGGGATTACTCACTGATTTGGCTTCTGAACTGAACTGAACTGCACCATTTGATTTATTTCTTATCCTCAATTCTATTGTTGTATGCACTGTATATTTTTTGTGATGACCTTGGGGTGATGAATATTGAATTACAACATTTTATCCCGAGAAAGAGGATCAACGTAATAACTTGCTGTCCGTGTGGATTTATTTCTGAGCAAAGTTCCTTTAACAAAACTACGAACCTAGCAGGAACCCATTAAACGTTGGGACAACCTGTGACACTAACTTGCCGGAACTCACCGCGTCGAGATGGTAACTTATCGAGGCGAGAAAGTAAAATCGAGAGTGGCATGAATAAAAGGGAAATTTAAAACAATTCTGAGAGTTCTTATAAACGGAGAGCGAGTACTTTTCTTTCAAAGTGAGCACAAAATACGGGGTATACCCAAGTTTTTAAGGCCTTTGAACTATTTTGTTGGCCATGTCAGACCAGCGTGAGGTAAAACAAATTGATATTGTTACTTTATTGCCGAGAATACGAGTTCAGGTACATGGGAATATTATGCCATGAGTACATTTTTATGAGTACTGCAATACTAATATTTCACACCAAAAATACTTCCTTTTAGCTCCAATGACAGAATTTCTCCAACCTCTCTGAGATCTGTCGCACGGTGGCGCTGTGCATGTGATGGACTGACAGCAACAGCTAGCCGTAGATCGAGTTGCGACAACTTCTGACTTTGACTCGAAGAGGGCCGCTCATTGTGTATACAGTAATGCTAGCCACTGTTGTTTTTCCAATTGTCTATGTGCACGTACTGATGCATAATCCGCTATTTTGGGCCCCCATGTCATAACTCTCTATCTACGGCTTTGAGACACAGAATGGTTTTCGCGAGAAACAAAAATACTCGCAGCCAGTTATGTCTTTATTCAGTTTGTGCAGTGGAAATGTTGTTTCTTCATTAATTTTGAGAGGCTTATTGAGCACTTGCAATATGTTGTCAGTGTTATTAGTGGTTTCCAAGACCACAACTCCAGTTTACAGGTAATGATATATCCAGGATGTCAGAAATATTTATACAGATATACTTTACCTCTAAAGACTTAAGAAAAAAGGAAATTACATAATGGGCGTACCGCCTAAAAAGTTTGGCTTTTCATGGCCGTAGTGGCTATTTTATTTATTGTTTGATATTTTCAGAACAACAAATAACAAAGTCTGATTAATAAGACTCATTAAAAGGAACACAATATTGCCCAAGTAAGATAACCCAAAATGGCGTCCTCTACTTATATAAATGAAATATTTAGGTCGTTAATAGTTCTGGGATTACTGTTTTATCATGTAAATATTACATAGTGTAGGCCTAAACGTTTGTTGCTAAACTAACGTAAAAAATGATTTTCTTTTAAATTTCAATTTTAACATGTACGTACAAACTCGGTGATTTCGTAAGGAAAACCACAGGATTGTCCTCTTCGACTGCTCAAGAAGACAATCCTCGTATGATTTTGAAAATGTCAGAGGTTAAATTATAAATGTCGTATACCCAGACATAAAACCATTTAGTGGGGCTTTTACATATTGAACTACAAGAAAACCATCTTGGGATTGAGAACGGGAATGACAGCTTTAAACATTAAACTTCCGGAATCGAACTTGGTCCTTCTGTTTCACAGCTGGAAGTCATAATCGCACAATTAGAGCCCATCTCCGCCGAGAACGCCCATCATAAAATGTCGAAGCCAATACCAGAATCCCGCAGAGGGTACGTAACACCAAAAGGCTAGCCCCGACTACGTGATCTTCGCCTGTTTCAATCCGTCCACAAAGGGTATCTGGTATAACCCCAACAATTATTGAAGGAAAATGTGTCTTTCGTTCTATGTTCGAGGTCGTTTTATTTTCTTCTCTGTTTTAAGAGTTGTGAGATGGATTGGTACAGAAAACCGAGAGTGTGTCAAATGAATGATAGGCAGTTGAGGTTGCAGGCATACATCAAACATCAAAACAAAAATATAAAGGTGCAACAATTTAGAAATGTGTCAGTGGAGTGAAATTAACCCGCTCCCGGGCATGCGTGGTAACAGCGCGCTGGAATCAATTACGGATCGCGTGACCGCTTTTTCCAAAGTGACAAAACGTCACGTGCCGCGTACTCTCTGAATTGTTTTTCTGTCCCGCTCGCTGCCAACTACTGTTTCTGATTTCGGAGCTGAGGCCTGCCGAAATCTGACAGGCTGTCAAGAATTCTTGAGCCGGAGAAATTGTTTTCTCGTGACTAATTGCCGGATCAGGATAATGACGCCCAATTGCATGGCGCTGTGTCCGTGTAAACGCCGTTATTGTGCCGCGTTTTTGAAGAGCTCGTGGTGCGTGATATCGTATGCAGTGCACTTCGTCCGACGACGTCAGGTATATACATGCATATTAACGATGAGAGATTTGCGCGGGAAAATGTTTTCACAATAAATAATCAGAAATCGGTGCGAGTTAAACGTTGTTATTGTGGTTTGATTGACCTGGTAATCGGCATCTTAACCCGGCGGATAATGGCGTCACAAACTGTGTATAATTATATACTCGGCGTGTGAACTTAGCCGGGTGTTATTTCTTGACCTTTCCGGGGAAAGGTCAAATGATAGGGTCGAGTGACTCGGACGGAAACCCACACCAATCCCCCAACACTTCGCAGGCCATTACCCCATGCAAGAGGTGTCATCACCCGCAGCCGAGAAAGATTAACGAATTTCAAGCATTTGGCCCAGTAAAAATAACAAGAAACATCTTGGCCGCTTGACACGATTATTTCTTGAATGCCGTTAAGTGCAGAGAGAGACTGCGCTAGAACAGAAGGGATAGAGGGATGCTGGGGTAAAGCAGTACAGTGTGTGGTCTGCCAACAGACGGCTGTTCCCTGTACCGTTTGTCACATAGTGATAAGCATTGCCTTCGGATTTGGATAAGCTCTGAAGCTCGTAAGTTCCGGGTTTCGAATTATGAATGATTACAAGTATCTTTCACACACGAAGTACAGCAACTGAAGAAGCAAATTCCATTGATAAGTAACATTTCACATAACATGTATACGAGAGACTGTAATATCCCGTGGGATGCGTAAAATAACATTTCCTCTCCGATATTACAGATTTCTGTTTTGGTATTAAATTATTCATGGTCGATCCGTATATTATCAGTTAAATAAAGTGACAGCAGTGCGCAGATGTGTTCTTCCATGAGCCACAGGTGCAATTTTGAGGGAGCTGCTACACACACAAACCGAGGACAGGCTACCAGTCAAAATGACATGTAATAATAGCAATTGATTGTGACTCATTCTGCAGCTGATGTTTGCTTACCAGATTTGCTGAGCGGCATTTTTAGGCACACTTTTTTTTCTATTTATGACAACTTTGTCTTCATAGATCGACTTATCTCCCGATTAGTGGCCAATTTCACGGAGCTGTCAAGGCACACAAAAATTTCTTAGCATGAAAAGTCAGGATTACCAACCACATTTTCCTGTGACGTAAATTGCTTGTGACTGGTATTCGGCTGTTGTTTATTTAGCATGAAAATTAAATTTTTAATTGTTATTTAATTATTGTAAATGACATGCAATTCAGGTTTTTTACTGCTATGTGTCATGTTTTTTTTTTTAAATAAACCATAAATTTAAAATTTAATTTAAATGGAGATTGGGCTGGTAACCTGTTTTTAGTAAGCAATACTTTTTGTGTTAGCTTTTTGTGGTAAGCGGCGTCATGAGATTGACCCCTGGTGAGGAGTCATTTTAGATACCAAAGGTTATCTACAATGATATACAGTATTAATTGTCACGGAGTACAAACATGACTGACGTGTTGGGCCATGTTTAATTATTTTCCAAAACACAACTCCTGGCTTTCTTGGGCTGATAGCTTTGAATACAGTTGTATGAAGTCTGGACGCGATTTTCTTTTCTAGACAAGAATTGCGACATGCATATTCATGATAAGATACCTTACACAACGAGCATCGCACGAGGGCGCTAGATATAGTGACGTCATTCAGAAGCCGATTTGATTGAGCTGCACATGTTTTGGCTATATATTGGTACATATAGTTCGTTAGTCTTTCGAGCACAAGATCTGGTTTCGAATCCGCTATACCCTGTTTATTTTTCTCTTTGTTGTACTAATTGCGGTGTGGAGGATTATATTTCAAGAGAAAACAAGCGCGATAAGCTGTCCTGCAGCTCACATAGCCAAGTACACAGAAACACTCGGGCAATTCTTGAAAAGGAAAACAAAAATTCGCAGGCTTGACTGCCTGACGAGATAGATATCATGTCCAGTTTGCCAAACGCTAATGAATAAAACAGCCTTGTAATATTATTCGCGCACATGTATTGAGTAAATTAAAGGAAACATGCTTCTCAAACTGGCCGGATCACATTTTATTTCATAAACAAATTCATTTATATGTATTAAATGTGAAGTTTTAGTGTGATTATTAGACGCCCAAAAATTGACCCCCCCCCCCCCCCCCTTTTTTTGGAATTTGTTGAGACTCAAATTGAGGGCGCTGTTCGTGACGTAGACCGAGGCGCCGATATTCATGAATCGACTCGATAGTCTGGACCCGTAAATGGCGCATGTACATCGTATACACACTAGGTCTACACGTGCAATTTCGTAAGTTGCAACAACTAACATCGAACTTACCCTGATTTTTTCCCTTTTAGCGAAGGCTCCTCGGGGAATGGGCCGTTTAACTGCTTTCGCCTGTACCTTACACACATCTGGGAACTTTGTTAAGATGGCAGTGGACTTTAGCATATTTGTAATGGTCATCCCATGATTTGAAAATACCAGTATCGAAACACGACGGCTCAAAGTGGTCGCTACATAACGCTGAAAAGCTGCTGGGGCCGGACCACTTCGCTCTTGTCACCTTCACTTTCGCCGTCCAAATTCTCCGATATTTCGCATCAGTTGGAAATAAATGAAGGCTTACTCCATCCTTCGTTGTTTTGCTGCACCCAGCAGCCACACACCTTGTCGGCATGGCCGAAAAACACTATATTTTGCTTAGATTTTGGACGAAGAATTTTCGCCGTTCTGCACACACACACACGTACATGTACACTCAATGCATACGCGTGATGGGGCCGGCTCGTGCAGCAGAATCTGTAATGTGCCTCGATCTACGTGTCACAGGTTGTCCCAACGTTTAATGGGTTCCTGCTAGGTTCGTAGTTTTGTTAAAGGAACTTTGCTCAGAAATAAATCCACACGGACAGCAAGTTATTACGTTGATCCTCTTTCTCGGGATAAAATGTTGTAATTCAATATTCATCACCCCAAGGTCATCACAAAAAATATACAGTGCATACAACAATAGAATTGAGGATAAGAAATAAATCAAATGGTGCAGTTCAGTTCAGAAGCCAAATCAGTGAGTAATCCCAATTGAATGAATGTCTTGAATCGCTAAACAATAATTAAAATTTGACTACATCCATGAGCAATAAACTCAATCCGAAAAATGTAAAATAAAGAAGTACCTTGAATCGAATAGGCACAGGAATTACTAAATAAACAAGGGTTCATCCAGTTAGGATTAGCACTGATATGGTACACGGTAATTCAATTAGAAACAACATGGCAAATACATCATATTATAAATACAGGTTATGGATCTTAGCTGGGTTTTCTGGCGCTTGCATCAGAACTTGGGTGTGGCTTGATGGACTTGACTGAGGCTTGACACGGGGGTGGCTCCGAGTCCGAAGATCAGGGTTCAGGCACACAAACCGAGTTCCGATGATATCACGAACAGGGGAATGGGACAGGTGTGTGGGGAGGCGAACCGGGTCGGCTCCCCAAAGCATGACCTATATGGAAAGTACTCTCTGTATCAGCAGAGCACAATGGTGAGGGTGAGAATGGCTATCATTAGAAACGACTTTAGGGAAAGTACAACGTTCCTAATAGTGTAAACGGGCACTCAATCTGAACAGCCTTCTCACCAGAGGTCTTAATCGCTTTTTATTATCGAGGATCAACATATTTGTATACAGAACTAAAAAACAAAAAAGCAATATCTCTAACTAAAATTTGAAACGCTTAAAAGAATGCTTACAAACAAAGAAAAGAGGTAAAACTGCATATCTTTTTGGGATGTTCGCCCAGAACACATTTTCAGTGGAATGATACTTTCAGTATAACTATACATTGATCAAAAGTTCACCCAGAACATAACCACGGTCAGTACTCCGCACAGTGGTAAATACCATAAAATGCTAATCAAAACATCAGGGAATAATTGACTTGGCCAAAACCCAATTGTGTTGGCCTATAGCGCATTGCGGTAACCTTACTCAAGGTCATCCTGGGGCAAGTTCCATGTGGTTGGTACACACTCGCTGTACACAATTAATAGTCAGCAGGATGTCACGGGACATAACAGAAAAGGAAGGTAATGTGTAGGCCTATACACACACAATTTGGAAGACAATCAAAATATTGGAAATCTCGTGAACAAGACCAGTTAATTTACGGAAAAACGTGCATGTATGAATTATTGGTCATGTCATACGAATGATCGAAGTTTTAGGCCACGAGGTATCATATAAAAAAGTATGCAACAAGAATATTCAAAGTAATCGGAAATCAACCAAGAGGAAAATATAATTGTACACGGACTGAGAGTATAGTGACCGATTTAAGTGAATACTGCAGTCATAACAGAATGGTAATCGGCAATCACAAATGGATCTTCCAATACTATCGGGAAATCAATGATATACAAAACCGAACATGATAATTTCGGTCAATAAATAACAGCAAAAGTGACATCGATCAAGAGTCGACCAAATATCAGCAATATAATACAAGTAAATACAGGGTACAAGGCAAAAAAGGTTAATAGCTGAAGGCAAACGAATGCTGACTCAATATACTCATATTGGGGTTGTTCCACCCATCTTGAGATTGTCTCAAACCGAGTCAACATAATTCAAAATACAAAGTGTCCTGCACATAAGTCAAATGGTAATAGGAAATACAAACTTCTTTTATACAATGAAAATAGGCTTACCTGTATCAGCAGAGCACAATGGTGAGGGTGAGAATGGCTATCATTAGAAACGACTTTAGGGAAAGTACAACGTTCCTAATAGTGTAAACGGGCACTCAATCTGAACAGCCTTCTCACCAGAGGTCTTAATCGCTTTCTGAGGAGAATCCGGCGATCGGGGGGGGGGGGGGAATATTATTCCTTGACCACGCGCTCTGCCCATTTCGGTGGAACAATCTCATTGGTCAAAATTATGAAACCAGGCAGATATTCCACCTTGGGATGGAGAGCGGCCAATCAGAAAGTTACTGACTACACGTGTTAGACATGGTCATAAAATGGCAGACAGCCATAACAGTTTTAGCCAGTGGCATAAAATGTAGCCATGTTGGCTGGGTTCTCTGGCCACATCCCCATCTGGTCAATTACTTATCTGTGTTGAGACAAAGGGGTCGTCTTAGCCACATATGGACTTGGTCAACTTAGGGGTAAAATCTGCTACTGGGTGCTAATTAAATTTACTGGAACATAGAGGTGGACCATGCTTCGAAATCGTGGGAACTTTTCCTGTCGGACCAAGTGTTAAAATGGCAGTAAGGGGGAATTTTAACAGGGGCTGACATTCTCCCCTCCTTAAACCATGGCGTCCACGACATGGCCCATCACAGGCAGGTGATGTTTCCTATGTACACATAGCACTTAGAAGATTATTCGTTACTTCTAAGGCCTTCTGCTGCATAGCTAGGTGTTGCTCGAGTAATTTGGCTTTAGATGCCTCAAAACCATAATATTGAGGCGGCCTCCTGTTGCGCACAGGTCTAGAACTCACGGTTGGATCAGTGTCTGGTTCATCTGTGACGTCATCTGATGCTGGTACTTGGGGCTCAGGGTTCACTTCCTCCTTTGCCTCTTCGCCAATTTCATCGTCAAGGGGAGATGAATCGGGGGAAGAATTTGAAGCAGAACTTGAAGTATAATTGTCAGCTAATAAAATTATCTCTTCAGAGTTTGAGTCGTGTGAACCTTGGGCAGGTTCGCTGTGTTCTGATATGGACAATTCAATTGGCACATCATTGGTAGGGGGTATGGACTCTGCTGGGGCTACCGCAGGAACAAACGCTTGGGCTCCTGGGTTGAGGAAAATTGACCGTCGTGGGGCTGGTATTGGACGAAGAACATAAAAGTTGTCGTCTGAGATGTCAGAGTCCAGGGCGTCGGCCATATCATCCACAGGGTCGGGAAGTGGCCGTCTCACAGGGCGTTTGCGCCGAGGCTTAGGCTGGGGTCGCACCTCCTCAACGGGTGTCCCATCATCTGAGGGGAGGAATCCACATGGAAGTAACATGTTACGATGGAGAGTCCTACTTGGGCCATCGTCAGTAGTCGGGCTAACTAAATAGACGGGCATGTCGGGGCTCACTCTCCGTGTCACTCGGTAGACAATCTTGCTCCAGCGGTCGGAAAGTTTGTGTTTCCCTTTAAGGCCGACATTTCTGACGAGAACTCGGTCCCCTTCCTGGAGTGCATTGTCCCGTACTGCCTTGTCGTATCTGGCCTTGTACCGCTGTGCTGTCTTCTCCATGACGGCCGAAGCGAGTTCATGGGCTCGCCGGAGTCTCTCCTTCAAACCGACAACGTATTGGCCGTGGGTTTCCCCACTCTGTTGCCCGGGCAACCCAAACTGGACGTCAATGGGCAGGCGGGGTTCACGGCCAAACATTAAGAAATACGGAGAGACACCAGTGGACGCATGTTTGGTACAATTATAGGCGTGCACCAAGGGGCCAACATGGAGTCTCCACTTCTTCTTCTGTTCATCCTCAAGGGTGCCAAGCATGCTGAGCAGCGTCTGGTTAAAACGCTCACACTGGCCGTTCCCTTGAGGATGATAGGGCGTGGTCCTGGTCTTTTTGATCCCAGAGACAACACACAACTCTTTGATGAGTCGCGACTCGAAATCTCGCCCTTGGTCAGAGTGTAGCCGTTCCGGGAACCCATAGTGGATGAAGTAGTTTTCCCACAACACCTTGGCTACGGTACGCGATGTCTGGTTCTTCGTTGGGAAAGCCTGGGCATAGCGCGTAAAATGGTCGGTTACAACCAGGATGTCCTTGGTGTTGCTGTCGTCCGGCTCCAAACTCACGAAGTCAATACATACTAATTGCATTGGTGCATTAGTTTGGATAGATACTAATAGGGAGATGAACTCGGGGGGTACGGCTTGTGGTGAGTCTGTAAGACTTTCTACGAGAGGCGGCTCGTCATCGTGGTTAGTGGCTGTTGCTTCATGTGCCAGCATGCTAACACTGTGCCGTTGGCAAATAGCTTGGAACACATCTCGGGAGCAGATACCGTCCTCGCTATTCATACGCTCGCGGAGTTGAGAGATCTTCCTCTCTGTCTCTACCGACTCATCATCCACTGTTGGGGGTGGCTGGGGTCTCCTTGACAACCCGTCCGCATCAGCATTCTTGTTGCCAGGCCGATACTTGACAACGAAATCAAAGTTGGCGAGGGCAGCTAGCCAACGGTGGCCTGTGGCATCGAGCTTGGCGGTGGTCAATATATATGTTAGGGGGTTGTTGTCGGTGAGAACTGTAAACGAGCCGCCATACAGATAATCACGAAATTTCTCCGTTACGGCCCACTTCAACGCTAAAAACTCCCATTTGTAGGCTGGGTAATTTAACTCACTCTTGGACAACCCGCGGCTAGCGTATGCAATGACATGAGGTTTGCCATCTTTTCCTTCCTGATAGAGGGCGGCGCCGAGACCAGTCCCACTCGCATCGGTGTGGAGCATGAAGGGTTTCTGATAATCAACAAAACCTAACACGGGTGCAGTCGTTAACTTCTGTGTGATGGTCTCAAATGACGCCTGGCACGCCGAGGTCCACAGTTCACCGAAGGGCTCGTTGGGACTGCGAAGTTTAACTCGGTGTTTCCTCTTCGTTGTCTTGCCACGATGCCGCTTCGTCAAGTCACAACCCGCAGTTAACTCGTTTAGGGGCCTGGCAATTGACGAATAATTCTCCACAAAACGGCGGTAGTAACCAGTGAACCCTAGAAATGATTTCAACTCCCGTGCTGTATTGGGGACAGGCCACGACCTAACTGCATCTATCTTGCAGGGGTCGGTACTCACACCTTCAGCAGAAATGACATGACCAAGACACTTTACCGACGACTGGAAGAACTTGCATTTTGACGGGCTAAGTTTTAGCCCGTACCGACGGAGACGCTCCAATACTCCAAGTAGACGCTCTTCATGTTCTTCTGCGGTTTTGGCAAAGACAATGATGTCATCGAGGTAAACAAAAACACCATTGTGATGGAGATCGCCCATACACTTCTCCATGAGGCGCTGGAAAGTGGCCGGTGCATTAGTGATACCCTGCGGCATACGGTTAAACTCGTAAAAGCCCAGAGGGCACCAGAAAGCCGTCTTGTGCTTGTCCTCTTCTGCCAACTCAATCTGATAGTAGCCTGACTTCAAATCGAGGCAAGAGAACCATGACGCACCATTCATAGCGTGGAGGGTGTCTTCTATTTTGGGGATGGAATATTGGTCACGCACAGTTCGAGTGTTGAGTTTTCTATAATCTATGCAAAGACGGAGGTCGCCATTCTTCTTCCTCACAAGAACAATAGGAGAGGCAAACTGGCTTTCCGAGTCGCGTATGATGCCTTTACCTTGAAGATCTTTCAAGTGTTGCCTGGCATCGGCATAGTCGGCAGGAGGAATACGGCGACAATTTTCCCAGAAAGGTGTCTCGTCAGTCAGTCGGATCTTGTGTTTCACTGACGCAGTACAGCCGATGTCTAAGTCGTTTTGAGAAAAGACATCGACACGGCGGCGCAAGAGTGCTGTGATCCGACTGATATCTTCTTCAGGGAGGGGTGACCCTTCAAAATTAAACTCAACACTCTCGCCAGCGGGACCGGACTGACTGAAATTAGGGGTAGATGGAGACTCCTCCTCTGAGGGGAACGGAAGTTTTTCAGCTATGTCTGAGACAGAGGCAAGTTGACAACGTGCGGGGACCGTGATACTTTGAAATGACGAATTAGCCAGAACTACTTTAGTTTTCACTCTCCTCCCTGCAGATAACTCGACCAGGCTGTTTCTCACAGTGATGCCATTCGGGAGCTGAGCCGAATTTCCCTGCTCGACGAGAACTTCACGTCTGGACCGGGGATGGTTGTGAACCTGACCTGTCACGTGCACTTCTTCACCTGGCCCGATGGTAACAGCCCTGACGGATTTTATGGTACTCGAATTACCAGTAGACGGAGAAGTCAGACAACACTTATATGCCGTCTCCCATACACGGTCGACCGAGAGTTTCCCAATGAATTTCTTTCCAGCCTTTTCCTCACATGCCCGCAACATGCCGCGCACGACACTGGTGTTAGTGCCAACAAGCAAGGGGACATCATCCATTCCTTGCCGATTAGGGCACACAAGGGCTAGGGTCGTGACCTCCTGTTGTGTTCCTGCGGAGCTGGCCGGAAACTTGAGGTTCAACTCGATGTAGCCCTGGTATGGCACCGGTTTTCCAGCCGCACCTATCACCGCGAGGTGTGACAGGGGTCGTAGCTGACGATGAGGCAGATGGCGGGCGTGAAAACCTGCAGATACACAAGTGACCTGTGACCCAGTATCAAGGAGACACTTGGAGGCGTGTCCATCGATGAAGACAGGGGTAATGGGCTGTTCACCGACGACACCCGGGGGGACATCGCTGACGTACTTGGAAGAAGAACCTTGATAATGTATCTCAGCACTTGTGTGTTTCACTGGACCCATTGGGCGGTTTGGGGCGGTTGTCGGATCCACTACAGCTGCCCGCTGTCGTTTCCCGACTTCTTTCCACTCACATCTCTCGCCTGTCGAGCCATCATCTTTTGCTGGACTAGGGGGGCGTTCTTCTGGGCCTCACAAGAGTCCATCCGGTGACCGTCCTCGCCACAGTTGTAGCAGAAGATTACGGCACGCTGACGAGGACGGGGCATGGCAGTTGAAGAAGACTGACGGTGCGGGGATCCTTGCCCTTTGAAGAAACCGTCCAAACGCCTGTGGAGGCGGTCTACAGCCTGGCGCAACTCTTCAATCTCATTGGGTGTATCAGGGCCCACAGCTGAAGTGGGATGGGCAGATACGGCCTGTATCATAACTTTCTTCGAAGGAGACTTCCGCGACGTGGTCCTCCGTCTATCTGACTTCTCTTCTAGCCTTTCCTCGGTAACCCGAACGTCACGGAGCAGCTCCAGTATGGTGGGCGGGTCATTCTTCTTCGCCTGCAGCTGGAGTGTATGAAGGAGTGGGTCATTGAAGAGGCAACCGCGTTGGAACTGGCTACATAGGATCGCATGGCTGCTCTCCTGCGTCACACCACTCGCCTCAACTACTCTCGTCAGCATCGTGTGAAGGCGCAAAAGGTACTCCGATGCCTTCTCCCCCTCACGCTGATACTCGCAACGAAACGTGGTCAACAGTTCATCCCCATCTGCGGTAGAGCCATAAGCCTTCCCCAAACAGTCCAAATACTCTGTGGCCGACCCAGACTCGCCGACAGCCCAGGCCACATCCAAGGCTGGAGGAACTAAGGACTCGGTGACCCTGCTCTTCTTCTCGGCCTCTGAGATGGTCTCATCCTTGAGAAGTTGCCTTGCAAGCCGCCGCCAGTTCTCAAAGTCGAGTTCGCCAGCGGGGATAGGTGTCCGACCGGAGAACAATCGTAACCGTCTGTACGATCTGCTGGCAGACTGTTTTTCCACGACATGGACAATGGCGGGTTTAGGAGGGGAAGAAGAATCGATCTCTGGGGGGTCTAGGCTAAGGGATCCCTTAAGGTCCTCTAAGGTCATATCATGTGAGGACAAAAAATCCTTAAGGGCCTCATTGAACTCCATTGTGCTCAGCTGGTACAGGTCAAAGGTTATTACAATGATAACACAATAATACACACTGCAATTGCAATAAATTGCAACAACAAAATGTGGAAAAATTACAAGCACAATGAAAACAAACGGGTTAAATCATAACACAAATAAAGCAAATTCAAAGAATCAACAATGTTATTATCAACAACAAAGAATAAGGATCAACATACCGTGAGCTTCCGCTAATTGATTTTGGAATTTCCCTTCCGTCACCAAAAAATAAAAAAAAACCGAGCGTACATAAAAATCAACCAAATAGCAAAGGAAATCAACAAGGGAAATAGAATTGAAAATTGAGCAAATCCGGGCGGTGCCTCCAAATTTATGTCACAGGTTGTCCCAACGTTTAATGGGTTCCTGCTAGGTTCGTAGTTTTGTTAAAAGAACTTTGCTCAGAAATAAATCCACACGGACAGCAAGTTATTACGTTGATCCTCTTTCTCGGGATAAAATGTTGTAATTCAATATTCATCACCCCAAGGTCATCACAAAAAATATACAGTGCATACAACAATAGAATTGAGGATAAGAAATAAATCAAATGGTGCAGTTCAGTTCAGAAGCCAAATCAGTGAGTAATCCCAATTGAATGAATGTCTTGAATCGCTAAACAATAATTAAAATTTGACTACATCCATGAGCAATAAACTCAATCCGAAAAATGTAAAATAAAGAAGTACCTTGAATCGAATAGGCACAGGAATTACTAAATAAACAAGGGTTCATCCAGTTAGGATTAGCACTGATATGGTACACGGTAATTCAATTAGAAACAAAATGGCAAATACATCATATTATAAATACAGGTTATGGATCTTAGCTGGGTTTTCTGGCGCTTGCATCAGAACTTGGGTGTGGCTTGATGGACTTGACTGAGGCTTGACACGGGGGTGGCTCCGAGTCCGAAGATCAGGGTTCAGGCACACAAACCGAGTTCCGATGATATCACGAACAGGGGAATGGGACAGGTGTGTGGGGAGGCGAACCGGGTCGGCTCCCCAAAGCATGACCTATATGGAAAGTACTCTCTGTATCAGCAGAGCACAATGGTGAGGGTGAGAATGGCTATCATTAGAAACGACTTTAGGGAAAGTACAACGTTCCTAATAGTGTAAACGGGCACTCAATCTGAACAGCCTTCTCACCAGAGGTCTTAATCGCTTTCTATTATCGAGGATCAACATATTTGTATACAGAACTAAAAAACAAAAAAGCAATATCTCTAACTAAAATTTGAAACGCTTAAAAGAATGCTTACAAACAAAGAAAAGAGGTAAAACTGCATATCTTTTGGGGATGTTCGCCCAGAACACATTTTCAGTGGAATGATACTTTCAGTATAACTATACATTGATCAAAAGTTCACCCAGAACATGATAACCACGGTCAGTACTCCGCACAGTGGTAAATACCATAAAATGCTAATCAAAACATCAGGGAATAATTGACTTGGCCAAAACCCAATTGTGTTGGCCTATAGCGCATTGCGGTAACCTTACTCAAGGTCATCCTGGGGCAAGTTCCATGTGGTTGGTACACACTCGCTGTACACAATTAATAGTCAGCAGGATGTCACGGGACATAACAGAAAAGGAAGGTAATGTGTAGGCCTATACACACACAATTTGGAAGACAATCAAAATATTGGAAATCTCGTGAACAAGACCAGTTAATTTACGGAAAAACGTGCATGTATGAATTATTGGTCATGTCATACGAATGATCGAAGTTTTAGGCCACGAGGTATCATATAAAAAAGTATGCAACAAGAATATTCAAAGTAATCGGAAATCAACCAAGAGGAAAATATAATTGTACACGGACTGAGAGTATAGTGACCGATTTAAGTGAATACTGCAGTCATAACAGAATGGTAATCGGCAATCACAAATGGATCTTCCAATACTATCGGGAAATCAATGATATACAAAACCGAACATGATAATTTCGGTCAATAAATAACAGCAAAAGTGACATCGATCAAGAGTCGACCAAATATCAGCAATATAATACAAGTAAATACAGGGTACAAGGCAAAAAAGGTTAATAGCTGAAGGCAAACGAATGCTGACTCAATATACTCATATTGGGGTTGCTCCACCCATCTTGAGATTGTCTCAAACCGAGTCAACATAATTCAAAATACAAAGTGTCCTGCACATAAGTCAAATGGTAATAGGAAATACAAACTTCTTTTATACAATGAAAATAGGCTTACCTGTATCAGCAGAGCACAATGGTGAGGGTGAGAATGGCTATCATTAGAAACGACTTTAGGGAAAGTACAACGTTCCTAATAGTGTAAACGGGCACTCAATCTGAACAGCCTTCTCACCAGAGGTCTTAATCGCTTTCTGAGGAGAATCCGGCGATCGGGGGGGGGGGGGGGGGGGGGGGGAATATTATTCCTTGACCACGCGCTCTGCCCATTTCGGTGGAACAATCTCATTGGTCAAAATTATGAAACCAGGCAGATATTCCACCTTGGGATGGAGAGCGGCCAATCAGAAAGTTACTGACTACACGTGTTAGACATGGTCATAAAATGGCAGACAGCCATAACAGTTTTAGCCAGTGGCATAAAATGTAGCCATGTTGGCTGGGTTCTCTGGCCACATCCCCATCTGGTCAATTACTTATCTGTGTTGAGACAAAGGGGTCGTCTTAGCCACATATGGACTTGGTCAACTTAGGGGTAAAATCTGCTACTGGGTGCTAATTAAATTTACTGGAACATAGAGGTGGACCATGCTTCGAAATCGTGGGAACTTTTCCTGTCGGACCAAGTGTTAAAATGGCAGTAAGGGGGAATTTTAACAGGGGCTGACATACGTCACACACTTATGTTAATGAGGGTCCCACTCAGGGGGCGGAGTAGCTTGGACAAACATTTTCTATTTTTTTCTTCTCATATTTAATCTGGGAAATAATTGCCTCTGGACACAAAATATCATTGTCAAGATAATACTTTGTTTTAAGCAGGAATAATGCAATATAAATCCTAAATCATGTTTCCTTTAAGTCAATAACTCATTATTTAAACAAAAATAATTTTTCATTTGCAATGAAAGAGGCCAAGCGTACATTTCTCCGATTATACAACCACGAACATCAATTAACCCCTTGTGTCCGGCTGTTATGGGGTGCTATAGAGTACCGAAATGATGACGTCAATAAATGCAATGTTTGGAACCAGAATACATTCTAAACTGCATGTGTTTGGAACAATTGCCGCGGCAACTGACGTCAGACTTCGGTACTCTATGCCAAGAATGGGCTGTGCAGCCAAGCGTAAACGCGAACAATGCACCACATTGAATAGAGTGGTCCTGTTCATCGCACTTTGAGCCCCCCCCCCACCTTTTGTGTGAATGAAAACTTTGTTTGAAAAAAATCCATCTATTCATTACACTTCCATTCAAGAACAATATACTTGAAATGTGAATGGATTAAGTACGCGCAGGAATGGGCGTCTAGACGACAACCGGCCAGATTTGTTTCAATATATATCGCTATATATCGCCGTCGTCCTATTCAAGAGATGTAATAGCCTAGTATAGTTAAAGTTATAATAAAAAAGAAAATGGGAGACATGCAGTGGTTCCAGGCGCGGATCAAGGGGGGGGGGGGGGTGATTGGGGGTAGAAACCCCCCTCCCCCCTGCTCGTTTCCCCCTGCTCTTCTTTTGTTGTTGCTTGTAGGGGCCTATACGCCTTGCAAATACAGGTCTTATTTTGCCTATGGGTGAGAACAAAACAGAGGTTAAATGGCGCCACCAACGGTGAAAAAGTGTATCACCCCCCCCCCCCCCCCCCCCCCCCCCCCCCACCCCCGCTTGTAAATTTTTTTCGCAGGCGGAACATTTTGGGAGTCACTTTTCTGGGCAAATTTCAGAAACCCCCCCCCCCTGCAAAAATTCCTGGATCCGCCCCTGGGTTCTTTGCTCTTCTGCCACCTACTGGTGACCCAGGTTCGATTCCCGTCTAGGCGCACTATATTCAGTCCCTGTCTGATAATTTTTAGTTTCCCCAGTGATAATTGTTCCCGGTGTTTTTCTTCTCACAACTGAACTGAAAATTCCTACAGGCTTGTCTTCTTTCAGTTAAAAGCTGAAGTGACTTGAGGGAGACCAGTGCTAATGCAATGATCAGACTACCTAGGATGAACAAGAAGTTAAGTTCTAAAAAAATGCAACTTCGGTAAAAAGTATAGTCTAGCCAATTCCTGAATCCGAATCAGCCGTCGGGTGGAAATCTATATTGAAAGGGTTGCCGTTTGATGTTGGTAAAACAGCAATTGTGCCAAATCGCTGAGTGAGCGCTCGTCATTACGGCGTTATTGAGAGAATTCTGTTTATTTACTCTGTCACTGCAAAAGGACGAATGGGGATTTTTTTTTCTTCAGTCGACTAGCTTCTCTGAAATCCCCCCCCCCCCCCCCCCACTCACTCTCTCAGACCGGCAAGCCTCATGTTTGAGCTTGGGTATCGAATGTTAGTGCCGCGGCCGGCCAGAGCCCGAGCCACTTACCGAGACGGACCTTAAGTGATTTGTCGCAAATGTCAGCGCGCGCCACTCGAGAAGTCAGCCTAGCTTGAGAACCGTTGCCTCCCATTCCACTCGGCTTGTCACTGCCTTCCATTAGCATTCACATGAGAGCTATTCATACATCCCCTGCCCGACCAGGAGACGTGCAAACTACACTTGTCATTGGACAAGCCGGCAGCATACACGGCCTCCTTCCCCCCGGGGTTAGCGCAGAGCGGGAAAGTTGTTGCAATTTAAGATCAATGTTATTAAAGTTAATGTCTCCGTACAAAAAGAGGAGTTGGAATGTGAATTGCTGAGAGTAAACATTTGTCTGGTCAGGAATAGCTTCCCAACCCACGTGCCATCTGATCATGCTTCTAAGTCTTTTATGATCTTGTTAAGTGTCCGGTACGTGAGACGATAGACGACGTAGGTAGATTTAGAGTAAACATCGGTGTTCCCCTTATTATTATATAGGCCTACAACAAAAATCTCTGAATTGTGCTTCTCCCAAGAGAGCAAATATCTTGAATCTTGAGTAATCAGTTCGAATGACAGCGTGCATCATCATTCCATTTGTAGGTGATCAGAATGAAGATTCATTTCAGGACGGCGAGTTTGAGAACCTTTTAAGGTTCGCGAGTCGTATCGTTTACGCGGGGATTAAGAGAGTGAAGTTTTTCCTAGCTTGCGATTATCAAAACAGCTCGCGTTCGCTACGGCCCCGGCCCTCCTCGAAGTCGGGGCTCGAGCGCGCGCGGACCGGCGATGTTTTAGGGACGGGGGCTGAGTCGGCGGTTCATTAGCAAGCGAAACCCACTCCGTGCTTGACCCAGGGATATCATGGTTTCCTGCCGCGCTGATCTGCAATTCAGTCCGGGATCGTTCCCCCCGCGCGCGGTGCCGAGTTCTTCATCTGAAAAACTTTACTCCTTGTTCTCTAGCGAATTGAAGACACGCCGCGAGTTTTTTCTTTTGAGTCAGCGCTATTCCAGTAGAACACGGAGATTCTATGTGATGTGCATTGCTTGTGACTTCCCAGTCAATTGTGCTTAGCACACATTAAAATATGTTAAGCAATATTCTCTACATCGTTGTAGATAAAAAAAATAATACTTTTTCGAGATCTCAATTTGTCGCATATTCAGGCATAGAAAGAGTTGTAATTATTGCACGAACAAGTTGTAGGCCTAAAATGGCTTTAAAGGTTCATTTAATACATTAAACCTTTGCCTCCTTTCATTCGCCTTAATGGCAGTGCAGTTTAATAAAGTTGTTCTCCCCAATTTAATTGTTCCTTTTAAAAAAAAAGGGGGATTTTAATTAATCACGCATATATAGAAAGCTCATAATATCCCGTAGCCATGCATGCTGCAAACAAGGGAAGACGGTGCATGTCGAGATGGGGACAGATATGCAGCTCACTCCCAGATGCACTGGGTGGGCGAGCCTAAAATACATTACCGGTATTACAGCTCGCTGCAGTATATACATATATACTACTTGTTCGCCATCCTTGTGCTGACGGTGCATGAAATGATTCATGGTTCACTATCACATTATACAAGTGGCTTTCTCCGGTAGCTTAATCAATAACGATTCTGTATATATTTGCTGAAGGCTTACGTATGGAAACGAACGTAGCTTCATTAAGTCAAGACCGAGCATGGCAAATTGGATTCATTTTTGGGGGTGAAAGTCAATTTGAATATTTTGTTTTAATATCGTTAAGTGGTGAAATATTATACTCTGTCCCCTGTTTTTAATAGCGTTTCATGCATAATTCTTTTAACTTGTTTTCGGTATTTTTGCTCCGGATTTCAACATTTCAGACAGAGTTATAATCAAGTCAATCACAAGTCAGATCACAAGCTACAGGGGATTAACAATGACAAATGAGGAATGCTTTTGTTATGGCTTGAGACCAGACTTGCGATAAGTGACTTGGACTTATGATGACTTGACTACAACTCTGGTTTCAGGCTTAAGACTATACTATACATACATTAAATCTGTTTGCTTCAGTGAGTCAAAATTTGGCACTCAATACACAGTGAATGGTATATTATCAAAAAAGTCATCACCGCACTCCAAGCTAATCCTGGTTCCATGCACAAGCAGTAACTAGAGGAGCTAATGATCTGAGGCACTTGCTAAAAATTAAATGCTCTCATTAACTATCTCAAGTGCCTCAATTACAAGGTTTTACTTACCGCTGGCCTACATGTTTTGATTATTTGTTTTAGATTGTATAGGACAAGTGAGTGGAAGGTCACGTTTTCTTTTCTCTCATGCGCTGACCTTGATTAGCCAAAATGTCCCGAGTGTTAAGGCGTACACGATTATCGTCTTTTTGGTTCAACACGTGTACCGTCAAGCAAAATCTGCAGAATATAAAAAAAAAAAAATAGATTGATAGAAATAAGGTTCCTGGGCACGGAAAGGTGGAAAGCCTTGCAACGCACCAAATGTCTTGCGTGTATAATTGTATTTGGGAAGATACGCAATCTATATGGGCGCCAATGAAGTGCCCACTGTTCATTCAAAATATTGATGGGCGGGGCATGTTTTCCCACACCCCTTCCCTATCTCTTTTGACTACATTGTTAAAAGAATAACACCTCCTGAAAGATTCATATAACTCAAACCACGATACTTTGGGCTCTATATTTCCCATACTCCGGAGAGTCCGGACGATTCAACTATTTATCTGGATTGATTAAAATTTGATAGAGTCTTGTTGAACATATTCTGCAATTAATCTAGGACCCAATTACTCGGTATTATGCACGCTCCGGTCTGTGTTCTGTGGGATGAGTGTGATGCGGAACCGGAACTCTTGAGATTGCAGGCGACGAGTCTATTGAAAAATTTCTGCATAAATGAACATGCTCCCGATTTTTTTTCGAACCAGGGGTCAATTTCATGGAGCTGGTTAAGCACATAAACCTACTCGGTAAAAACGATCATACCAACCAAATGATGTGATGTAGGCCTATATTGCTTGTGACTGGTATTCAGCTGTTGTTTGCTTACAATGAAAGTCGCGCGGCCTTTTGGCTGGCAACCTGTTTAAACTAAGCAAGACTTTTTGGTGCTATAAAGTAAATTTTCCATGACTTTTTAAGCAACCACTGTGATCTTATGTCTATTTAAATTTCCATAATTCACAAGTGCAGCAGTAATGGTGTCTTTTTGAGCAAGAAAGTTGCTCAGTTTTTTTCTTTCTGTTATTGGCAATTTATGACGGACTATAGCTAATCCTAATCCGTCTGATATTACGTTAATAATCTCTATTTTTAGAACATATGAATCGAAAAAAACAAACAACGAATGAAATGTCTTTTCGCGCCATGCAAGATTATATATTTTTATCTGGCATGGTAGAGCTAATACAAACAAAATGTAAACGTAGAAAGACACGTAAACGTCATCAGCGTGGATTAAAACAGACTAGGTCTACCAATAACTTGGACATACTTCCGGTTATCAACGATGGATTTAAAGAGTCAAATGTGCGGTGAAAGTAACGTCAATCGAGCTGCGAACATTTTAGAAGAAAAATATATCCGTGGCCCCGGGTCCTGCATGAGCATAATCTTTGACGGGTCGTTTTCGAGCGATTCCGGGGGAGGTTGAGCACCCAGCTGTGTCTTCATTATGCCAGCGCGGCCCTTTCTCCGGCGTGCCCATAATCGCATCCTTCCCCTCGCCCCGCAATCACCCCAAATGCGAACGGACGGCCTAATCTATCGCCTCGCCACAGCTTAACAAATTAAGTGCACGCATCGGGATGGGGGAGAGCTCCGAGAGAGAGAGAGACGGGTCGCGTGAAGTGTCATTTATTATCGCGTTAAAGAGATCAGCACGGACCTGTTGACGGCGGAGCCTTCCATTTTGGCAGATTCCTCCGCGGGCCAATCGGATCAGGAGACCGGGGACTCAGTGAAGAGTCCCCGCTGACTGAGGATTGATGAGATGAGAGTTGGAGTTCTCCACAAACACACCGGGATCCTAGCATGGCGCCCCTGACGTCCTGTGCGGTGCCCTGGCGCTCAAGTGGCCTCAACTTCTCTCTCCCTCGTCCACCTCTCCCCTCTTCGGCAGTTTACAGTCTTCCCCCTACCTCAAGCACCGGACCGATTCATCACCGGGACTATCTTCCAATATCCCGGTTAGTGTGGATGGCGCGTTTTTCTACAATTGCCCCGGCCCTGGGCCGAGGAAATTACAATCATCAATTACACTTGGTCTTTACGACTTCTCAACAATAATTAGATCCAGTGCATAGGACTTGCATATCTAACACACCGCACGCCCCACGGACAATCGCTGTGCGCCTGCTCGCTCTTTGTAATAATCATGCAGTGGGGGGATTAATGGCATTCAATATTAGCAATTTATGTTTTAATCGGTGTTTTTGAGGTGAATAATCTGGCGTATTAAGAGTCCAGGCGGCATTTAAGTACTTTTGGGCTTGACTCTAACACTCTACTAGTGTCTCAGCAAGATCCTCATTTTTCACCAGATTCAATCGTTTGACAAATAAATTATTTAATATTGCATACCCAGGCGGGTATAAACAATCGTGCTCATTTATGATTTATCATTGCATAAAATATGTGAAAATCTCAAGAAATCATGTAAGCGCGGGGAAATAATAAAAAGCGATTTTGGAAAGTATAAACCAATTTTACGAAACTTGATCTTCGAAAGATTACATTTTGTTTAATATTCTTCTTAAATTATAGAAATATTTCGAGAATTTCATTAACTAAAAGAAAATTATGTTGGCACTTTATATATCAATATCAATATCACGATAATAATTATCATCATAATATTTTTTTGCGGCGGGGCTATTCTCTCCTAAAACAATCCAAATGTAGCGTTTTATTTTAATAATGAAATTTGCTCATTTCAATAAAATTGTATACGCATTTAAAATTCCCTTCAGTAACCAAGAGAGACTGATAAATGAAATGGATATTTGTTTAAACATAATATCACACTGATAAGATTCTCTTGATTTCCCTGAAAAAAAGGTTAACAAATACCCAAGCCTTGCATGACCATTGATCAGTCTACCTTACTGCTGAACCTGTCGTGGCATTGATTCTCTCATTGAACCACAGTCCGCTGATTAATTAATTTACACACTATAATCCCTAAAGCCAGTGTGAATGTCCGGTGCAAATATGTTTTTATGCTCCGTCATTGTCCTCTCGTATAAATAAGAGATGGACAATTAACTTCGCGCATTACACTGATATATGTCTACTCACCCGTACACAGTGTGGTTCAAAATTGTTAACACCTACCGGTACATTGCCAGAAAGACACAGAAATGTATATTACCGGTATTTAAGTGTGGAATTTTGTAGCCGCATGAGCAATGGCAGCTTTAAAATATAACCACGGGGAAATGGGTTTGTCCCATAGAGCTATATGAAATTACTGGAGCGCTGACTCGGTGTACAAAGTGATGCCTGCTGGGCGCATCCATGTTTGTGTACAAACCTATGGAAAACTCGACATTTTGTACAGTTTTTGTCGGCTATTTGCATATCTGCGTTTGTATTCTGTACATATGCGTATGGAGCGTTTCATTTATTGTGGCATTTGATGTAAGCTATAATATTAATTTGATAAGATACCGGTGACATATCTTAATTTTTTTTTTACCCAATCCAGAGATTGTGTGAACATGACCACAATTGTTTTTCACATTAAAGTTAGCAGTGGTGATTACAGCCCTCCGTAGGTCTAATAGTGAGATATTGCTAAACCTTGTCTTCTTTTCCAACCCTAGATGTAACCAATCTGTAACATTTCGTATGGTTCAATTCCTAAACATGTTTTACAATATTATGTCAGCAGATTGTATTGATCAGAATAACCATCCAGAAACTGGGATTTGCCACCTAAAGACTCCATAAAACATGTCGTTACTTTGTTGGAGGATAGGGGATATATTTCGCACTCACTTTGATATCTCGATTTAAAAAAATATTAATAATGTGTGCTGAATTTTGACCAAAGAAGCAATCTCGTGTTTCTCAGTTCAACGACACCGAGTTAAATCACCATGTCTATTTCTTTAGTGATTTTGCGTTGCTAATAAAATTGGGCATTATAATGTCCACACTATTCGTTCTTCACTGTATTAAGAAGCTGAAGTATTTCCTTCTTGAAATGCACATGCTGAATAACACTGCGTTCCTGTGACTCAACGATTTATTAAAAGGGAAGAAAGACGAAATTAAGGACCATGTGATTACTCATTAGTTGTTTCCACTTCAAACAATACCCTGTTTCTCCCTCACAGACAAGGCCTCCCTAGGACTTTACTCCGTTTTTTGCTGACATTTAACCGTGTCTATTGTCTAGGTAAGGTATTCCGAATCGGGAAAAAATGCAGTAATAAGTGACATTTCCTTTTTTCAGTAGAGTGTCTCATTTTTCCCCCACCCCGTGCGGTGCGAGTTGATTTTTTTGCGGAAGTTCTAACATCCCCGTGTAACCCCCTCCCCCTTCCCCACGGCCCTCGAAACGTCAACACCTATGTTGCTCATGTCGGTATTGTCATTGTTATTGCTGCAGTGGCGTTCCTGTTATTTGGCAATCTGAGTGTTTCTTTACTTGGGCAGATTTTTTTGGGGGGGAGTGGCGCGGATTCCTTTTGGTCCTCTCCTCCGTGTGATTGTCACACTTCGGTTGGCTGAAAGGGAGTTTCGTTTCCCAATGTATTGTCGGCTTCTAATAGGGAATAACCTTCTCTCCTCATTTAAGGGGTGAAAAGAGGTAATATCCTGCCGGGGGTTTCGGCCCAAGGACCCGTCTGGGCTGCGTCCCTGTCTCGAAAATGAAGACATTTATTGGTTATCAGTGGCGTAAATCCGTGCCCAAAAGTGGGGGGATGATCAAGAATTTTCTTTCGAAAATCACTCCCAAAAGACCCCCTCCACCAAAAATGTCAGCCTACAGAATATTTGGAAAAGCGGGGCGTGGGGGGGGGGGGGGAGATCATGAGAAGAACGCGAGGTCGCTGTTTAAAACGGGTACCGGTACACTATGGATATGTACGCACTACGTTTTGGCGTTTTCGTTTGGAAATATGTTTACATATTTTTTTACGCGAGTGACATTTCCGGGGGAATGATCCTATTGACATCATCCGCCGTCAACATCCACCGGAATTTACGCCCATGTTGGTTATGATATGTAAATATGTCAAATTTATTTTGCTATACTTTACTAATATATAATCTTATTTTATTATGTCCCGCTTATATGCAGGCTTAAAGTGGCCATAGGCTTTCTATGACAAGAACAAGTGTAGCACAGCGTTATTTCCACGTTATTATAAATTTCTGGGTCCTCTGTATAAATTCTGGGAAGTTGCTGCAGACTTTGGTGTTTTTTTATGCTTTTTATGTGAAAGTTTTTCATGAGCCAAAGGTACTAGAGTGGAGTTCCAATAACCTTGTATACGAAATAATAATTAAACAAATCTTGGAGATGGTTACGTGTTTAAGTTAATAGCTTGCCTGGAAGTCACTTCAAATTAACATTTCTTCAAAACATAATAGAATGGGTTTATTTTTGAGGGACGATTTTAGTAGAGTTATTATGCTCTATTGACAAGGAGTTCCTTCTATATTAACAAACAAAAATAGTGCCCTTTTGCATTTCCAAAATTGGAAATAATTATTTGAAAAGAATTGACAACCACTGCCTTCTGCTTTATACTTTAAACGAAAACAGATAAGAAGATCAAGCTAATTATCGAAAGACACGATTTAATGTGCAAAAACAATCTAGTTGGGTATTTCTTTCAAGGTTCCACACCAAAAGACTTGGGACACAGTTTTCTTTCTTGATTATAATAAGATTTCGTGTATCATCGGCATATGGAAACCAATCCAGTAATGTGATCAAGAGAAGTTGAAAAGAACACGGTACTAATTTATGCTCTCACTATTTTATACACAAGGATCACATCACATCACACACAAAAAATAATAGAAAGTAATAATAATAATAAACCTTGTATATGCCGTGAGGTTTCTGACATTGTGACCTTCATAGGCCAAGCTTTATTGATGTAAACGTGACAAGAAATAAAACAAATTATTTTAAATTGTGGTTATTCAATACCGACCGGATGGGGATTGGTAATTTTGAAAACTTTCCATATAACCAAATGCTTATTACTAATTAGGAAATACATTTTCATTCTCCGTGGACGATTTCAAATCAATATGTTCCAACGTGGTCCATGAGTGTGTTTTTAAACTGCATTGAAAGAAAGTAAAGTAACAATTGTAAGACCATGGTGTTGCTATAAAAGCTACCGTACATTGTGAAGAATTTATAAGGCCTGCCACAACCTTGCTCCCAAATACCTAAGTGATCTGCTGATGCCTTATACTAGTACTCTTGCTCGATCGCTTAGGTTGTCATCAGATACAACTCTCCTCAGAGTCCCAATAGTCAAATTGAAGTCAGCTGGGGATCGGGAAAGAGCATTTTCCAGGGTGGCGTTACAGCTGTGGAACAAGTTTACCACGGGACTTATGGGAACTGAACTCCCTGACTGTTTTTAAATCGCATCTTAAAACCTACCTTTTTAATGTTGAATATAACAAGTAGTTTTTAACAAGTTTTTACATGTTTATAATGTATGTGTTCTTGGTCCTTTATATCATTATATGTAGTTCTTAATTGATGTGTTTGGTTGGTCGTTTGCTTGGTAGTAATGCTCGGTTGTAAGTGTTTTTTTGCATGGTAGTGGTATATGGTTGGTTTGTTCGTCTATTTTAGTTTATTTGTGTAATTATTGTGTAGCTTTAAATATTGTTATCTTGGTTTTGTTGTTAACTCTATTGTACTGCGCCTATGAGCAATTTTATTTGGATATATGGCGCTTTATAAATTATTGTGATTATTATTATTATTATGATGATGATTATTATTATTAATTGGATTTATGTAATTGTCAATAGTATCATCATACTAGATTTAAACTGATATACCCGTCCCTCTACATTTTTCGACTACCTGGGTTTGTATAAAATAGGAGACATCACTGCAGTAGTAATTAATAAGTCCATCACAATAGCATTTGTCTATACACTTGTTTCATCCCACGCAGGCCATTTTACTTACCTCAGCTGTCTTTAGTAAGAGTATATTCCGACTCGGTGATTTATTGAGAGACTCTTTTCTGCCCCGCATACGTCAGAGCTCCTACCTGCACAGAAATGGTACGGGAGAATATCAGGTTCAATCCACAACCCAACACAGTGAACCCATGGACATTGTAGCCGTTATAATATTATAATATTTATGAACACCACAAGTAGACCTTTTATATATCCTAAAAGGTTGCCCCGTGTATTATGGGGTAGTTAAAATACTTGAGGTACTTGAGGTGACAGAAATGGTAAATTTGCTAATTTTGAGTTGCATTAATTTTTGAATTGTGCATGGCATCGGACATCTTCTTTTTTAGCAGGTCTAGACTTTATGCAACTTTCTCGCTGATTTTTCCTTCAAATTTCCTCATACTTTTCTTTTCTTGACTTATATTTCTTGAGCCTGCATTGGATCTGTCGTCGATGTATTCCGCTGGATTCCAGTCCGGCATTCTGAGGTGAAGCCCGCAATGCGAGTCGGCATTCGGCACCGGCTCGGTGGCGGGCTCTCCAGGGGCACCGCGCGGCACGGATCGGGGCCTGAAAGCAACCCCACTCATTCACGGAGTCCTCAAATATGGTTTTCATCTTTGACGGAGGTGTCTTTGTTTTTTTTTATTGCCAACGATTCGGGTGTTTTGAGGCCACCTCGGGGTGAGATGTTCACACCCTGATGAACTTGCAAAAAAATGTAAAGGTGCGGTAGACTTGTTCAGGTACAAAGAATAAAAGTCACAATTGACATGTCATCAACTCCGGTGCGTTGTTTTTGCTGAAGGGGTCGCCGTTGTTGTTGTCCTTATTGTTGTCGCTGTCCTTATTGTTGTCGTTGCTGTTGTCGTCGCCGTCGTCTTCGTTGTTATTGTTGTCGTTGTTGTTGTTGTTCTTCTTGAACGAGAGGACAAAACATCCCAGATTTTGTATTCCTTACAAAGACACCTCGATAGTAAGGCAGATTCAAGGCCAGTGGACAAACACTAATGAACAAGACGGAGGAAGTCAAACATCTAGCAACAGTTTCGTATTTGAAGGAGGCACGTAATTCCCCCCGCCCCCCCCCCCCCCCCCCCCCCCACCTCCACCTTGCCCTGGACCCGCCCACTGGCCTAAACAAATTATACAACCTCCCGGATGTAATAGAATCATCAGATCATGTACGCGTGAGAGCTTACTCAAGAACGGTTTGAAAGGGGGGCCAGGCAGTGGCGTATCCAGCGGGGGAGGGGAGGGGGTGGAGGGGGCGGGGGGCAGGGGGCAGGGGGCAGGGGGAACTCCCCCGGCGGCATTTGAGGCGTCATAAAAAAACAAAAGGAAATAGTGTTTTTGCGACGGTTTTAAGACGATTCAGATGTTGTTTGCCCTCCCTGGCACAAAAAGCTGGATACGCTACTTGGGCCAGGCTTGCAGCTCTTACTTGTCTCATTCTTACTATTAAATATCAGATATCTAAATAAGAAAGGGAGACATAATAAATTGAAGCCATGCACAAATTTGAATGGGGAACTGCTTAAAAATCCTACAAACTTCGCGTCTTTGGCTGTACGATTGTAATGTCAAGCACGAGACGACTCATTCAATTACAGTCAATCTGCACCGCGAACAAGCAATGAGTACTTTGTTTTGCTGATCTCAAATTGCGCTAAAAGCGTTGCTACGGCAAAAAGTCCACAAATGCTTCAAAGGCTGTTTATCCGGATATTCCCGAATGACGTCTGCCCGGCATTGCACAGCAATTCCAAGATTGTAGACCATTTCAGTTTCAAAAACTGTTATTTGTAAATAACCCTCAGTGGGTTGCAACTGATCGGCACAAATTGAACATACCCAAAAATCGTAGAAAAAGTAATCAACAAACTGAAATTATAAAATGATTTTTATATTTGTGTGTTGTTATTATTATTTAGGGGAGCCTAATCAAATATCGACGATAAAATTCTATATAGAATGTGACTATTATACACGTGTCCCTCTTTTATATTTATAGGCGGGTTTAACAAAAAAGTGTATGAATTCATAGAAGGCCATTGTTTTTTTTGTAGATAAAAATACAAAGATTAACCCACTTAACCCCAGTTAATTAAGACGGATCTAATAACTGTCGCTCCTTTTTGTTTATTGGAGTAAAAAAAAATGTCAGACCTGACCTCCCCCGAAAAGAAATCTGGACCCGCCCCCTAAATGTTGTTTTAGAATAAACTCTTTGCGTGCAATTCCAGGTAATTGGAAACAACATGGGTTTTTTTTTTGCCAACGGTGATGGAAAGTCAGCCATAACCGCAAAGCAAAACCAACGAGACTTCTGTCGAGCTAATATAAAATGATGAGGATGTCTGTGGCTATATAAGTGAACTATCATTTGCTTTAATGGCGGTGGCAAGCACTAGACAATTGAGGTAATATGAGGTTGGTGATTGAGTTCATCTTCGGTCAACTTTAGTTTGTTTTTTAACCGGCCGCAGACTGGCTTTTTTTTTCTGTCATGGGTATTGTGGCCTAGTGTATTAGACTTGAAATCTGGGTGATACTACAGATTGAGGGTTCAAGCCCGGCCAGGGGGTCATGGTGCTTGTGTCCTTGAACAAGACAATTTATCATAAATTGCTTCTCAATACCCAGGAGTAAATGAGTATCTGTGAGAACAGTGGTTAGTGTTTTTTTGGTTTGTTTTGTTTTGTTTTGGGGTTTTGTTTTGTTTTCTTGTTTTTCCCCCCTAGGGTTTTAGAATGATTGACAGTCGTCATAAGCAGGGGTAATTGGTAGGCCTGATGAGCAGGGGTAATAATGTAGCGCCACATTCAACGCCATGATTGGCGGATATGTGCATAATATTAATGTTGCTGGGACGAATAATGTATAGTTGATTATGGATAAAGAATAATTGCCTAATACGTTGTGAACAAATGTGTAATTTGAGAATTAGGCTTGAACAATGAAATAAAGTCATGCTCGTCAAATTAAATTAATTTGACTGAGCAGCAGCCGATTTCATGAAACCGTGCGTAACTTACGCCATGGCACAAGAGCGACTTGCGCACTGCTTACCTTTCGTAAAATCGATTTTTTTAAATGTCACAGATGTTGCGTAACTTACGCAATAAAAAGTGGCGTAAGTAGAGTTACCCAATTGCGCAAGGTTTCGTGAAATCGGCTTCAGCTATTGTAAGTCAGCCATTTTGATTTTTAACGTTGACATTCCCGTTACATTTCTTTTGCCACAGGCCCTACACCGAGGCGGGAATGTTTTAGACAGAACTCAGTTTATATGTTGTTAAATAAAATTCCAGGGGTCACTAAAACATTTTGGTTGGCCCGCCAACTATCATATTTAGCTTTCCCCTATAGGCCCTACACTCAATATTGTATCTATATAGACGTTATAGTCCTGCTATCAATCCACCACCAGACTGTTAGAATCTAGCAAAATATTTCTCGATTTGTCAAAACCAGGTCGCTCATTTTTAGGTCAGCGCTGCTCCACCGGAAGTATCAGCCAACTTACACAAGACAAGAGGTCGGGGGTCAAACAGCTGTATATAGACAGCAACACCCCTTACCGCAGTGACGTCATTCCGAAACTTACTCAATGACTCACGTGGCTGTTGTGAACCAAACAAATGAGAATAGCCTTTTCGTGACGAAGTGTGGAGCAATATAGACACAGTTAGAAAACAATTCTGGTAATTAGTGGAAACAATCGAGACGTCGCGAACTGTGAATGGATGTGTGGTTGCGCCCGGTCAAGGCTAAAGCTTCGGAGGGGGAACATGCAGCGGTCAGAAAAACTTCCTTTTTCCAACCCATGAACCCCCCCCCCCCCCCCCCCCCCCCCCGATTTCACAGAACGGCTTGGGGATCCACTACCACAGACAAATATTATGTTGATGTCTTCCTTATTTCAGTGTCCGTCAAGTTCAATCACCGCTGGCACGTGCGTGTGTCAGACTACGGTACCTTTTCTGGAATTTTTGCTTAGTAATGTCCTCATCTCCAAGTTAGCGTGTTACGGCTAAATGTTATTGGGCTGGTTTTTGAAATAAAAAATACATGTAGGTTAGTACTATTGTAGTGATATGTGCGGAAAACGAACTACTAGATATTTAGGCCTAGATGATTTGCAACTGAATTTGTCATTGAAATTGACCTTCAAAATATGGGGGTTTACCCTTCACCGACGTATTTGATAAACACTGTATACTCAGTGTTGTCCCGAGAGATTATTTGGGGAAAAACACTCGGGTGGGACTCGAACCCACGACCTCCTGCTTTCTAGTGCAGATGTCTTACCACTTGACCACCGAGCTTGTCGGAGTCGGCTATTCATAAGATGGAATTTGCGTCGGGGTGGTGTAAATTCAATAAATTATATGGGTTTTGCCCTTCACCGACGTATTTTATAAACACTCTATACTCAGTGTTGTCCCGAGCCCATCATTTGGAAGAACTTACTCCGGTGGGACTCGAACCCTTCACGTCGGTGAAGGGTCAAAACCCCATATAATAATTTTTACATCACTCCGACGCAAATTCCATCTTAGGAAAAGAAATCGACCTTGTTTTAAGTACCGTAATATTCTGTGAAATAACACCGTGATCTGATGTACTTCTCAGTCCGGGGAGGAAAGAATTAAAAAAAAAAATTAACTTTCTCAAAAATGTATTGTGTTGGAGATTATTGCAACTCATCGGAATAATTTTCACCCCAGGTGTGATGGAGGATTAAGCATTATTTTATTCAGATACACCCATACCAAATACTGTCCTTAATACTGCATGTACTGGAGTAATTAAACAAATCTGCTGAAATAACTTCAATTTTCAACGATTTCGTCAAATGTTTAACCCCATTTTTTGCCTTCAGATGAAACTTTCTCAATTCCATATTTGGAAATATTATTTATCGATGGATAGATTACAAACAACTGGGGTGTATCATAAAACCCAAAGAAATCATTTTAATGGACCAAAAGGAACAATTTAGATAAAGTCTCGGTAGTTGTAAAGGACCCCAACATTTGACAATTTGAAGGCAGTTTTTGTAAATCAGGGAATTTTCGTAACCATGGCAGCTTTGGCTTTAGCTTTAGCTTGACGTTTTGGCTCCTCAGATGTGGCAAAATTTTTCTCTTATATTTACATTTAAGTCATATATTTGAACTCGGAGCCGAAGCCTGTTCAATTTATTCCAAGTAGGCCTATTCAAGGCTTCAGATTGGCAATGGAGCCGCTGGAAATAGCTGAAGCCGAAGCCGAAGCCGAAGCCTGGTTTGAGGAAAAAAGCTCTGGTTGCTTTTAGGCAAAGAACATCCATGAATCGAAAATGCATATAAATATATATATACAGACAAAATAAATGATCAGGAATGATTTTTTATATATACGAGGAATAGAATATATGGAAATTACTTGTTTTTATTCGTGTGGAAAAATATAGCAATAGGGTATGTGCAATAGGAAATAACTTTGTCATTAAATCTGTCTTGTGCATAGGCCTAAATATACACAGCCTGTACTATTTTGATGACTAGACCATGGAGCCTCAAGATTATTATCGCCGCACTTGCGTAGTTTCGCTTTTTGGCGATAGGCATCTTCAGCTCCCCAATTAAGGCGCCACTCATGGCATTTACGTCTGGTATTTATAGGTAATTAAAGAAATGTTCCGAGGACAAAAATAGGCTGGCCTTTGCGATCACGAAATAGATGAAAACAAACCTGCCATTCTCTTCAAATTGACTGCGCACTGAATACAAGAACATTTAATCCCCAAATCAGTAAACAATCATGGGAAATAATTGTCGGGCTTGACGCGCAATGGGGATCAATTTCATGGAATCCGTAACGCCGAAATGTTTGTTAATGGCCTGCAATTCTGTGGTAATCGAGCTAGCAAAGGCATTCTCTGCTAATCGTTAAGCACGGATTCTTAGTTATACGGTGTAAGCATGCGCACAACCAAAACTCCTTGCTACCGGTATGGTTATGCTATATACCTGCCCACCAACTGCGTTAGATTGCGTTATCTTGAATTTTTTTGCGGCATTTTGTTTCCGCCAAAACTTACGATATATTGCGCTATTTGCAAATTTTGCAATTTGTTGCGATTTTTTGGCAAAATGCTGTTGCACACCGGCGCAACGAGCGCAAGAATTTGCAACAAATCGCAGATTGTGCTGCCTTGCGCTACATTGCGCTCGTTGCGCATGCTTGCGTTAGGCATGTACACTGATTGCAATGCATTGCAATGCATTGCGAAAGACGTCTAGCGCAGCTTGGCTTGCGCTATTTTGCGGTATTTTTGGGCAGGTTCAAAACTAGCGCAACAGCTTGAAAAGCCATTTCGAAAGCAAAATTTGCGCAAGCTTTCGCAAGAACGCTTGCCCACTGCGCTATTTTTGGCTTCGCAAGCTGGCGCAAACAGTTTCGCAAGCTAACGCAGTTGGTGGGCAATGTACACAGGCCTAACTCGTGAATACGCTGACCGTTAACGCAAATTTTTCTGCTATATAGTTAGCGATTTTTCGCTAACCGTTACCGTGTGGGGATACCATGAAATTGGGCCCAGGTAGCTAAAATTTGGTACTTTACTTACATTTTTTCTCATTTGTATCATTTGAAGTTCTCTAGTACCATACTGTATTTGATTACTTCTTTCTAATAAAATCAATATTTTAACACTTTACAGTGTACTATTCCGCTAGCCTATTGTTAGTCACCTTTGACTGTAACAGGTGGCATTGTTACGATTAGGCCTATTGTAAGTTTTCTTCAAAGTATCTACTTTTGTCAATGTCGTGCTATTTCTTTCTTTCTCTGCCATTTGTTTCTGTACAAGACGTTTCATTTCTTTCCTTGTTTTCAAATCGATTGTTTGGTTCCTTGTTCGTTGCTTGTCCGTGGAAAATATCACCATCATCATTAACTCAATGAAACTTGCAGTCGTTGAGCTCGCTAGAGGCTGTCAGTCACCTGTTGTTTTTTCCTCCGTTGGACATCGCGGAACGCCTCCACAGTTATGCAAACCGCGAATGGGACACCCTAAACCTTTCACCAATTAAGCCTCCAATTTATTGTCTTCACACCTACCCCGGGGTTATTGTGCTCGGCTCCCCTCATCACAGCCCGTTATCCTCCACCCGGATTGTCTGAACAGTGGTTGGTGCATGCTGTTGGAACCATGCACCCTCTTTACTTTTCGCACACGTCCGATCATAGAGAAAGGACTTCTCTATCGTCCAATTAATAGAGTACCGAAGTCTGACGTCAGTTGGCACGGCAACTGGCTCCAAACAAATGGAGATTTCGACTTTTCCTTTGTCAACAGCCAGTCATGCAAACACGTTGACACAAAATAACAAAAGTATTCTGGTTCCAAACATTGCATTGACGCCATCACTTCGGTACTAGGTATGATATAGCATTGGTAGAGCTGACATCACAGTTGCAGGGGATCGGGAGTGTTCGTACATTGTGGGATTCAACATATTATACATGAAATATACCTGTGAAAGTCTGAGCTCAATCCGTCATCCAAGTCACGAAAAATTAATACAGTGGAAAAACTCTATTTTCCATTTTTCAAATCGGAAAAGAGTCATGGTGTTTTTGGAGGTCGTCAAATACAATTTTCTCGAAGATGACATCATTTCAATCAGACGAAGATATTTCTCAGAAGGAGTGGTACAGGTATCGTCTTAATAAACAGTAAGCTTTCAGAATCATTTTTTTTTAAAAGATCATTACCAACGCTTTATCATGCCTTGAACTCTCATAGTGCACTCTCAGTTGCAGTGCACTATAAAACAGGAGCGGAAGTGTGGGGGAAGGGCTCGGGCTGAAGTCCCGCTACATACATGTATTTGACCCAAGAAACATGAACATGAATTAAACTGCTGCAAACTGCTGACTGACTGACTGGATTGACCTGAAATATACAAATCAACAAAATTAGCCGGTCTAACGTTTCGAACTTAAGCTAAGCAAGTTTTTTCTCAAACTTCAAAGGGAGAAGACAGTGGTACAAGCGCAGAGGTAGAAACAAACGTGTGGTAACACACGCACGCAGGGGTGGATGGAGAAACGCAAAAGAGAGATTAAGGACCAAAGAAGAGTGGCAGTAGGTGAACATCAAAGGGAGTACAGAGAGGGGAGGGGACAGCAAGTAACAAAGGAGTGTGGTTTGGGTGATGATGAAAGGGCCGGGGGTATTGAGATGGAGGGATGAAGCTGGGAGAGGGAACAAAGGAGTGTGGCAAAAATGGGGAGTTAATAGGAGGTGATAATATAGTATTATCACCAAGTTAGACTTTGGGCGTTGGTGCCCGTACCACTGTCAGTCAAGTGCTCTGACTGTATAGCCAACCCAACCTCCAATTATTACAAGCATATGCCGCCTACGTGGCGGGTATAGCGGCCCGAGAGGGACCGGTATATGTAGTAAAGGAAGAAAAAATGAGGGGAGAATACCTAGACCTATGGTAGGTTTTGAAAAGTAGCATTAAGTCAGTGCATAACTTTGCGAACAACTACCGGTACGTTTAAAAAGCCACACTAAGCCAAAACATCATGATAACTGGGGAAACCAGACTTCCGTGTTCCATCGACTCCGTCCATGTATTCACTGCCTGCTGGCTCCCTGCCTGCATCGCGATACAACCTGCCATTCCGGTCACTTTACACCTGCTCCATGCGGCCAGCCTTACTAAAGTCCTTTAACCTGTCAGTATCCGATACCCTGCGTCAGATGACAAACTGAATGAAATTTCATCCAGCCTAATGGGCCTTGTGTAACCTGGAGACGTATAATATCCATTGCGTGGGCATAGGTGACGCCGTCTCTCAATATGAAATCAAAACGATGTCAATTCGAAAGGAGAAACGTTTTATGAAGTGAACCATTCACAATACAGCGTATACTTGCCCAAATTTGTTGTTAATGCACTGCAAAAACTATGGTGTAAAATTGACACCATGTTGTGTGTATTTAGACGAATGGTACAATATATCACGTGGTGTTAATATAACACGTGGTGTTAATATAACACCAGAGTTTTTAAGAGTAGGGGTTTATGTAAGATAAAATGAGTGTTATTACAGAAGGAACGCAAACAATAAACTACTTTTATTTATCAGAACAATCATCAGGGGCGGATCCAGGATTTGGGGGGGGGGGGGGGGGTTTCTGAAATTTGCCCAGAAAGGTAACTCCCAAAATGTTCCGTCTGGGGGAGGGGGTGGGGGGGGGGGGCCTGACACACCTTCTCACCATTGGTGGCGCCATTTAACCTCTTTGTTTTGTTCTTACCAATAGGCAAAATAAGATATGTAGGGTTTCTGGTTTGCAACTTTAGGCGTAGGCCCCTACAAGCAACAACAACAACAACAACAAAATGGCAACGAGCGGGTGGGGTGGGGGGGGGGGGGGGGTGGGGGGGGGGGTCTGCGCCTGATCATGAGTATTTCTGCTTTAGGCAGTGCGCACGGCAGTTAATTTTAAAGGCAGTGGGCCAATATACAACATTTGCTTTTGCTGTAATTTTCAGAAATAAATGGATTTTGGGGTTAACACTAACCTGTTTACAGTTTTGTGTGTATAGACGCTGGTAAAACAAAGATAAATAAATGCTGATGCATGTAATTTGGTTTCCCGAGCCTACTTCAGACAAAACGGAGCAATTTAGGCAATAGACGTCAAGGAATTATCAGGTCAGGGAACAGTTTTTTCCCAACGTTGATCGGCCGACCATCGCTAGAAATTGATATAAAAATTCCACTTTTCTTGAAAATGACAGCACACCAGGTGCCACGATTTCACAGGGTGTCTGAGACTATTATTTACTCACAATCAAGTGAGGTACGCATTTCATAATAATTCAGTAGTTTTGTTTATTGATGTTTGCAAATGTTTTATATTAGCCTACCTTTAAGGTTTCTTAAACCTGCCGTTTCGTCGATGATTAGTTCGCCCTTTCCTCGGGAAACTAAACAACACATTACTAGGTGCTTGAAGAATCACCACCCTATCGCAGGAGATCCGTGGTTTTTGTCGTTTCCATGACAACGTGTTTACGCAGACGGTACGATGGGGTCAAGAGAGATCAAGTGCTGCAAGTTGACTTGACGACTAATAAAAAAAAGAACACCCTGGCAATTGCTCTCACTTACAGCCGAGGGTTTGTAGATTTTTGAACCGGTTTGTAAACTTCATTCGAGATCACTGTATGCTGTTAAAGTGTAACTCCCGTATCCAGAGCGTGTCGAATTAGGGGATCTGGTGAAGTGGTTTATATGGTAGTACTCGATTCGTGACGTCATTTGTTAGAATTTGTGGTCCTACATACCTCCTGAATCGAAATGGAAACTGGAAAGATATGTGGTCATGACTGAAACATCCATATTCAAAATGTAGGCCTATACACGCAAAAAAAGTGTGACGGCAAAGATAATGTTGGAACTCCGTGGTAACGGTACCGGTACCTCATGAGGAACCTTACACTGGAACCTCATGGAGGTGCTTTTTCAAAGGAGAAAAGGTGTGCAGAGGTGTGGTGAAATACGAAGACACACAATGTTTTTTTTTCCATCAATTATTTATGTCCCTTTAAAGGGAAATACATGTAGGCCTAACACTGAGCAGACTTGAGATCTAAGACTCCGTGTTCCGGTAGTACACAACATTTGCTTTTGCTGTAATTTTCAGAAATGAATGGATTTCGGGGTTAGTATTTTATAGCAAATACTGTAACACTGACCTGTTTAAAGTTTTGTGTGCACAGATGCTGGGAAAACAACTAACAAATGCTGTTCTTATAGTCTAATTCCCTGACCCTACTTTAGACAAAACGAAGCAATTTATAGACGTCAGGGAGTTATCATGTCGGGGAACTGTATAGACTAGCTGGCTTGCACCCGTTCACGAAAATGTGGACTAACTAAAGTTTGTAAATTGTATGCCTTTTTAAAAATATTCTGTTTTTTTTCCAACGATGGTTGGCCGACCATCGCTGAAAAGTGATACATAGAATTCCACTTTTCTTGAAAATGACAGCACACCAGGTTCCTATGATTTCACAGGATGTTTGAGACTATTATTTACTTACAGTCAAGTAAGGTGTTTCATAATACATGTAATTTATTAGTTTTGTTTTTTGATGTTTGCAAATGTTGTATATTACCGTTAAGACAACGAATTGGGTGTACCAGAGAGGGCGCCTCCTGTAGGCCACCTCCCGCGGGACTTATGAGGCTCGCAAGTTGAGGAGTGACATAAAGAGGTTCCTGGCTCTCCTAAATGCCAACCCCTTTGGCCCCCTTTCACAACGGTTGATGGGTCTGGATTCTTCCCCCCCGACCACCTCTTTAGGTGCGATAAATGAGGCCGTAAATTGCGGCTGTCTTATCGGCCGACCTTGGGTGATTTACCGTTATTACTCCCGGGCCATTTACCGTTTATTACCTTGGCTCTGACAAAGAAGAGGCCATGCCGTACACCAAATGCAATGCCATTATTGCTGAACAAAAACCTGCCGGGCTAGTTGAATTAAAGGTGAGACAAGATGATGCTCCCGATTATCAAATTCACAAACCACACCGACTTGTAATCCCATGACTTAGCACATCGTATTGAATAACAGCGGTCAAACAAACATACTGCTTACCATTGTATGCAACTAAAATCTGGCATAAAAGGTGTTTAGATGATACAAAATATTAAATGAAGACAATTGCTCCAGCCACTCATTTCAACTGCTACAAGCAACTAGATTATTTGTTGTTGTATAGTGTGGAGTTATTTTTTTTATTTGACAATGTATTTCAAAGGTCATCTGGTCGGTAGAAAAAAAAACGGTTACAAATAGTTACCGGTACAAATCCTCTGCGAAAGTTTATCAAACTGGTGCTTTAGCTATCAACAGTTTCCTATAATAGTCTAGTATAGGGCAGCTTTAAGGTGGACGGCTTTTACCGGCTGTGACCTGCTTCGCCACGGCCAATAGGGATCCCCGTTACGCACGATCTGACTTCAAGTATTCGATGCTAAAAGCTTGCCGGTTCACCCTGCCCCCTACCCCCGCCGAAAAAAAACTGCCTTTTGTAAATACTCCAGGACCCGTTCGCGTCCGGGCTGCGCACTATAGTACAAGACAGCTCCCAAAATTACAGACCACGCGATGGCTGAATAATAATAAACGCCATGTTGACTCGGCTCTTTTATGAGTCATTTCGTTTTCCAAATCGGTCCGGGGGGTAAACAGAGGTAAATGGATTTGCGGACGCGGCTGATGAAATTCCCAGTTAACTGATAACGAGCGGCCGGGTTTTGCAACATGGAAAATAGGTTAATTGAGATATAACGGCACTGGGGGGACTCCGACTGGCGATCAGTACCGGTACACGATTCCTCCATGCGCACCCGCTCAGCACGTACTCAAAAGGCTGGGCAGTTTTAACACTGTTGGTGATTAAAACATTTGAAGCAAGACATGGGACGGAGGGACCCCCCCCCCCCACCCTTTTGTGTTGGTCATTGTGTTCCCTGAATCTCAGGAATTCTTTTCAGATATCGTGCTTCATAAAGTCACTACAAGGCGGTCAACACGTGGTGGTTGTGTTTACATTTCACGGTCACGTGGATAAAAAAGGTCTATAAGCTTTGTTAAAATATAAAAAGGCACTAAAAAGTATCAGTACGTACCAATTCTTTTAAGAAATACTTATTGGAAAATGTTGTCATCTTCGAGAGAAACAAACGTGTCTGATGATCTTCTCCCAAAACGCTGTGACTTATTTCAATTTTGCCAATCGAAATATTAAAGTTACATGTGAACGTGCAGAAAATGATTAAATCAGAAAGGTTTTTACATTTTTCTCGTAACTCGGACGACGGACCGAGGTCAAATTTTCACAGGTTTGTTATTTCATGTATAGGCCCAATTTGTTGAATCACAGAATTGTTGAAACTGCCAATGGTGGTGTGAAACCTAGGCCAAATTACATACAGACAAAACGGGGAAAGACAAGATTCTTTCACTTTACTTTTATATACAGATTTATTAAATATTCACAATTTTACAAACTTTCATGAATTAGTTTAAAACAAAAACCAGAATTATTTGTCAGCTTCAAGAATGATTCTCATAGGCCTATTCATAAATCTGGTTTTGTGCTTTCTTGTCAGAATTTTCTACACTGTTTTTTTCACATGCAAACTTTGCTTATCGTGAATTTAACTTCTCAGATCCAAACTTGTAAAAAAGAAAAGGCAACCGGTCGATTTATTTCGAAGTAAACCAAAGTTTCAAGTTAAATGCTTCTCAGACCGATTAGGGCCTATACACGGTACTCCGGGTTCTAATTGGCCTGACACTTTTCCGGGTCAAATCGACCCGGAAATGAGTCAGAGAAGTATTAGTTTGACCTTGAAAAGTCTCATTTTGACTCGAAAAAGTGTCATCTTGACCCGAATAAGGGTCAGGCCAAATGGAACCATGATCCGGGTCAAATCTGACCTGGAAGTTTTTAGAGTGTAGTACCGTAATTAGTGTCGGCTCATCCGACAACAAAAGTACCGGTACCGTACGAAATATTACAGTAAGCAGATTACCTTTAAATATGACTTGAAGCCGTTTGCACGGCGGAGTATATACAACTATATACAACTAATTCTAACAGAAGAGAACTTTTATCTTAGAAGAACCAGGGTTATTTAATTCGACGTTTCGGTCACTATTCGTGACATCATGCATCACGAGAAATTAATCTGCCTGTAGGCCTACTGGCCTAGTGTTTTCATAAAAAGGCGAAATGCTATTTTGTAAAACTCACATTGTACAACATTCATTTCAACCATCAGTTCTTTCCACGACACGAAAAGCCAGTGCCGTGCACCTCTCTAGTGTCATGTACGCTACGTAATGCGCTATGCAGTAACATGAGGCTACAGAGCTTCTGCGTTTCCCATTTCTTGACACCATTACCTGGCCATCCTCCTTACCTTCTTTTCAATTTCGCCAAGGAGCAAGAGGTACAGTCGCAAGTAATTACAGAGTCAACATGACTGGGCCAGCAGCCCCCCCCCCCCCCCCCCACCCCCAACCCGGAGCATCGCCGATAAAATAGCGGAAACTGGCTAATAAAGTCCCCGACCGTTGATAACAGATTGAGATAAACTCTGGTAATTAAAGCCGAAAGCTGGTCCCTCTCGAAAAAAATTACCCCTTGCAAGTCCAGCCGTCGGGATGTGAACCAATCAATTAACAGGTGAACTAATCCAATTTGGGCCAGTCACAACACTCGAGCCGGGGAAATAAATTCATTATTATCGGCCCAGTGTGAAAGACAGCAGTTACATCTCCAATAATCCAGTCTTTTTGTTCTCTCTTGAGATGTGAAAACACTAACAGGGAGAGTCTCATTCTATAGCAGACCGGGAATGCCAAAGCTGGACCGTGGATTGGCTGGCACTGACGGGACGTTTGAGGTCTTGGAACCCACGCCAGTCACCAGTCACAACTCGGCTCCAGGCGGTTAATTGTCAATGCTAACCTCGTTCCACACACTGTTTGTTTATTGCAATAGGCTGATTGCGGGGTCGTAGTGAGTGATGGTTTTGAGCATGAAAGTACGGTATTTTCGCTACTGTTTCCCCCTAGGTACGTACGATCATTTCTTCCTCCATGGTACGATTACTTTCATCGTGTGATTCAAACCATCATGCGCAACACCATCTTATACGATGGCTGTATGTAGGATTCCTGACTTGTGAAGTGTGACGCAAGCGCCACTTAAAACAAAAACATGAACATTGTAGCATGGAGGTAGGTTGTAGATAGATTACATCATTGGTCAGGAAAGGGGGGGGGGGGGTCACATGATGAATCGTCACAGAAACCAGAATGCCATAGGCCTAGCATTTTTAATGGGTTCAGCAGGGCTCGAGGGATTCTGTCGTTACTGTAATGGCTGACATGTTACAGGCAAGCCTGTCACCGAATGGCTTCAACCCTTACGCACGTAGCCAATTTCACAAGTTGCAAGTGGGGTGATAAACCGGTGTTGAAATACGTGTAGAGAGAACAGCCTATTATAATAGGCAAACTTATTCCATTATATTCCTCGTTATTATTATTTTGTGTGTGTGTGTGTGTGTTTGACAGGCAAGTTTGATTCGCCATGTGGCAATGGCCCTCGATTTCACGTGGTTTAGCTATATACTCCAGATTACTTAACCTGGGAGAATATTGATGTACGAGTCAATAGACTACGCCACATCCATTTCAGTCCATTGTCACGCCGGCAAGTTGCGGCAACCGATACTCTAATTATAGAGTGGGCACGAGAGAACTCCCCCCCCCCCCCCCCTCCACCCCGATGTAATTCTTGTTTGACACACTAGTCAGTGTGAAGTGAGTGACACTGCACAATGCGTCCAGGGCCGGGGTTGACCAAGCAGGGGTGTGGTAAATCACGGCTTGGTGTTTAACGGTCATTTAGCGGCTTTTACTCACGGTGATCGCCCATGTGTGGCTCGGCCATATATCCACGGTGACTTATTTAAACACCACGCACGCACGCAGGCAGTACCGCGGCAGTCGCTTTCCAACCGAAGCACCATGCACTGTTTCGTAGGCGTTTATGAAAAGAGGGAATCTCATAGTGGTAAATTGTTCTCTATAGGGTGATTGGTTCAGACTGAGCGAGTCGGTCCAAACTTTCAACTCCTACGCGCGCAACTTAACCCAGCACCGCCCTAGCAGATGAGTTCGGTTGCCTCAGCAAATCTCGCTGTCCGCCAATCTGATGTGTTGACACTGTTTTTCTTTTCTAATAACCACTGAGGCCTCAGTGAGACACTGAGGGGAAGATAGAGCCGCACATTTCCTTCGTCGATTCCTCCAATACACGCTGGATAGGAAGCTCCTCCTCGTCCATCAGTAAATGCTTTTAATTACCCGTCTCTTGCTAGGCCCATCACTGTATCCATTTGTTTAATGTGGAGGGTCGTTAGCCATCAATTATCGGCCATTTGACGTTGTTGGGGCAAGTCGCAGCTTATAGAGTAAAGGACAGCTCTGTGGATGCAGTGAAGACTGTGTATAGCTCGCTGATTATGTCTGCGTACGGGGGCCCATGATCTCACCAGAAACTATCCTCCCTCCAAGAGAGATTCAAAGCTAGTATCTGGACCCGAGTCGACTACCAGATTCTGAATATCTGGGAAAATTGCTGTCGTGATGTTTCCTCAGTATCGGACAGACTTGCTAGCCATGGGGCTATCCTCCTCCAAATTCCACCCCGTGCCCATGGTGTCGGCCTCGGCGTTCTTCCCCCCAGTCGTAGCCATCGGTACCTGGCACCCGCACAACTACCGGCCGAGGGCCAAGCGCCCCACGCCGTACTACATCGCCGACATTCTCGGTTTGTGGGAACGAGAGGCTGCGGCGGCCGCAGAGACCCAGCGGAAGCTGGGGCTGATGAGCGCCGAGCACGCCCGGGCCATGACGCTGGACTCCCCCGCTGCTGTGGCAGTTAGCAAGAGCCACGGCAAGCAGCCGTGCGGCGCCGGCAAGCCGGTTTCCAGTTCACCGGGGAGTTTGACCGTTGACATGGAGAAACGGACGGGGATAAAACACGCCAAAGACGGCCATCATCACCACCACCACAAAGTCCACACCGCAGAGGTAGTGGAAATAGCAGCAGACCACGCATCGGACAATCGTGACAGCGCGGACAGCAATGGTAAGTTGACAATTTTAGAAGAGATTTTTGCTTTTAAACCCGACGTTGTGTATTAAGCACTGCAAAACTGTATACTCAGAGCTTAGACGTATTAACCACTCGACCACCGAGCTTGCCGGAGTCGGCTGGTCGATTCGAATAAAAAAATAAAATAAAAAAAAACCTTCTAATTAATATCATCCCAGACAGAAAAATTCCATCTTAATCTCAAGTTATCTTAACCGCGTTCTTTTAGCAGAGAAAAGGTTTTGAGTATACAGTTTATCTATAATAAACCCGCTTTATTAAACCATTTTATGCTAATTTGATTAAATAGATTAAAATGATTAAAATACTCACTCTGTGTAAAAGAAAAAAAATTCCCTGTCTAGTTAATAGGGGAAACTATTATGACCGTTTAAACGGCTGGCCTCGATTCACCGAAGTGTTTTAAATTCATCTCGCTCAATGTTAATGGCTGGCCTACAACATTAAATAAAACCGTCGGTGTTTTGTTACCCGCCTTTTCACTCTGCAAGGCCGATTTAGACCTCCTCTTGACTTCATCCCAACCCGACAATCCATCACAAATAATAAGATGACAGGGGGGGGGGGGGGGGTGGGGCAGCGAGGACCACCTTGGAGACAGAAGCGATGGTGCTTAAAAGTTTGCCCCACCGACCACTTCAACTCGCCCCATCAGAGACCCTCTCATTATCCGCACTCCAAAGGCCAAGCATTGAGTCCACAATCTCCCCCCCCCCCCCTCCACACTCGGTCTGAAACACCCACAGGGTGCAGCAGAGGGAGCCCCATTTATACCCCATTTACACCCCATTGTGAACGGAGGGGATAGAATTATTAATGCAAAGCGATTGCTTGAAAAGAGGACCATTTCTTTTCTTTCTGGCTTTCTTTTTTCTTCTCCCTTCTGGGACCTCCATGAATGTTGCTAGACTTTAAGAACCTTCCCCGTGGCCCGCCTCGGGTTCTGAAATGACCACCAAACTCATTTTTCAAACAGTAAAAGGTTTCTCAGTCGAAAGGGGGGGGGGGGGGGGTCCACTTGTGCACAGTTGTGAAACGACCTTTTTGGTGTGGAAAGAGCTATGGACGAAATTTCTATCAATATTATAAGATGGGGGAGAATAACGACTTGTAGATTGCCGCCAGAAAGGATTGGTTACTCTTTACATCAAAAAAACTTACAAAACACAAAAACCAACCAACCAACAAACAAACAAACAAACCAGTTAGCTGAGTGAAAGTTTGACTGCTTCTCAGTCAAATCTTCCAGTTTCTTTGTTCAATTTGAAAATGTATTCAAAATTTACCTAGTCAGTTTCCCTTGTGGATTGTTTGACGAATTATAAGTTAAAAAGTCGTATCCTCATTGAGTGATCCCCACAATATCGCTTCCCAGGTTGTATCGTAAAATTGGGTGTGATCCCTGGCTATACGGCATTCTGGGTTTATGACTTCTGACTAGCGCCCACCCGAACAAAGATACTGACAATTTGGGAGACAGCCAACATAGGGCAAGATAGCTCAGTTGGTATAGAGCGCCGGTACGGTAACCCGGAGGTCGCAGGTTCGAATCCCGCTCCTGCCATTTTTTTTGTTCACTTTGAAAATATTTTTAAGAGTGTTTAAAATGTTCGGCTTGAAACATTCCATATTTATGCATTGTAAATCATTTGGCCTTTTTACACTCAATCCAGATCAATATCTTTTTCCTTTCATCTTTGTCTAACTTTGTTCCCATTAAAAAGTAAAGGGAACAAGCAATGGGAAAAAAAGAAGTCATAGATTAGAGCATGCACATTTTTTTGTAACATTCAAATTTGAAAAGGTACGATACAGAATTGGTAGAGCTGACATAAGTGAAATTTAACATAACACATGAGAAATAAACATGTGAAAGTTTGAGCTCAACATTGTTTTCCGGGCCACGAAGAAATACAGTGAAAAAGAACCAGGCTGTTTTGAGAGTGATTTTGTGCACGCTCGTATGTCTTTATTTTGATTAGTGAAATCGAAACAATACACAGCGTTTGTTGAGGTCTTCTGAAGATTCAGAAGATGACAGCAGATCTGACGGAAATATTTCTCAGTAGGATTGGTACTGGCGCAATCTTTTTAAAGAGTAGGCATTCAGATTGAAACTAATCAATGTTTATCATTACCAAAGCTATATTTAACCGTTCGACATAATAATATTCTATCCAAACACTCGTGTATACATACTATCGCATCGTTTTTGCTCATGTTGGTTTCGCGCGGTAAAGCACGACAAAAACAAAATCTTCCCGGGCAATTATATCTCAAGATCTCTGGGCTGACTTCTAAGAGCTGTCATTGGCATGACTTAATAACTGGTGGGGTCTGCTTAATGGTCATTAAACGATGCGTGGGATTCGCGCCATTAATGAGCCTGTCATTCAAGTGAGGTAATTGCAGCATTCATTTTATTATCTGCCGCTTCGTTTGCCAAACGTGTGCTCGGCCACTCAATGGTCATTGGGCTATTATAAATTATTATGTAGAAGTACCATGCTTGTCATTACCTATTATGATTGCCCATTAAAATTTTAAGTAATGCGGATTCAATGATAATGACCACGTTGACATTATTTTTATAGGCCTTGTGATTTGATGTTGTTTCCTTTTAAATAATGGACTGCATGCATGCATGCATGTTTTTGTTTTTAGGAATATGAACTGAGGAACGGATACGGTAAAATGTTTCACCGTAAAGTTTTAGAGTAATTGCGAAAACACACGTGCTTCTATAGCTAGAAAACTATTGAACGTGAAATGCTGATTCAGTTACCAATCACATATGCGATTACAAGGAAGGCGCCATTTTCTAACCAGGGCTGCAGTCGAGTCCCTGCAAGTCCTTTCACAAGTCCTTTCGCAAGTCCAGTCACAAGTCCTTTCATAAAGCCAGGCACAAGTAACTGGATGAACAATGACAAAGGAATGCCTTTGTCAAAGCTCATTTGAATAGCTTGTGATTGGAATTAGGACTGGAGGGCTTGTGATGGACTTGCAGGGACTTGTGATGGACTTGTAATGGACTCGACTACAGCCCTGTTTCTAACTGTCGGTGCAAAATGCATTTCATTTAAAGCACACATTGCCCTGCTGAAATGCCCCCCCAAATTTCCATTTCCAAAGTCGGAGTCCACGATAATGGGTAATATTTACGGAGAAATGAGGAAAAACTTGATGCATTGACATCTGAACATTCAGACTGGCGCCATACACTGTAAAAGAAAGTTGGTCAAAATGGGTTGATATTTTGCCCAATGTTGGGCAACATATCAACAACCCAATATCTTGGGCAAATTCTTCCCAATAATTGGTCCATTCTTACCTGAATTTACCAACAATGTGGTAAATTAATACCAATGTTGGGTAAATAACAGTTGCCCAATTATGTTTTACCCAACGTTTTTACAGTGTAGGCCTATACAGTGCAACTTGTATGTAATCAAAGCGCCAAGGAGACAAAGAACATTATTTGAATTCCAACAGTCCGACTTTTCCGAATAATTTTCAGACAAGCGGCGCATTTTCAAGGGATGTTCGTGCACATTATTATATTGTACTTATTATATTGCTACCATAGCAATTTTATGACGAACACTTTTTGTAGCCAAATTGGGCGGCCTCCAAGAGAAATGTGCCCCTTTAACTCAAAGTACACCAACTTTGCGCGCAATTTTGTCTCAAATGAAAACAGGAATCTCATTGTATATAGGCCTAGTGATTTCTTTTAAAGTGATTTTTATCAATTATTTGTTGAAAAAAAAATCTACTGCGGAATCTCCTTACGGTTTCATAGGCCGATTCTGTCATTTTAACGTCAATGTATACATTTTCAAATTAATCTTTTAATAAATTGATGTTTTGAAAAATGATGAGATTTTACTAAAAATTGTGGTTGTTTTAAAAGCACAAATCCAATCCGAGCTGTCATATAGGCCTAGTGATTTCTTTTAAAGTGATTTTTATCAATTATTTGTTGAAAAAAAAATCTACTGCGGAATCTCCTTACAGTTTCATATGCCGATTCTGTCATTTCAACGTCAATGTTTACAATTTCAAATTAATCTTTTAATCAATTGATGTTTTGAAAAATGATGAGATTTACAAAAATTGTGGTTGTTTTAAAAGCACAAATCCAATCCGAGCTGTCATTAAGACGTATTTTGATTGACAACAACAGTTCCAATGGTCATTCCGGTAAAGCGCATGTGCATGATTTGTGACGTAAATATAGGTAAACAACAACATACCATCACGCATTGCCATTTAGCAATTAACTCCATAATCTTTGAAGGTCTAAATCATTCACTATACTTCCACAACCTGCAACTAGTATAGGCCATGCTGATTTCGCTTGTGTCCCATTGCACGTATTTGATTTGAACCCAAATTGTTTTGAAAATCACCCAAATTATTTCAAAACTAAATACGCCCCACCCCGGGTATCTAAGGGAAAACAAAATAAGCAAAACAAATTCAAGTTTCTGAACACAACGTCAAGCAGAAATAAAGATAAAGTTTATTCATATTGTTTTGTTTGTTTGTTTGTTTGTTTGTTTGTTTGTTTGTTTGTTGGGGTGTTTGTTTGTTTGTTTGTTTGTTTGTTTGTTTGTTTGTTTGTTTGTAATGAACACGCGTGGAGACGAAGATAATTGAGGCTCCCACGTGGGTATTTCAGTACGAGCAGACCGTGTCCTCAACACAGTTAATTAGTCCCTCAAAGATGTCTTGGACTGTCAAATCAATTTTGTTGGAACTCGTTCAAACCATGAGTAACTTTCAAAAAGAATGTGCCCGAAGAAAAATGACAGTTACAAAGGAATGTGTTAGGCCTCATTATACCATGCAGGACGAGACTGACATTTCAAACGATACGGTCTTGTGGCACCGTTATCTTTCTGACATTGTTTTTCTCTGTCTCCTCCTTTCAGAGGACGAGAGTTCGAGTGGGGCCACGGACCGCAAGCGCAAGGGGGACGGCGAGTCACCGGACGGCAAGGACAAGAAGAAGAAAGCCCGCACCACGTTCAGCGGACGGCAGATCTTTGAGTTGGAGAAACAATTCGAGGCCAAGAAATACCTGTCAGCCAGCGAGAGAGCAGAGCTGGCTACCCTGCTGAATGTCACGGACACCCAGGTAAAGTACCGTACCCTTATTATAGTCGCTTAAGAAGTATACACGAACCACAACAGATTCCTTCGCCTTGTGCGTTTTATAGGTTAAATACGTATATTAAGAAAGAGTCCTAATTTCTTTTTAAAATGTTTATCCAAAGTAATAAAAAGAAATATAAATTTTTTGTTTTCTTGTCAAGCACATGATACCCAATGTATTTTCGCTTCTGTAGTAATTTTAGGAGTTGGTTCAAGTCCCCATATAAATAAGAAGACAATCAATCGACCGACCGACCAACCGACCGATCGATCAATCATCGGTTTGTCGTCAGTTGGTCGGTCGATGTACATGTAAATAACTAGAGTGAAGCAAGTAAGTGAGGGATCTTATATGAAAACATTCTCATGGTTTTTGCAATTAGATGGAATCAATGATTTGTTGTGTTTTCACATGTGACTATATAAAAACGTCTCAGGGTGTTATGAATCTTCATCACTTGGACATCAGTTATAGAAGGGACACAAGGTCACAGTTGGAACAATCTTAGAAACACACCAGACAGTGCCTTCAAAAGCCACAAACATTCACACGCAAATTTCAAACTCATCGGTTGACATTTTCAGACAGTATACATAGATTTCTCTGTCGCCAGTCTGTTTTATATCGTATATCGTAAAAGATCTTCTTGATTTCCATAAAACGTTCAACTCTTACTGTGGAAATCAACATCAATATTTTTTCTCTCTCCGTGTATTTTTTGTAATTTTTTTCTCGAGATGTGTCCATGTTTAGTCTTCGTAGCCCACTCGCTCTGATCTCTCCGCTCTCCGTCCCAATCAATTTAGCTTTCACTCATACTTAGATGTCGCCGATTAAGAGCGATCCTTTCAGAGCCAATAACGACCCTCTGTCGGCGGATGATAATAACGTTTACAGTCATTTGATGTTTAAAAACCTTTCAGAGCTCCGTCGTTTAGGCAAGTCACACATCCACGCGTAAGGCAGATCTGTTTGAGGGCATATTTATATGCTAAGTAATAGGGTTCGTGCGTGGTAGCTTATCTGGGTATAGCACATAGTTCGGACTCCCGTCCGAAACACAACCCATTACAGATTTGGCTTCCCTTGCGCGCGGCGATTCCGCGGTGCGTTTTAACTCTTCGAATTGCCTACACGAACCCATTGCTCACAATCAACCGAGGAAGGGATTTTTCTCCCGCGTAATCTTTTTGTCTTCTTCCCTTTTAATCTTCCATGTAGTTAATTTGTCTGGATGGGGTAGTCGTTTTCACAACCATTTAAGGGTAATTCACAGAGGCACGGTAATCGGCAAATAATGGATTAAAGGGGGAAAACGCGTGGGCCGTATATCAGCGGCAAGATGGCATTCCATTACCTTAACATGATTGGTGTAAATTGGGGCGTCGTTGCTCACACGTGCGCCGTGATTGGTTAAAAGCCGCCTAATGACATTTTGAGTCCATTCAGGGAATTAGTGGTTCTGTACCGTGTGATAAACACACTTCGGTTCAGAGGCTGTTGTTTGGACTTAGAATGTGGGCGTGTCCAATCGACTCGGGAACTTTAAACCAATCTGCTTCGAGCAGACAAGTCACGTTTTCCCGTAAACTTTGAAGAGTAATAAACAGTGATCAGCGTGGACTAAGAGCTATTCATTCCGTTTACGCCTGCACACTTTGACTAAGTTTCAACAGTGTGTATTTGCCAATCACTGGCCGATTTTGCGTGGGATAGGCTATATCGTGTAGACATTATACTTTGGCAAAGTTAAAGAAGCGGTTGACAAATGGCCGTTGCTCGAGTTCGGCCTTTCTTGTATCAGCAAAGTACTCGCAGTAAATACCAACTTTATTCAAACTATATGAGAAAAAAAACACTTGTCGGCTCAATTGAAAAATATCGGCGCCGCGGCCGGGATTCTGTTTTTACTTCAACTTGTAAATGAGTAAATCAACCTGAGATGAAATGCGGTCATGTCCTTAATCACTTCTCATGGGTATGATTGCTGTTAATATAATACATGTATAGCCCTTGGATGCTATCAGTATGTTAAAGTCTGTGATAGCATTTCAAGTGTAGTGCCTTACTTGGCGTTTGCTGCGACTCTTGGGGGGGGGGGGGGGGGGTGGGGGTGACAGCGAAGAGGGTGTATGATGACACTCCTGAGACGCCCTGAGGGAACGAGGCTGACCGAGTGCTCCGGAGTGGGTAAGGCAAGAAAGTTACCCGTCTTCTGTTTGCACGCACCGCGGTGTCGGGACGTCAGTTTTTGTTTTCCCCGCGTCCGGGACGTATGAGGGGAGACTGTTCCGGCGACTCTGTCTGTTTCGCTGCCTCCAGGGGCTCAAGACGGAGGAGAAGCTTCACGAAGTGTCCCACTCGTTGAGATCGTTGAGAGAGAGAGAGATGGGGGGAGAGACTCCTCCGTGAGTGGAAACAGTATGAGGGAGCGTGTAAACGGGTTACCGTCTTGGGGCCATGGCTTGATCCAGTTTAGTCGATGTTGAAGGGAGGGTATAGTCGACCTGCAGCGGAAACAGGGCTGTGGGGGTTACCTTCGTCATCGTGATCCTCCTCCATCATTATCACCACCATCACCACCACCACCACCACCATCACCACCACCACCACCACCACCACCACCACCACCACCACCACCACCACCACCACCACCACCACCACCACCATGGCCATGTGATATGTGTCTGCCGTCCCCCTTTTCAAATATTATTTATTGGGGTTTTTTATGTTAAAATTGAAGATCTGTTTCTATGCAGTAGGATAAAATCTATACCGGTACATTCACCCAATCTGCATGGTTTTGTGATGCTGTTTGTATCTCGTTACGAACCCTTTGCATACAGACAAAGAGTAAGGGTTTGGAACTAGTCAGACTTTGATAATTTTGAGCAATACGAAATTATTAAGTATCATCAGTCGATTCTGTGCTGCTGTCTGTCCAACCACCTTTTAAAGAAAATTGCAATGAACAAATGATGAGCTACGTCATATGAGACGCTCATCGTTCATCTAAAAGCTGGCTGCTACTTTATAGAATGTTCTTTGTTGTCATCAATAAAACCACAACTGTTTCTGGCGCGCCCACCAATTTATTCGGTCTACGTTTACCGCCAAAAACTTCCCTTGAATTGGCCGAGCCAGAGGAGGCCTACACACATCATGCATTCCGCCTCATCTCGCTAAAAACGTCTCCATTATTCACTTTGATATAAGCCGCTCTCGGACAATGAAAAACACGTGTTCTCATTCACCCATCGTCTGTAGTAATTCCCATCATAATTTGAGAATAATGGAAGGGCGGTAATGTACATTGGAGAGGTCTCGGAATCAATCATAAATCGAGACTGATTGCCGCGCCGGGGCTGAAACTGCACGGCGTTATGGTACGGCTTACGTGATTGGTTGAAATCAATCGGGTAATTGATTCGTGTAGGCCCGATTTAGAAATAGCCGTCATAAATTGTCGAAATGTTAAAACATGCAAAAAGAGTATCCTATTATAAATATCAAAAATATTTCAGAAAAAATAAGAATAAAGCGGATGCAAAATCAGTCGAATATTAATCTGCTACCGGGTATGTAATTTATAAAAAATGTAATTTATTTCGATTTCATTTGCTCTTGGAAAAGAAATCTGTAAAAGTAAATCATTTGATTTGATTTTGTTTTTATTGCCCGAAGGCGGTTGTGACCGTCATAATTTGTTATATCGTGAAAAACAAACCCACATAGGCCCTATCATCTCAACAATCTGAGAGTCTCAGATTGTTGGAAAATAATTAGAAAATAATTGTCTCAGACTGAGACAATTAATTTCGTATGGGTTAACTTCCGCCGAGATGACTATTATGACAGACAATGCCTTCACGGCAGTAAACATCGGAAAATAGAGAATAAGATGATAAACGCACTAAATTTCAATTGTTGACCGCACCGACTGGAATAGACAAATATGAGGCGGCTATGATTGAAATGGATGGCTTTAGTTCATAAGTATTTTACATATGTTGCTAGCAGTGTTATGTTTACTTGCTCACTTCTCTGGTACCCTGTGAAGTGAACTAATCACGTTATCTACAAAACAAGTATGTGTAATTGAGCAATATACGCATTCATTTCGAGTGTATTTGACTCCAAAATGACTCGTAAACGGCGAAATTGACAACTGTATGCATTGATGTGTCATTCCGGAGTTAAATATTCGGAATTAGCGCGTCTTTTGCCCTGGTGACGTAAACAGTATTCTCACAATTGTTTGAATTTTGTTTTCCTCTGTCACTTTTCGTACGCAGGTGAAAATTTGGTTCCAGAACAGACGGACCAAGTGGAAGAAGATGGAAGGGATTTCAAACGCCGAGGCAGCCGAGCACAAGATCGGAGGCCCGAAACACATCGACACCATCCGACAGAAACAGAGCAGCGAGGCCGCGGTGGCTGTACCGGGGACGACGGCGGCGGAGAAGGCTGTCTCGCCTCAGACTAGGGTCGTGGTTGCCACTGCCCCCGGAGATGATGGCGACGATGATGATGATGATGATGATGACCTTGATGATGAGGAGATGGAGGAGGCTCAGGAAGAGAGATGCGACTCATCTTGCCACGATGAGGAGATGGACGTTGAGATTGTTCCGGGACCAACGGCGTCCGAAAGTCAGCCCGGGACCATGGGGCAAGGAATGCAAGAAGTGGGCAAGGAAGACGAAGATAGGGTGATGGTCCAGGAGGCAGGGCAGAGGAGGAGACTCGCCTCCGAGCATGACTCGGTGATACCTCCTTCCTATCACCCCCTGGCTCTCACAGAGACCCCCCGCGATGCCATCGAGGATGCGGCCGAGGCCAAGGTGAACCACGTGATCCTGAGAGATGAAGAGAACGGGGAACGGGAGAGCAAGGTGTGGGGGAGCCCCACCCTGAACGCAGAGACGATTCGAGCCGATCATGTCCATCAATGTCACTGAGAATAAACAAAACCACGTGATGATACCACAGCTGACTGAACAAAATAACGTATAAATTGACATGTAAATTCTGGCAAAATTTTAGGATGATTACACAAATCTGCTATTTATAAAGTGTGTACAAATCCTTCACCGTGGAAATATCTGGACCCGTTTTCTGTTTTCGACACAATGATATGTTGCGTTAAGTTGTTCCCATCTACATGTTTCGGTTATGTTAAAAGCCAGATTGGATCAAAGGGCACAATAATTTGGTGTTTTTGGTTTACTGCCGAAATTTTATTTTAAATATCTGCATTAATACCATCTAAACACCTTCACATGTATTTATGTATTAAATAAAGATTAAGAGTTTACTGTAAATAACTCACGGAAAAGAAAATGTATAATATTTTTGCCGCCAATTTTAGTATAATCGTTTCATACTGATGTGACTTTTTGTGTCATGGGCGGCCATACACTTTCGAAAATTGGTCGATTTCACGGCGCAAGAAGTAAAAGTAAAATCTAGAACATAAGGCAATGAGATGAGCACATTTCCTCATTTGTAAAATGTACAGTGACCCAAATACCAGTTTTTAGGTTATTGTTGCACACGGAATTTGACAATTTCTTTAGAGTGTAGACTTATCTTCCAAAGGTCGATCTACGTTCAGATGAGGTTCCACTCCTATTTAGTCAAAAACATTTAAGGAATCAACTGCTACGTGTTGAGGCCGGCCCTTTAAAGGTTTTCGTCTGGAGCATGAAAAAAAACCACATTGCAAATAGCTACTGCACGGCACGCGCCGTCAAGTCCTTCAAGTCCATTCAGTACGGCGACAGCTTTTCCTCCCAAGAAGCTTTCCCGCCTTTTTTCCCCCTCTTCCGTCTCGGACTTTAATCAAATAGAGTCAATGGGCTGTTGCAGACTCCCTCCTTCCCGCTAGCCGGTGGTGAGGTCTCGTGTAGTCAGGTGTGCGGCGCAGGTGGAATAATAAATAGAGACTGGGTTCTCGGTTTGCATATCCAAACATGTTCTTGCTTCGCTCTGTCCTCCGCAGGCCTGCCTAATGCAGCCTACTTGTTGTGGGGGGAGAGGAGGAGAGATGGAGGGGGGGGGGGGGGGGGGGGGGGCTATACTGGGGAGCATTTGAGGGGCGAAGTATGTGTACACTGAGTGGCGCGTGGATGGAAAGCAGATTAAAGCAAATAGACAGGAGGAGTGGGAGGGAATCGCAGCAAAACGATTGTTAAACTGAATAGCTATGGCCTAGAAATTTCTGCTCCGACTCGCCAAGCGGGCCCGGCGGAGTCAGCCAAGGGTGATGAGGTTGGTGTCGTGCCGTCCCGATTCCGTGGGATTCTGAAACCAACATTTACATCACTTCTCAATGACGCTATTGTAATTAGGGATGGGTTAGTCGTAAATAGATTTGTTATATACGATGCCAAGGCATTCAAACCTGTACAGACATGGCATGCTTCCAATCACAAGCTATAAAGCATGGGCCGTTCGGTCTAGGACCAGAGTCGTAATTCGTAGCGATATTGTCAGAGTTCCAGACTGCGATGCAGACGTGTCGAAACGTTTGATCAGGAGATATTGCAGACATTCGGCGCCTGACGCAAGCAATATCGCGGAATGCCTGGGACTGTTTTCTATTGTTTTTTGACGAGCTGGGTTGCTAATGATTGAAACTTACCTCAAATTTCTTGTGCAACCTAGCCCACGCTTGTATGTTTTCGTGTTTTCCACTGCCACTGATATTTAGATGTCATCTGCCCCATGCACAGGCACAGCCTTGTTGCTTTGAACGCCTACAACCAAAACACAATAATTCTTTTTTAGTGTGCTCAACTAATGTTTATTGAAATCGGTGAAAGTTTGTAAATGTTTATTTCCATGTTAGTGCAAAGGACACGCTTCCAAAGATTAGCCGTAGTGTGCGACGTACTTGTGTGCCTATGCAGCGTTGGAGCAACATGCGTAGGCGAGGCATAGTTAATAGTCACTCATCAGTTCAATAGCATACACCATCGAACATACGCCTAAAAATGAAGCGTATAGATCCTTCAGGTCGAAATGAAAGTCGTACAGTCATTCAGCAATGATTTCCATGCAGTAAAATTGTATGGAATAACTAGCTGAGAAAATAGTTTATAAGGGTTAGTATGGTTATATGAGAAAAACTGGAGATATAAACCTTAGAACTATTTAATATTTCCTGAATGAATACTCCACATGGTGTAATTACCCAATTCTCTCATTATTTTTTGTTCACCATTACTTTACCTCGAAGTGCATGATTTTAAAGATGAACCTGGCCCAGCTAAATGAACCTGGTGAAAGGTGTCTGCGATATGTTTCCCGATAGAATGTTTGTCGTGCTAGTGTCTTTATCTTTGGGGGTTGGTGTTCAACTTTCTCAACGTGTTCTAAATAACTTTTCCCTTGCGTCCATTGGGTCTACTTATTCCCTTGTGGGAAATCACGATCGTGTCTGTCGGTGTGTTTCTCCCTACTTTTCTCTGCTTTGCATTGATACCCTATACGATATCCGTTTCTCATCTTGTGTCTCGATAATAATGCTAAGTTCCTGTCCATGATTCTATACTCTCCTAACCTATATCTACATCTTCTCTGATTCTCATCGCATCTTCTCCTCTGTCTTCTTCTGGCATAAACCACCGTCTCCTCCTCTTCTTTCTCCCGTGTCTTCCTTCCTGCTCGAATGGCCGTAATCAGCTTTAGTACCGAATCAAACACCGCGGTCCGCACTCATCGCCCTGCTTCCTGCCCGTCCGATGCCGGGGCCGCACGGCCCGGGCCAGGTGTCAGGCCCTCCCCGTTGGGTAGGCATCGAAACCCTATAACGCCGTTGCACCAAAGACCACCGAGAAAAGAAGAAACAAAAAGTCTTTCGGAAACCACGTTCTTTGTGGTTTTTTTTTTATGAACTGGGCCCTGCAGTCAGGATGTAGGGATGAGATCGGTGATACGGCTTTTCCGAGCGGCTTGGAAAGCCAACCTCAACGAGGTGGTGTACCGCCTGTGGACAGACGGGAGAAGTGGGAGAGTGAGACGGGCACTTCACCGAAAACAAGCCGGTAGGAAGTTGTGTCTCACGTCGGTATACCAAATAACTGGTTTCGTGAAAAGCATCCTAAAAAATGGGAACTGGCGCACGGACCCATTGTGAATAAGCTTAGTCCTCAATTCGTTTCGTTTGAAATGATTTTACAATGTTCTTGCACTATAAAGTGATCTTTGTAGAGTATCAGGGGCCAATGTATGTAGCTGCTAAGCCCCCAAAAATTTGCTTAGCATGAAAAGTCTTCCTTGGGAAAACAGGATTCCTATCCATATTTTCACGTGATGTATATTGTTGTTTAGCGTGAAAATCACATGGAATTTTGGCTGATATTACCAGTATTGTTTGTGCTAAGCATATTTTTTGGCCCAGAAAATTGGCCTCTGGGTGGAGTGGCAATGATGTTAATGCAAGGGATATTGAGAGATCGAACAACTTGAAGGAACACACTAATCCCCGTGTCTAAAACTAGACTTGGGTGTGTCAACGACGCTCAGTGACAAACTACGCCTGGGCATATACGTCAGAGTTAATTTAATGTAAGAATGGAACAGTCTGTTATTCCAACAACGTTGTGTACCCAACGCCGTGACCAGACACAGCGCGTGGACCGCATTGGAGTTATCATTATAGTACATGTATCGTATGTGGGCCAGGTTAAATCACATGCGAACACTCAGCACGCTTTGAATAAGCACTCCATTAGCGGCATTACACTATGCTGTACATGACGACAAGTGAAAAGGGTATATATGCCAGGGTCTATAATTATGCCAGGCCTGTTTGTTTTGGGCAGTCAACGTAGTCGGGGAGGGGCTTAGCTTCCCCCTCAAAAAAATCAGACTACCCCACCCCCCCCCCCCCCCCTCCTCGACCGAAAATGCCTTTTTAGTGGAATTTCTGTATGAATATTATCGATAGATTCACGCGTTTCCCCAACAAAGGCCAAATGGCCACGGTCCACAATATAATGTAAATACACGTAAAAAGAAAATTAAAGAGAGAGAGGTTGCTGCATAGATTACGTGGGATGAGAACATGATGAAGGAAGGGACCGGCCTGTGAATCTATAGCTGACAAGAAATGCGAGTGTCACTCTAAATGCCGCAGTTGTTCCAATGAATCGTCATTTCTCTTTGAAGACACTGTCCTTCCCGGGATGTTTGTCCCAAGGCGTCACACAGAAGACCACGTCAAAGGCTAATTTAGGATGACAGTCCCTTAGACCTTAGACACGAGGACAAATCACGGGTTGGATTATGGGACAAACAGATTACAGACGCATATTTCAGTCTGTATTCTTGTATCACCCCCATGTTGCAAACTTATGTGTGTCTGTTTTTTCCCCACTTGACGATAACGGAGCCAGCATGTGTTGGCAATAATACATGTTTCCGGGCACACAGTCGTATACTTTCCCAATACTTCCGACGACAATGCTTTGTGTTTCCTATTGTTCCTTTAATATAACCCAACCCCATAGACTAAGCACGTATTTTTACGCCCAAGGACCGATTTCAACAAAAGACCGACTTGCGAGGACAAGAAAGGTTCCTTCGTATTCCTTTAACATTTTATAAAGTATTGCAAAAATTGATGGCCAAAATAATTATGAAAAATTTGACACCAACGTCCGATCAATCTATCAGCAACCTAGTAAAGATGCAAATGATTCTTGGTTTTGCAACTACAGCCTCGTTTTGATTCCAATATGGCAATATAATACGGTACAGAGAGTGAATATAATGAATAGATGGGTAATGAGGAGGGGCTCGAATTCACTGAAGTGTTGCTAAATAAGGGGATTTTTACTCTTAGTTTTGTAGATGTAAATAACTCTGCAATTGGGTGTTACAACAAAACTGTGCTCATTTTGCACCGATCGCTGAATATGGCCAACACATGAAAACAGAAGTCCATGTTAAGACCTACTTTTATCACTCCAATTTCACAGTGCACAAACAAACCCCCCAAACCAGAATAAACAACATTTTTGTAAATGATGAGGCAATGTACATCTGTTGGTCACCGTACCTTCTCTCTGAGTTCTGCCCAAGCGTGCACTGCAAAAACTGTGGTGTCAATTTAACACTCTGCGGTATCTATATTGAACCATTCGCCCAATATATACACCAAATGGTGTTAATTTAACCCCACAGTTTTTGCAGTCCCTTGAGTTTCGTTTTAACGTTTGACAGAATATTCAATTCTGCACGAAAACATAATACTATAGCGAGGAGTGTTTAGAACATTCAACTGCATTCACGGCTGTACATGTTAAATGTACAGAACATTAGCTGAGCATGAACACGCTCAAAATGTTCAAACTATTTTGGCCAACACGCAACAGTCGTCTAAGACCCAGACAGCGAGGTTTCCTTGAACTGTCGCCCGGCCACGAGATGCGACCCACCTGTACGGTGGCCCTGAGTGGACGCTCATAGCTGTTAACGCGTAAAGGTTATTAATTTAAAGCCAGTGTTTGCCTGATTTAACAAGGTCGGGCGAACAATGTTTGGACAAGACGCTGTGTGAGATGGGTACCAGGTGAGCGTAAATTGATCTTCAATGCCGGGAGATAGTGGCACAAAGTCATGCAAGTCTTTATCGTTATTGTCAGTAATTGCTCAAGAGGAAAGCTTTAACGGGACACACAGGCCGCTCAATTAGGCTACAAAAAGTGTTCGTCATCAAATGTCTATGGTTGGAAAGATCATTCAAAATTAGAATATAACAATGTACACGGCCATCCCTTGAAGATGCGCCGTTTGTCTGAAAATCACTGACGGAAATCATTTCGGGGACGCCATGTTGGTTCGGAAAAGTCGGACTGTTGGAATTCAGAGTGGTGTCCTTGATGGCGCTTTGGTCTGAATTTCAGGATGTCAGTGCTTCGCGGTTTTTTCCCCCTTATTTCTCCGTAAACATTATGGTCGAATTTTTACACTCAGACCTTAGAAAAAGATTAGGTAACTTATCAAATATATTAAATTTGGAGCGAGGGGATTTTAGGGTACCTCTAATGTAAATACTGCTGGCGGCAGCTTATTGTTGTTCAATTTATGTGGAATGATAGCTGATGATGATGTAAATAAAACTACTGAAAAGAGAAATGAACACTCTGTTGTCGTGTTTTTATCTTTTTCGTTCTTTGTAATACCTGTAGGCCTACAATCACATCACATTATCGAACTCTTCTACTCCCTCCCTTCGTGTTATACCGTATAATCCCTTTCTCATTCTGATTGTCGTCGTCATCGTCTTAATGAACATCACCATCATTCATGCACACCATGCCCAACGCCAGTACTTTCGTCACCACTTTCACAGTATAGTCCCAGACTTCGCTATCTTCGTTGTCGTCATCTTGGCCACCATGTGCACTAGGTCGTCGTTGTCGGCATGATAACATCACCATCACCATCACCATCACCACCAGCATCCCATCGATCACCACCACTATAACCTACTGTATATCACCATCATCATCATCATCACCATTATCCCCACCACTACCACCATCATCATCCCAATCATTGCCCTTTCCAAATACCCATTATCCTTCTAACAATCAAAAATCATTATTCACAGCCACCACTACATCACCACACCTAGCATAGATTAAATCATGACTGCATGGCAATAACCGTCCCATCTTCTTGTATCACTACACATCCCATCCCATCGCACTACCGCGAGTTTAATTCACAGCGCACAAACTTTCAATCAGAAATCAATTGGTATTATTAATATCTGGGCCACAAGAGAGATTCCGCGTGATCTTTGTTGAGGGACTTAGAGAGAGAGAGGGAGAGGCGAGTGACTGAGCCGAGGTGGAGGTTTTTAAGACGAAAGCGAAGGAGGAGGAGGGTTTCGATTCCATCGCAGACAGGAGATGTGCTTGAGTCCTTCGCCCTTTCGAGGCCTGCGGGGCCCTGGCAATTCAATTCCCTCGCTGCCAAACCTCTCTTCCCTTCCAAGTACAAGCCTCGGCTGTGGCAGCCCTGGGCCAAATTCATTTCTACCCGCGGCGCAATCCTTGAAAACGTATCGAGAACCGGGCATGGTTGACCGTCCCGTCCATTAACAGGGGAGAGGTCTCGACAGAACGGGTCGGTGGGAGACAAGCATTTGAAGTCGCGGAGCGCGAGCGAAAATGGACTATCAGGCGAAACCCGATCGCCGGCGGAACTGCGGCATCATATACAGTCAAGCACTCGGAAAAGGCTCTAATGTACATCGTTTAAAACGACAGGCTAGGCTGTGTCTCATAAATGCCCCCACGAATACAAGTTTGGGGAAGAGAAGACTTCATAATCTGAGGTTTCTTTTATCATGAAGGTGGGGCGAAATAACATGTTAAAAGGCGCGTCCGCTAAGCTCTTTTCTTCGGCCGGCCCATGCCCGACTCACTGGACTGGCTCCCCAGGTTGCACGCGCGCGCTGCCCGCCTAACCTCTTCCCTCCAATCTATCGCACAGCCAGCTTCATTGATATTCCGTGCCATGAACGGCGCTCCTTCTTCAGCCGGCCGCAATGACATGCCAAGTGGGTTATACGAGAAAACTGTCGACTGAACAACCTAAACCGATACCAGGGAGCGAACCTAACTCTAGCCGGATGCCTGTACCGTGATAGCTTGAAGTGTTTAATGGATTTGATCGGACTATATTAAATAGAGTCTGCTGGCATGGTTACAGTTTTTGTGGGCCAAGGCGGGAGTTGGCTAGCGATCGGCGCGCGCGGAGCCGGCCACTAGAGCACATACACCAGCGGAAGAACTAGTTTCGTGCCTGATAACCGTCTTTCGATTAGTCAGTCCCCAAAAGCGGGCCGCTCCGGCCGGACACGGTACACAATCTCCATCATCCAACTAAGGATTTCCACTCTCCATTATCTTTATCAACCCCTGCATGTCTTTGTTTTTCTCCTTTCAATATCCGGGACATCCACTCTCTCTCTCTCTCTCTGCTCTTTCGTCCTTTTTTGAAGCAACTCCAAACAAAACCCAAATGAACGGGAAGAGAGCGATTTCTATCAAGTGCTTGTCAGCAAAATCAACTCCGAGTGAAAGCGTGCCTTTCACGTTATGGCGGTGGTTCAGACCAGCAATAAGACAAAAATGTAAGAGCAGTCTCATGGGGTCAACTATAGCAACGCTTGTCTCGCAAAACAAGAAGTCGAGCGTGCTAAAAGTACACCCTCGGTGCTTTGGCCAGTACGGTGATCTACGCGCCAACGATCCCAAGCCGGCATTTTGAACTCTTGAATCGTTTTACCGGTGAGGGCCCGTTACCGCACGGCTTCCCACGAGGGCCGTATCTTGCCCGAGTATTCACCAATAATGAGGCAGAGTGGTCGTGTTGTTTCGCATTTTTTGTAAGCAGCCTGCATGCTTAGTGCCTCGCCGTAGAGCCACCCACGAGATAATGACACTTCGCTGGCCGTTAAATTAAGAATCTATTGTTCCCAAAGGTATGATGGCATTAAAAGGTTCAACGAAACGATGCCTTTGCATCGAAACACGGACCACGTTTGAAGTGGCTTGAAATGTTTCGAAGATTTGTGTGTCCTCGCTGCTTTATGTCAAACCAAAATGATGGAAATTTTGTGTTAATTAGAACAGAGACTTTTCTCTTTTTTTTTTTTTGCCCTATCCCGACGTAATGTATGAAGCACTGTATACTCGGTGCTTTCCGAGAGCCTGTGTGAAAAAATTCACAGGCTTACACGGGCTTACTCGAGCTTGCCGACCCCAGCAAGCTCGGTGGTCGAGTGGTTAAGACGTCTTCACTAGTAAGCAGGCAGTCGTGGGTTCGAATCCCGCCCGAGTAATCCTGTAATTTTTTTCACACAGGCTCTCGGAAAGCACCGAGTATACAGTGCTTTATACATTACGTCGGGATAGGGCCAAAAAAAGAGAAAAATCTCTGTTCTAATTTACTAATGCTGGTATATATATATATATATATATATATATTTCCAAATATGGCACAGACTACCGAAGTGCGACGTCAGTTGGCATGACAACCAGTCCTTCTATCATGTCTGCTGACTGAGTGCCGAGCATTGGGAATTTTTTTTTTTTTGATAAACACATGGATTTGCAATGATTCGTTTGTTCAAGGACACATTGCCTTTGAGGTACCCTGTTTGGGCTACCGAAAGTGTTAGTCCTAAAATTGCTTAAGGTTGGAAAACTGATTCAAAAGTAGAATATAATAATGTACACGACCATCCCCTGAAAATGTGCCGTTTGCCGGAAAATCATTTACGAAGATACAAAACGTTGGTTCGGGAAAAGTCAAACTTACTTTTCCGTCAATGATTTTCAGAGAAACGGCGCATTTTCAAGGGATGGTCGTGTACATCATTATATTCTTTTTTTCAATGATCTTTCGATCAACCATATCTATTTTTAATAGGACGAACGCCTTTTCCGCCTCTGATGAGGCAACGTGTTTCTTAATAGCCAGCCAGGCAAACAAAATTATTGGCATGAAGTTTGCTTAATCAGATTCTAGACATTGTACGATATGACGTCATCACTTTGCTAACTGCCACATGACATTAATTTTGTAATCCCCCACCTCTCCGTGTCGTCAACTAAAAACAAATTCACCTGTTCGCTCGTGTCCCTCGGGAAGTACAATAATTCTCGCCCACTTCCCTTAAAAAGGCCACGGTTGATCATTTACCTTCCAATGTGGGTGGGAAAAATGTTCACCTCCGTTTTTGTTTCGATGACTAATCAATTACGAAAATGTGGGAAAAGAAAATACTATTTCACCATCTTTCCAATACTCTAAGTGATAAGGTTGTGACCTCTCTACTGCCACTGGCCACGCCATTTATTATGATCGCTTTCCCCTTGTGGGGGAAATCCAGCGTTCACCCTCATGCCACCTCCTAGCAATGACTCCGGTTTCTGCCTCTGGCTGCAATTGTTTCATCTTTGACTTTCTCTTATAAGCACCCTTTTAGTGCGCCATTTCAGGCATATATATTCCTGGAATCGATTTTTGACAGGACATGTTGCGATCGGGTGGTTTGACGTTGGGGGAGGGGAAAGCTGGTCGCGACAGGGGAGCTGTATCGATCCCCTGGATTGATCCGTCCCTATTAAATCCTCACATCGGTCTTATATCGGGACATGGAGGCGCGTTCTTCACTCATTTCAGACAATGGCGCCCGCAGTGCTATACTGCATGCACTGCGTTAACCACCATGTTAATGAGCTCTCGCGCCCTGCGGGCAAACGCGAGAATCGCCGAGAGTGAAGAATTCCACACAGAGTTTGAGCTGCTTGTTGCCGTACTGTGCCCTACGTCTACTTCATTATGTCATCACAGTGTTTTAATTCCGCCCACAGTGGGTCTCTCTTACATGTAAAGCTATCGTTGCGATTTATACTGCACACACAAATAAATGCATTTTCTCTGTCTCTTGTACTTACAGAATTTAGCGGGGAAATTGAGAGAGAGAGAGAGGGGGGGGGGGGTAAAGGGAGAAAAAATAACAAGGGGGTCGCGTGCGTGTCTTGGTAATGCACACGCGGTAAGTATGGGACGGAATTGGTAACCGGCACTCGTGGTACAGGGATCGGGAACGAGCAGCGGTCGCAATGAATTAAGAGGGGAAATCGGGCATGGCTAGTGTAAGAGGAGAGAGGGAACAACGGCACTTAACAGCCGATGGAGGAATTAAATAGCCGCATCTCGATCTCCTCAGCGCTGTTGCTTGTGGCAAAACAGGAGCTAACTACAGGTGAAGTGGTGGTGAGGGAAGGCTGGGGCAAAAAAAGAGGGGGAAAATCCTCTGTATATAGCTCACGTGGCTATACCGAGCAGGAGCTTCAGAAGATGCCCACTCACCCCGTACCGGGATACGCGAGCAACGGAACTGCCTGGTCCACGGTGTCGGGTCGCCATTTAAAAAGCCACCCGTTTCCCCCCAATGATCCGGGGTTTTGTTGATGCCCGGGAAATCCTGCAATCGATCCGGCATTACCAGCAACTCACCTCCCTCTCCCTGTAGTGGCCGCACGCGGCCACCGTGCACAGCGCTCGGTGGGCAACCCCCTCATGAAAACGATATTTATTGCGGAGTGGAGGTTGACAATGGCCGATAGAGTTACCCAAATGTTTTCGAATCGGAGGAGATTATGAAAAAGGGCTAAGAAAACTCCCATCTCGTGGTGTGTTGGCTTCTAGTTCGAGCGGGCGCGTGCCGAACATGCTACGCCGGATCCGCACCGTAAAGAGGCACGGGCTTTCTCCGGCGATGTTTTCAATATTATGGTTTAATAATCAAAAACCGTGGCACTGGTAAACCAAGCCCTGGGCTGCATTTTCTGCCCCTCTTATGCCCGGGAATGCTGCAAGAAAGGAAGAGAGGTTCATTTCCAATGCACGCGTGGGGAGCTGAGCTTCGAAGCGAGGCCCCAAATCAGAAAAGGTCTGCCTTAATATGGCCGTTCAGCCCCCCAGGGTACGTATATAGATATCCCCATCCACTCTTATTAAAACCCGGGTATATCATCGCACGGCTGGCCTTTGATATTCACTCGCGTAGTTCTCCCCTCTCCATTTTTTTTTTTTTTAACTCTTCGTATTGTTCCTTAAAACATTCAGACATGTTTTCACAGTTGGCGAATCTGACTAGGTAAGAGCCGTGGCATTCTACACAGCGTCAACCGGCGGGTGCAATCGGAATTAATTGACTCTCTGCCGCCTCCTCTTCACGTGAAAGAAGAAAAAAAAGACAACGAAGGAAGGGGGAAAAGGCGCGAAACTCGATCCCGAAAAAATGGATGAAATCTGATAATGTTCGCGTAACGGGATTCGTGTTTCCGCGGCGTGGAGGGCCGTGCCATAAAGGAGTAAATTGATCTTAAAATAACGGGATATTTATAACCTCGTAAGGGCATGCGCATTTTTTGGGGGTGGTTTTTATGTCATCTTTAAATGATGATGATTCAGAAACGGCCATGGGTGGTGCTGTATAATGGTCGTCCGGGGGCCAATTAGTAAGGCGTAAGAAGATGGCGCCCGCGCAGTCCACGTTTCTGGCATTCGTCAGTGTATAATATATTATGGGACCTGATCTTGAAGATCGCTGGCTGTTTGCTTAGTGCCTTTGTGCATTGTGCTTTTGTCAGCGTTTTCGTTGGAAAGAGTGACGATTAAGGTTGTTGGAGTGGACTACGATTAAAATTAATAACGAATCTGTCTATCCAAGAAATAACCTTTTCATTAAGAACATGCCGCCTTCACTTCTCCATGTACATTCAAAGGCTTCGAATAACACTACCGGTATCTCTCTTTTTTATACCGGTACCGGTACGCACTCTAAAAAATTGTCAGAATCAGGTCGCTATTATTTTTATTTCTTGTGATCTGAAACCCTTTTGTGACTCTCTGTAGCATATTGAGAAATGTCTTCCAAGTTTGACTTTTTTGAGATTAACATCCCCAAATGAAGAGGAATCAATGGGCTTTCCGAAAATATATACCTGAAAGAAAGGACAGTCACTTTACTGCAAACGCGCAGAGAACACATTTTGGGGAAAACTGCTTTGAAAACAAATTGCGCGGTGCCCGGTGCCACTAAAGTCAATGCGAATTTTTCAACTTTATCTGTTCCTTTTTTCACTACAAAATCGAGCCTGGAGATTTAATGTATTAAAACTTCCTAGAAATACAAGTTGATTCGCTATGACTTTTCAAAACGTATACGTGACTTCAAGCGATGCTTACTCGAAATTGCGGGACATTCCTCTTGATGCTCAAGCATGCAGGTCAATTTGTTTTTCTTTCTTAAACACTGTTCGCATAAAGCTGGTGCTATCTCTCTGTCCATACCTAAAACATTTTGTATCTGTCCTATAGAGTCCTCTCTCCCCCAGCCCTAGTACCCCTCTTCCTCACAAACTCCCCCTTCCCAGTCCGCAAAAGCCCTCTCCCATCCAGTCAACCATCATCCCTCGCCACGCTCCACTGCTTCGTAATCAGGGAGTTCCTCGCGTCTTGGGATCCCCGTCTCCAACCTTATCATCACCCGTGCCAGGCATGGAGACCATACCCCGAAGACTGGGAATCCTACTTCAAAGTAAATTATGATTCATGTCTATTTTAAAGTTGCTCATATACAAGGGGCGATTGTACATTGTGGTTTCAGTCGTCATGCAGGGGATGTCCGTTTGGTACAAGTCACTCGGTGTGTGTCACTGGACATACAATAGTTTGCCTTGTTGCCATGGTAACTCGGGAGGAGGGTAAGGAGAATATGCCCCGTCATTCTACTTTTGTTCTTGTTGACGATGAGAACACTGTGGCCTTTGATTCAAATTCTCCTTTTTCATCTGTGAGACCATTATTTGTCAACCAACGGACTGCCATGGCAGGGAGTACTCTCTCAACTTCCACTGCCCGCGTTTTCTCTGTTTACAAACAAACAAACAAACAAACAAACAAACAAACAAACAAACAAACAAACAAACAAACAAACAAACAAACAAACAAACAAACAAACAAACAAACGCAAGACAACATCTTTAGGTGTTCAGCCTACACTGATTGAACTGGTAATTCGAACAAATGATCAAGACAGTTGAATAAGAAATCGATGGCCACATGCAGAGTCGCATGTTTTGGACTAGGACAATTAGTCCAATTGCGAGGAGCATCGTCTCAATTCACAACTCTTACAACCAACTTCCCCCCTTTGAAATCCCTTCCCAGGATCTGATGTCAGGTTTGAACCGGCAGATCAAAATGTAAACGCGTACCAGAAATCAAATGAACAAGATTCCAAGACTTTTTTCTCGTCGCTTTAAAAACATCAGCAGGCATTGACCCGAGCCGTCCCCTCCGCGCGCGAGAGGGCATTAGCAGCGTGGCGGCCGGGGACACCCATGCCTAATTTAGGCCTGATTTATCGGCCGAGACCCGCCGTCGTGGCCCTGGTAACGCTCCAGTTTTTATGACGGATAGTGGGCGATGACAACGTGTATACAACTTGTTCCCTATTTGTCTGGCAATTATCTGACCCCTCCGGCTACTCCTTCGTGGCCTAAATTAGAACCTCTTTTGCTTGGTTTTATTAATAAAAAAAAATCCTCGTGTCTGTGGAATCTTCTAATAGAATTCCTAATTTTTTTGTTTGACCTTGCCACGGGGAAGTAAAAGTTTATTGACGACTGGCACTTTGGAAACACTCAAGTTCAATGCCGGTGAAACAGTTGGACTTTGATGGGAGCAAGATGAAGGTCCCTACTCCTTAGAGATGGCCAGCCTATAAAACTTGAGTGTTTGATGCTAGGAACCAGGGCCCGATCTTGGACCGTCGTGGAAGGGTATAACAGAACAACAAAAACAACTGCAGGGCATTGACACAGCGACGACCGTGCCGAGAATACAGTCAGCAATAAACATCGAATAACGTTAATGGTAATGGAAGCAGTTTCCAAAACAGCAGTTACAACGAAAACAATAGCAGCAGCAGCAACAGCAGGCAGCAGCAGCAGCAGCATCACCACCACCACCATCAGCAGCGGCAGTTTCAGCAATAGCGACGATAGCAACAGCTTCATCGTCAGTACTAGCAGCCAGCAGCAGCCTGCAGTAGCAGCAGCAACAGCGACAGGCAGCAGCAGCAGCAGCGACAGGCAGCAGCAGCAGCGACAGCGACAGGCAGCAGCAGCAGCAGCGGCAGCGGCAGGCAGGCAGCAGCAGCAGCAGCAACAGCAACAGACAGCAGCAACAGGCAGCAGCAGGCAGCAGCAGCAGGCAGCAGGTAGCAGCAGCGGAAGTTTCAGCAACAGCAACGATAGCAACAGCTTCATCATCAGCATTAGCAGCCAGCATCAGCAGCAGCCAGCAGCAGCAGAAGCCAGAATCACCTAGCAGCAGCCAGCAGCATCCCGCAGCAGCGGGCATCAGCCAGCATCGGCAATGTCAACGACGACCAATAATAACAACATTTACAAAAACTAAAGTAACATCAGAATGATCAGCAAAAGCTACAATTAGCATCAATAAATGTCATACGTCAGCAAGGCAACAACATCCACCAAGGTTAAGATTAGTAATCGTTACTGTCTTCAGTTGGCTCTGGAAAAACACGTTTTCCTTAAAGGAACCATGCTTCCCAAATTTGCCGGATAGCATTTTATTTCATAAATACATTCATTTATATGTATTAAATGTGAATTAAAAGCCAAACTGGTTCAAGTGAAGTTTTAGTGTGATTATTTGCCGCCCAAAAATTGCCCCCCCCCTTTTTGGAATTTGTTGAGACTCAAATTGAGGGCGCTGTTCGTGACGTAGATCGAGGCACCGAAATTCATGAATGGACTCGATAGTCTGGACCCGGCCCGTATACACACACACTAGGTCTACACGTGCAATTTCGTACATTGTAAGTTGCAACAACTATACATCGAACTTACCCTGATTTTCTCCCTTTTAGCGACAGCTCCTCGGGGAATGGGCCGTTTAACTGCTTTCGCCTGTACCTTACCCACATCTGGGAAGATGTTGGGATGGCAGTGGACTTGAGCATATTTTTAATGGCCATCCCAAAGGAGTTGAAAATACCAGTATCAAAACACGACGGCTCAAAGTGGTCGCTACATAATGCTGAGAAGCTGCTGGGACCGGACCACTTCGCTCTTGTCACCTTCACTTTCGCCGTCCAAATTCTCCGATATTTCGCATCAGTTGGAAATAAATGAAGGCTTACTCCATCCTTCGTTGTTTTGCTGCATCCAGCAGCCACACACCTTGTCGGCATGGCCGAAAAACGCTATATTTTGCTTAGATTTTGGACGAAGAATGTACACTCAATTTACGCGTGATGAATGGTGCTGGCTCGAGCAGAATATGTAATGTTCCTCGATCTACGTCACTCACTTATGTTAATGAGGGTCCCACTCAGGGGGCGGAGTAGCTTGGACAAACATTTTCAACAAATGTTTTTTCATATTTAATCTGGGAAATAATTGACTCTGGTAACAAAATATCATTGTCAAGATAATACTTTATTGTTTTAAGCAGGAATAATGCAATGTAAATCCTATATCATGGTTCCTTTAATGTGGTCATTTTCTCATTTTACAAAGAAAGCTGTGGCCTTCAGTACTATTGACCAATAATTCTATAGAACTTAAAACTCCAGAAGAAAAATTTGAACAAAATCTCCAATTGTCAACGTTTAGTCATCGTCTAAACTCAGCCATGCGAGCGACGGTACATCCATCAAGACAGGATCAGGCCCTGCCAATGTAATTTTTACGAGCTTCTAGAAACGCGCCAAGCCAGACGGGTGTAGTGCTCCAATTTCGCTGGCGTAATGTTCGGCGGACCGGGCGGGCAAAACAATGAAAGCGAGCAACGCCCTTTAATCCCCAGACCCATCTACGGCGTTTCCAGGCAATGGCTAGTGGGTACCCAAGCGACGATGGAGGCCGTCCGTCATTACGCGCTCAGATCGGGCCGAGTGAAATATTGTTCCGTGTGCAACGAGCGCGCGGTTGAAAGAAGTAGAAAAATATCACAAGAAAAAAGAGGGACCGCCAACAGATCTAAAAATACCGCCAACCGGCGTCACTTGTCGGTAGTACCAATTACAGAAGAAAAGAGGTATTTAATTTCGAGAATTATGGGGGGCCGGCCAACAAATTTGTCGCTATTACACTGCCGTAATTGTTCCCGATTTTTTACAGTCATTATTATTGTCGGTTCAACTCTTGGGCCATTTTTTTGTCTGGTCTCATTGCGCCGATTACAGTACACCTGAAAGCGCAAAATGTTATGGCTTTGCACTCTGGCGACCTGGATTCGTAAGTTCTGGTGAACCGTTTCATATACAGATGATATTTTGAAATGTGGTCATGTTGAATGCGCATCTGGGTTATTGGGTAATTAGGAATGGTCTGTGCAAAGACTAATTGGTGCCATTGTGCTGTTCTCCTGTGTCGCCGCAACATTTCTGCTGATCGATAACTGATACCGATGATCTAAATCTTGAAAGGAATGGGTCGTTCTGCAGCATGTCCAATTGGGTTATCAGCACATTAGCGCAGGGGATTTGCAGCTTGAAAATATGTTTCTGCAACAATTAGGCCATAATGGGGGCAAATAGGTGAATCAAATAAATGGCAAAATGGCCCAATTGAAATCATGCAATGCATCCAAGGGTTAGAACACGGGCTTTTTGGTGGGTTCCTTTACAAAAACAAACACGCATTGAAGCATCAGATTAAAAAATATTAATATCTCCAAGAGCAGTAGTAGCCAGTGGCCCCCAAGAATGTATTCGCGCAGGCAAAAAGTTACGCCCACTGAATAAAGTACACCCCCCCCCCCCCCCCCCCCCGCAAAAAAGATATTTAAAAAATTGAAAATTAAAAATAAATAAATAAATAAATAAATAAATAAATAAATAAATAAATAAATAAATAAAAATAAAAAATCGTCAAACAAACCCAAGAAAAACTGACTAGGTAAATTTGAATAAATTTTCAAAGTGAACAAAGAAAACTGGCAGGACCAGGATTCGAACCTGCGACCTCCGGAATACCGTTCATGTCAGTTTTCTTTGTTCACCCCTACAAATTGGACCGAACCCACTTCTCGCATATAAGAGATTAAGGTGCTCCTGAACACGGGAATCTTTGATAAAAGTCGAATATACGAAAATACGAATGCAGGGAAATAAGAGAGATTAAACCTGTGACTTCTGTAACCATGCCTTTATGTCGATAGCACTGACACTCATAACAGTCAGTGGTATGCACCATAGTGGAACACAAGCCAAGAGTTTCTATTATAAAGTTTTAAATTTGTATTCGTACCGTAATTACTTAGATTTCATTTCAACACACATCGCGCTTACTGAACTGATGAATATGCATAACAAATGACCACATTTGCATATCAGCCACTCACGGTAATGGAAAGTAAATGCAAACATAATGTACATGTAGGCCTATGTACCATGTACTGCATTGTGGTGTACTGTACATTTACATACAACACGTACCCTGGTGACATTTTGCTAGAATGGGGCTGTCGTTCAGTTTGTCATTTCTTCTTGTGCATATAAATCAGATCCAAAAATGGCACCGGGAAAGTGTCATCTGAGCAGAGACTGGGCGCATTGTCCCCACTAGAGGGCCACAAGTCACGCTCGCCACGAGCGGGCCAAAATTCACTCTCGCCACTAGAGGGCCAAATGTCAAGAATGGCGACACTGGGAATTTGACAACTTACGCCATGGCATTTCACATGTGTATATATTATAAGACAAATCGGAATAACAAAACTACTGTAAAGAGCACGTGCAGTGGGCCAATTTCTGGATAAACACTACTGTCAATGGAGTAAGCTGAAAACCAAATTAGAACTTTTCACTTTTTCACGCAATTTGCTCAAAAATAAAGCAACAAATTTACGCACCGCTGAGACAGAGCTGCGATCCATTCAATAATATGATCCCCCAATAGTTTGAGATGGGTGTGTTTGTTGTTTTTGTTTTGTTCAGTTTCGTTTTTTTATTATTGATTTATTGATTTATTGATTTATTGAGTAAATATCACTATTACCATTCATGACGAAGGAGGGAAATTCATTGAAAGTATCTTTTAATTCGTCAAACGCACCCCACAAGGGAAACTGATTAGGTAATACATTTTCAAAGTGAACAAAGACAACTTTCAGGATCGGGATTCGAACCTGCGACCTCCGGAAAGTAACTTTTGTCTACAATTCACGGCTCTGGCTCCACGTTTACTGATCCGTGAAGGTTTTGGCTTTAGGCTACATTTGGGGCAAAATGTGTGGGGAAAAGTAAAATGTGTCTATCCAAAAGGGGCCTACTGCACATACGATGTACGGTCGTACGGTTTGACATACTGCTCAATTAATGGAACAACACGAGAAAACAAATCACAACAAAAGATGGCTCATCGTGGCTGGGCAAAAGCGAAGAAAAGCCAGGGCACACTCTTTAAGTTAAGCTACAGCGGTCCATTTTAAGCGCAGTCAAAAGGGATTCCATCTTTTGTTTCAATGGATATGACGGACAGTAACCACAGGTGCGAAGCATTTACAACAAATCGCGCCATTAACGCTGGTAAATCCTTTTAGCGGGGCGAAACCAATTTGTTTTGAAGCGGCCGCTGTTCGCTGCATGTAGCCCGTCAACTCCCGGGGCTATACACGTGTTTCTCACCTGCTGGGTCCCAAGCGCGGCAAGGAATGCCCAGTCTAGTAGTACGAGCCACGGCACACAGGACACGCCACTACAAATTTGCTCGCTGGGTCATCAGCCCAAGACGTAGTCTGGATTCGAGGCAATTGTCGTCAACAGCAAGTCCCGGTTCGAAGATAGTGTTTTGGACCAGCGAAATGTGAATGTTTGCTGTCAGTTTTTAGCTGTGTCGCATCGCAGACGGGGCTCTATAAGTGCTTAGCGTTGTTGTTGTTGTTGTTCTTCTTCTTCTTGCGCAAAATTTGTTTTCGCGACACGGCTCAACAGAAGAGGGCGCTACAACATTCACTATGCTTTACTGATTCATAGGTGGACGACGCGGCTCCTGCACGAATTCGTGCTTGTTATGATAATTACGACCCTTGTTTTCTATATAGGCATCTGTCGCAAACATCCCCGAGGTAATGCGCATCGCAGACAACCTGCAACTATGTCTAAACTTTAGCTGTGACTGGAGATTTTCTGAGTTTATCTTGTAAGATCGTCTGTTGTGGTTGAGGGCGCTGAGGCGAGTCCATTTACCCAGTACATGATCCGTTTGTAGGAATAATGTTAAAACAATGTAAGTTTTCCACAATGTTTATTCCGCGAATATGTTCTGAAAATGTCCTGAAAATTTCAGTATATTTAGTTGCATGTAGTTATGAACCTGAAGGCTATTCGTACACTGGCGGTGATGGCAGCTTGTCACATTTGAAAACCGAACCGAACCGAACCGAACCGAACAAAAAAAACACCGCCTTCCAAACGGCACACTTAAGACTAACGGTCCATTGTACGGTCCGAGTGGTACTCAACTGAACTGAACTGAACTCAACTGAACTCAACTGAACTGAACTCAACTGAACTGAACTCAACTCAACTCAACAACGAGTTTCAGACGTGTCATGCATGTGACGCGTATGTGTGTACCATGCAGCTACACACATGGGTCAAACTTGAATGGAGTCTACCCGAGACGCGATTGGGAACACGCTCGTAGTTAATGCGTTCTCGTTGCGGTGTCGGAAACAATTCGAGAGAAATTTTCCGAACTGTCAAGTGCAGCATATCTGTGACTCAGTACAACCTCCTTCTATCAAATTAGCCTACCAACATAACAGCTCAAGCAGTGCGTTATGACTCTTCAAAACTCATACGGGACTGATGTCAAGTGATTTGTGTCCCCCTGACAGAGAGAGGTGGTTGACACGGTTACTGTCGCCATGGCGATTGTCGCCAGGGGCAGACCAGTTTTTGTCCAAATAAACACTTGGATGAAAAGTGAGCCGGTTGATTGGCTGGAAGTGATCCCCGTGCCGCTGAATTCAGTTTTGAATATCAGATAAACAAGTTGCACAGTTCGGCTGAAATTATTGTCAAGATTATGGTAGAAAACGCACTTTTAAGAAGACTGCATTGAGCTATATCTGCAATCCAACCTGATCATTAATGACAGGGAAATGTCTTTTCCGCGAGATGACAACGGATGGTCATATTTTCTCGCTTGGTTAATTAATTAATTGATTAAAATACATTTCGTTTAAAGAAAAATATTTTAGTGCATAGGCCTACTAGTTTAGAAAGGTACAAAACAGATCTTCCAAGACCTTCTATTACCATCGATGAGGGGAAGAAAACACAGTAGAAGTAATAGGATAAGCTAGGTTGGAATCCCTGTCTTGGATTTGCATTCATCACATACTATAAGAAGGTCCCTTCAAACAGTCGGTATAAACGAATCCGACCTTCTTTGTAGTTAATGACCAGTACTGATCCAATGTTATATTAATCCACGACTCCCATGAATATCCGACTCTTTACCCATGATGCATTGCAACACAACTGTGCTTTTACAATGAATACAGTAATTGTTGGCAATGACAACATTTAACCTCATCCCAACCTAACACGAGCCTAAAGCTTAACCCCAACCCCAACCCTATTTCTCACCTATTTCTCAGTGTTTTTGTTTAATGGGGGATGATTATGCGCAGTATATCTGGATGTATTTGACATTCACTCCACACAGACACGGACAGTCATTGCTTGTTGGGGACGTCCATACATCCTTTTGCCAACCCCAAACTCGGGTGACTGAATATATGACTGAAGTCTGGTGTGGATGCCCTCCCCCCCCCCCCCCTATCATGACCGCATTCATCCTGCACATAAAACCTTAGACGTATTCGTCTGTAGAGTTGTGAACACTAATACATTTTGTACCCATGAATGTTCACCTGTCACAGTTCATTTGAATAGCTTGTGACTTGTCTTAAAGACCAGACTTGTAATGTGACTTGATTCACTTGCGATTGACTTGTGATTGGCTGGTGATAACTTGGTTACAACTTTGCCTCTACTCAAACTCGTAGGACCTACTCAACGTTTTTCATAAAAAAAGGTACAAGTTGCAGACAGCATTCATACTTTAAGTGATTCAACATTATGCGTGAAATCACAAACCAGCTACAATTCAGCTACAATTATCTCAAAGATGACGAGTTTTAGGTGGAAATATTTCTCGGAATCTACCGGTACCATCTTTATAAACAGTATTAAGTTTTTAACAAACGAATCATGTTTGCTTGTGTATCATAGGCTATTAACAACTGTACTAGCCCTCATATTCGAGTACACGTTTCTGTACTCACACACTACTCGTTCTCGTACTCATGAAAAAGTACGTGAGAACAACGTTTATTCCACGAGGTCTAGTTCAATTATTTGGGACTTTAAACACTTTCTCGTCTCGTCGCGTATACGCTTTTGAAGCTTTGGCAAAATTAATTTGATCAAACCTGGACGATACATATATATTGAGGGCGGGCTTCATCTGCATTGCTGCAGTCAACGTGTAGTTTGGCATGGCCGGCAACGCGATATGCAACTAGATCTGGCGAGTATGAAGTGATGTGGTACCATGTGGGGCGATTGTGTAGTGTAGGGCCCCTCTTTAGTTCTGATGAAATTAGATTCAAGGGTATTTTTTCTCATTCCAAAATGACTTTTTCAACCTATTCTATTGACATGTTTTTTTGTAATTTGGAACAGTTTATTTCGGTAGAAAATGCAATTTTCTTACGCGCTTTACGGCAGTTGCTATGCGAATGAACGCGGATTTGCGTGTTTACTGTGCGTCGCGGTGATCGCCATCTTTATTTTCGCGTTGCGTTTTGTCGTCTTCATCATCGCTTTGCCCCAAAATTTCCCTCAAAACTAAAACCCTGCCCTTTATCTACGGCATACCTGTTGGTTTGTAATGTCGCTAACTAGTTTGGCAATTCCAATAACCTAAAAGTGGATTTTTGTTCCCTTATAGGGAACAGGGCCCTACACTACACAATCGCCCCATGTGGTACATTACATTCAAGGCTGAAAACAGGTATGCCTTTAAAATTCACATTTTCTACATCCCCAGAAAGGGATGAACCTTTAAAGTAGCTATTTAGGAATCAATACTAGGTAGGTCTCTGATTGTTATTTGTTTAATCATCGGGATTAGTTGATTAACTTTGATCAGCTTTGACGACTAAATGACTAAGTAACGATATCTATACTAAAAGCAGCAAACAGATTTTGCTTTGAACAGGAGAATGCAACTTAACTTACCTGATTTCCATTTCTAACCTACGATTACAACAATCTCCAATGCTCGTCCGCGACGTCCCAGCTAGCGCGCCACGAATTTAAAAGGGCGCCCTCATTTGTTGACTTTCCGCTGGGGTTACTGATTCCAGGTTCTATTATGGTGGCGCCCTCCATGATAAGGGTCATAATCGGGGGGGGGGGGGGGGGGGGGAATGAGAAACACGAGAATTTGGAAACTGTTAGATCAACCCAAGAGCAGAGGGGATTTTTTAAAGACGTTTGTAAAGTCGACGATGTCCGTCGATAATGGAGTTTCCATTTATTCTGTAATTCTCTGACGAATAGTTCCGACGGTTGAAATGCTGTCGGGCGGTGGCGCCCTAATCAAAGATCAGACAGGGCCGGCCGTAGATAGAGGGCCTGTCTGTTCCTTCCTCCATGGTTTCACACAGATCCGGATTTTTATCAGTGATCCGTGCGTTGATTCACACACCAGATCACGCCTAATGGATAGCGCGAACCAGCGACTGGATAACTGATCGCGATCTATGAGCAAGTTCGATCAAGGACTATAGTTAACCATAGTTCGACTAACCCTGATCGAACGCACGCTAGTCGACGATGGTTGGACTAGTCTAGTCAACGTTTTGCGACCAGCCTACCGAGTTTGGTCGCATCGCTGGTTACCAATAGCCGTTTTAATAGCACAGTGCAGAGAGGACCAGTTATCAGAAAAATGGCGACAAAACGTAAATATTCAGCAGCAGTGAACGATCGTTTTTTGTTACCCTGTCTTTCTTTGAACATGTTGAAATAATGCACACGTTACCACTTGTGACATTGTTGATATACTGAGCAAATATCGTCCGTGTCGCTTTCATCTATGAACTCGTCCAAAAACGTAAAAAACTAGCCACCGCCATTTTTTCATGGTCGCGTTGACATGACAATAGTTTGACTAGAGTCGTTCGCACTTCAACTTCAGTGCTCATGCGCTACGTACGTCACGAACCAACCACTAGTTAACCATTGGTCCTTGATCGAACTTGCTCTATACTGTGTGAACCAAACAAGCCCATAATTAAAGAGTTGCGACATGAGGGTCCCAAACATTGGACCAAACATGGCGGATTATGAATCGGTGGACATGGGCAATTGTTAAAGATGATGTTGATTGCTGAGAGAAGGCTGCGTCGTTTTCTAGTTTTATGTAGATTGCGTACTGTAAAATAAAACAGCCAATTATTTCTGCCATGAAATAACAAAAAAGTGATTTTTGAGAGCTATGCCTATTTTTATCAAGTCCCCTCTTGCGCAGCACAGCCCGCTGGGGCCATTTGTCTAAAAGTCGTCGCTGCGGGCAGCAAACAAATCTAACGTCAGAACAAGAACTCCCCTTTTGTGTCTAGCACTAGACACAAAATGGGAGTACGTCCTACGACGTCAGATTTGTTTGCTGCCCCAGCGACGACTTTTAGACAATTGGTACCAGCTGGCTAGAGGGGACTTGATAAAATAGCTCTCAAAAGTCACTTTTTTGTTATTTCATGGCAGAAATAATTGGTTGTTATATTTTACAATACGCAATCTACATAAAACTACGAAATGAGGCAGACTTCCCTCAGCAATAAACATCATCTTTAACAAAAAAAAACAAAAAAAACAAACAAAAAATGTCGCCGGGGGAAAGTTGCCCCTGCCCCCGCTGGATACGCCAGTGAAAATGGGTTTTATATATATGCAAAAATCAGGACTTAAATCTTAAATAGATTTTAAATGCGAAGTCGGAACGGTGAAAAGGTATTTCTAAATGACAACTATCTTTAATCTTCATTGCCTGATTTTGTAATTGAACTTAAACGGGAGGAAAATTTTATTTTCAAACGTGTAAACAAACTGCGCGCCTGTGCGTAATTATTGTCGACTGTTACTTATCACTTTATAGTCTAATTGGAGTACGGTATAGTTTGGGTGAATTTCTCGACTTAAAAAGCCCATTTTTCATGCAAGTGGGTATTAGGCTCACAGTACAGAGTCCAGTGAACAGGCTAAGAAATGATAATTAACAAAATATTTATGTCTATTTTTTTTAATGACTGTAAAGAGAAAAATGTAAAGTACACAGGAAGTGTATGCGTGCCCATAATGATATCTGTTACAGTTAATTAGAAATTACTTGAATTTCACAAGGAATGTTTTTAAAAAAATTTAACCGAACGTTGATTTATTTATTTTTTAAATACGGAGCTCCCAATATATGTTAATTATCATAATATAACTGCGCGGAGTTGTGACCTCAGCAACGCGATAAACCTATGCAGCCAATATTTTTTAACTTGAAAAAAAGAGTAATTTCTGGTTAAATCCAACCAGTGACAAGAGACAAAAAGTACTTGGTTTGTAAGCGCACATGCAGCGCCACATTCAATCGCAAATTACATCCATTGTGCTCCATTATCAAGGTGATTAGAAACTCTCGCAATATGTATCCGATGTATTGAGCGCGTTTTTCCTACCTCAATTATCTTTCATTATAGTGGAGGTATAATCTCTGGGTATTGCTTCTCCAACAATGCACTGATAGGCGAATCTTTTGTCAGACCACGGCAATAGGTTGTACGTTAATCCTATATTGCTAGCGCGCCAAATTTGATTCGGCCACGGCATTATACCGAATTACCTCTCATTTGACTCGGCGAGTCCCATCCTAAGGCACTGTTCATCAGTCCTTCCTCGGACAATGGAGATGATTTTCACTGGCACGCCATTGTTTCCAGACTTGGTGGGGAGTTCCCAAATTTAATTAGGATTCGGTAATTTCCCGAAATGATGCTGCGTCGATTTCAATGGATATTCTCCGCCGTGGCGGGCTGAATGGGCGGCAATTGATGGCGTATGATGGCTCCGTTGGGAGGTGCGTTTGGCCCGCACACAATGCTTCTTTGGAAAATGTTTCTTATCGTCCCCGCGTGGTTTGCTGTACATGTTGTAACCATACATCTATAATGCAAAATGCTTTTGTCCTCAACCGTTTTTAACAATTTTCTTCTGTTGAACGCAAAAAGGAAACTTGCCTCCCTCTAAAATGTATCGAAATGTGAATAATTGAGATACGTTAATGGACGCATCATGAATCGATGTATAGCCATGCACAAAGAAGGCACTTCTTCTATACGTTGGTCAATTTACGAATACAATTGGCTTCATAATTCAAGGACAATTTTGGCCTACAAGGTTTTCTTGATTTCTCTGAAGCAGCCATTATTCTCTTTCTTGTGACTTAAAAACTGTGCATAGTGATGTTTCTAAACCCGAATATATTTCAGAATAACAGCAAGATAACTATAAAGGTTCGATACAGCACCATAGCTGACAAAACAGTCGCAGGCAGTGTTCATACTTTGTGTGATTTAACATAATTGAAATAAACCTATGAAAGTTTCAGCTCAATCCGTCATCCAGGCACGAGAAAATAGTAAATTGCCAAACAAAAATGTAGACTTTACCTAAAGTTGGTAAATTGGGGATAGTATTTTTTTTTTAAGTTTTGTTTCCAAAGATGGTCGGCCGACCATCGCTGGCCTTCTCACACCAGGTGCCATGATTTCACAGGATGTTTGAGACTATTATTTAATATTTACTTACAGTCAAGTGAGGTATTTCATAATAACTCCGTAGTTTTGTTTTGAAAATGTTGTATACTATACTTTAAGCTAGGTTTTTGAAAAGCAACGTATAGATCTCGACGTTTGTCCTGTATAGTCTGATTAAATTTTTTTTCCGTTTATTGTGTGTTCGTGTTTAGTTTATAATCCATCGGTTTTTCCCACCTAATGAAGTAAACAAACAAACAAACAAACAAACAAACGTTCTTATGGACGTCTTCCATAACTATATCCGAATCAGGCATCACACAAAACGGGCCCGTTTTCGTCACGTGACATTGGCGGCTACCGGACCTAATATTCTTCAAACAATCCACAAGGGAAACTGACTAGGTAAATTTGAATACATTTTCAAAGTGAACAAAGAAAACTGGCAGGAGCGGGATTCGAACCTGCGACCTCCGGAATATAATACCGTACCGGTGCTCTACCAACTGAGCTATCTTGCCCTATGTTGGCGGTTACCCAAATTGTCAGTATCTTTGTTCGAGTGGGCGCTAGTCAGAAGTCATAAACCCAGAATGCCGTATAGCCAGGGATCACACCCAATTTTACGATACAACCTGGGAAGCGACATTGTAGGGATCATTCAATGAGGATACTACTTTTTAACTTATAATTCGTCGTTTACGCTTGTAGGCCAAAAGTAACATCGATATACTGCATGGTAATATTTCAAACTTATAATTTTCCACCTGAAATTAAACTTCTTTTTTGTATTAAGAGCGAAAATAAAATGATGATTACATGGCATGTAACAAGTCGTTAAAGGCTCGTTACCTAGATGCAGTTACTATATCCAATTATCCCTTTGTGGCAACACGGGGCCCGTAATGACCCAAGAACAAGGACTATTAATATGGATAACTTCCAATAACTCGTCTGGGAGCCGAGCGGAATAATAGATTGGACGTGCGTTTCCCGCCATTTGCCCACGAGTGCATTATTTTTTATGTCTCGTTATTTCCATCGTAACGAGATATTATCGCGGGACGAAATAATGGAGAAAATGGCGCTCCCGCCTCGTTTGGGCGACGCCATTTCGGGCGGGCCAATCAGCGGTCGCCGTTTCGATATGACTAAACCGCCATTATTGCGAGCCAACGTCGCGGGAATCCACCTGGGTACGGGCCGGAACGACACTCCGTAGACTCCGTAGCTGAAATTAAAACCGCTCAGACGAGTCAAGCTCTAAGCATTAAGAACTCCATATCCGGATGATTTTGGACGACTCGTGGAAGCGCCGAAAAGGACTCCAGAGGCGGAAAGAAACAATTTTGGTAAATTATGAGGTCTGGAAACTGTACCTCCAACAAACGGTCAGGAGAGCTAATTGTGTTGATTTAGTGATATTGCGGCACTTGCAATCACAATTTTAAGCGGGAAGCTCAGAGTTCAAATAGTCTGGCATGGTCGGATCGGGAAATCATACACTGATCCCACGGGTGCTATTTCGGATTCCCCCCCCCCTTTTTTAACCAAGCGCAGTTTTCCCGCCAATGTGATCAACCGTTTGCGCGGGAACGGCGAGGGACAGATTACCGAGGTCTCCTTGTATTAAAATACGTCGTTTTGCACTTTTCGTCATGTATGACTGCCATCACGACAGGAAATTAGTTGCAGACATTTATCATGATCAGAAAAATAGTCCATGAAGACATTTCACACCCATACTATCCAGCTAGGCTGGCACAATTTAAGTCTTAATACTCTGTTGCTGGATAACATGGCCATATTGGACAGGCTAGGGCATGTTGCCGAAATAGGGCAAGCATTTCAAATCTATTGATTTTTGTCATGGGGTAACGTCCCGACATACGGTACACCTATTAGTTCATGTATACATAATGCAGTCTTTCACGCATCTTTATAATGCCGTTGACTTCAACAATAATGTTTCATATTAACTTTGGCTTTGATTGTTATTGGTATCCAGCTGTTGTTGTTGTTGTTGTTGTTGTTGTTGTTGTTGTCGTCGTCGTGGTTGTCGTCGTGGTTGTCGTCGTCGTCGTCGTTGTTGCGGTCGTCGTCGTTGCTTTTGCTCAATATATTTCAGTTCGCATGTAGCCTAAATGCTAAAAGCATCACGTTATCAGCAGCCCAGAATATAGCTCTTAACCCCCCCCCCCCCCCCGTGTTTCATATTTGTCTATGCCTAGTGCACCTGGTATAAAGTGATAAAGAAAAGCATTTAAGACCGCCTAGTACTCATATGTTGAAACTACATTCTGTATTTTATTTTATCCGAATCAACCACGCACCCGAGTAAAAAGTAGCGACACGCTTTCCCGCTGAAAAAGGTTTGTGTCCCCAACTCGTCTGCCCAAGTTGCAATTTGTAAGGAGTACACGCTTGGTGTACGTGCACCGGGCACGCGGACACAACAACCAGATATCATCAAACAAGCGACACCGATGCCCCATTTGAGGAGATTAAAACGGTAAGTCAAACCATGAAAGTAATTACTTTTCTTGTAAAAGGAAGCCCACCTGTGCGCCTCTTTAGATCAAATTGCCCTCCAGGGGCCACCGTAGGTCGGCAGCACGCATGCGCGACGCGGGTCTCTGGCGGCCGGACGGAGGGCACTGACGTACATCGATAAAGACAGAAATCGGAACCCGGCGCTGATGGAGAAACTCTAAGATGATACGGAAATACGAGACTGGTTGGAGTATATTGGCCTCGTAACAATCGGACGAGGGAAGTGCAAGGCAAGGAAGAAAAGAAGGAGGCAGGAAAAATGGCCGTGCCGATCTACCGACACTTTAAGCCGATGTCATCTTGGTAAACACCCCCTATTCAACTCCCAGAACACCTTCCCAATACAAAGCCGCTATATCCGTCCTATTGTCTACACAATACCCATGTATCAATGCGGACGCCTATTGTTGCATTGTGTCACCCACACCGCCCTCCGTCTCAGCCAACCGTAGTATTTTTCTTTCTTGTGAAAAGCGCGCTAAAATATTTCCCCATTTTTCTGATCACTTACCTGATTGATTGAAGAGGCATTATTCCGGAGCAGATTACGGTCGGTAAACCAGTCGGAGATCTATAGCTACGGCTGTGTAGGCCTAGCGTTAGTTCCACCCCTGCCCTTCAAAAAAGAAGGAAAAACTGCCGGTTTTTAGGTTTTGTGTGATGCGTTTTACCGCCTTAGGCGAATGGCGGCCAAAGCCATTGGCTGCAATTATCATGGTTCGAAAAACGAATGGGACAAAAAGTGAAATTGGGTATCATTCAAAATACATGTACCGCACAGGCTCGCTTGTTGCTAGGAAACATCTTTTTGGTGTACTCGTTATAAACATCGTAGTAACCAATGATGCAAGTTCACATGAATCGGTTTAAAAGAGGTCTCTGTAAACTAAGACTAAAAAGTGCCTCAAACATAGGATCTGCAAATACTGTGAAAAGTGTGCGCGCGTCATATCTGCACTTGCCTCATGTGCTAAAGCTCATGAAATTAATGCTTCGGACAAGTCAGGTGTAGTGATATACATGTACACACCGTAGGTGATGTTTAGAAATACTCAGTGAACTTGGGCAACAAGTGATTTGTTAACCCTCTTTCACTGTTGCATCATGCCCATAAGCAGCGGCGGCGATTTCTCGTCAAAGTTGGGGGGGGGGGGGGGGGGGGGGGGGCAGGAAAAAGCACACAACCAACAACAATTATAGTTAAGAGTTCTGTACTCGGTGTCGCTTGTGCATACAACAGGGAAGAATTATTCCATGTTGCTGGGTTTTTTTTCACGATGGTGTTTTTATATAATAACAAGCACCAAGTGGTACAGCCCACGGCGGGTATACGCCGTGCAACCGCGAATTTTGCAATGCAATGGGGCGTGATCTAATATGCAGTTTAGACGTTCATTAAACGCATGCGCATCAGTGTTAACAAAAACACCATTCCCAACTAACTTGCATAGCCGTGATACACGTGGGGCATGGAGTAACTGTCCACCCACCCACCCACCCACCCACCCAAACCCCCCCCCCCCCCCAAAAAAAAGACAACGCCCCAAACAAACAAAAGAATCCGTAGCCACAAAATACCAATATAGACACGGCCCTCTTCTCACGCGCGCGCCCCCGCAAAGCACGATTGGGCTACCAGGCACGTGACCAACACGTGACCAACAAGGCTCTGACGGAATTTTACTTGTTCGTAGTCAGGTTGGGTCATCGGCGCGGCGCGAGGAACACGAATCCAAACACGTGATTCAGTATACCATGCTGGGGCCGTTTTCATGGATCTGCTAAGGATAGAAATTGGCTTAGCATGAAAAGTTTTCCTCGGTAAAAAAAACAGGATTACCAACCAAATTTCCATGTGATGTATATTGCTTGTGGCTGGTATTCAGCTGCTGTTTGCTTAGCGTAAAAATCACGTGGAGGTTTGGCTGGTTACCTTGTTGTTTTTGCTCAGTATCAATGTTGTGGTTTTTAAAACAGTTAGCACAATACCGGTAAGTATTAAAGTCCGGGCGAGGAGTTGTGGTTGGTTACCGTCTGACAACTTACAGGCACAGCAACATACAAGCGCGAACGACTTAAGCCCTGTCCGCCCTGGACTTATTTTGGTAAAACTTACCGAGACGATGGGTACTTTTCCCATTTTAAGTCCAGTGCGGACAGCCTATAGTGTGGATATATCTACAGTCTTGATTTCCACGTGTCTGCGCTGCAACCTGCCCTAATACAGGGGGTGTCATTACAACTTGAATGAGAGAAGGTGTAATTTATCGAGGGGAATAATAAAGACCCCGGCTTTGAAAATGTTTGGGTGTAGCGCCCTCAGCGACCAATACCACAGCAGCTTCCTTCCATAATGACGCTACCAAGCGTAGTCATAGTGTTTGCCAACGCCGGTTTGATCACTCACAATTAGTCCATAATTACTTGTTATTAGTGGAGGGGAATTTGCAGTTTGGCGACCGGCGAGGCCGCTCCCCGGTAATTAAGCCAACTCCGAGCCACGGCGGAGTGTAGATAAATTGCCAAGCGAATGTGGACGGATTGGGGGTGGGGGGTGCAGTGCGATCGCCAGCCAGCGTTAATGGATTCACCCGCACGCCCGTCAGAGCCCGGGCCGGCCCGCGGAGCGCATTGCCCCATCGCGAGCTGGGTCCGACCCGCACTTTCAAGTTCAAGTCAACTTGAACCCCGTGAGAGAAGGAGAGCAGCAGCACGCAACCATCGTGCTTATTTGATGCACAATATATACAAATAAATTACGATCATTCTGGAGGGGAGGCAATTTGGTCTCCAAAATGCCCCTGATATATTTTTTCTTATAAAAACCATGATTTGTTCTTCCCTGTGAAAGTTCACTCTGTGATAAATCATTGTCAGGCATGAGTCTGTGCGGTCGGATCGAAGACAAAATGGATGTGCGTGTAAAGTGTTAAACTTAACTTAGCAGACTTTCTATTTATATAGGCTATTTCTTAGGCACTTACAGGCGCTAAAAGGGAGTTACCAAAAGTCGAGAAAATAGGATGGAAACTCCTCAGTTTTCCCTGAGAATAACGTTGATGATGCACTCATCAACGGAATTCACTCATTTGCCTTAAAACCAAGCAAAACAAATAACAATAACTGACTGGAATTTGAGATACAAGATGTTACAGATGAGAAAAATTTCCTCATTTCTATCATCTCACACCACTCGCAATGATTCGTGAAACAATGCGATCAACCCACATGGCACTGAAAGTTCCTTTCGCCAAAAAGAATGCTACGCCACAAGTTTCGCAAAAAAGAAGAAGGAATTTTGTCGCTCTGTGCGAAAACACGCATAGGGCTGTTCTATGTAAAGAGGGCGAAAAAATCCTCATATACGTGATTTTTTGTTTATTTTTTGTTTGTTGGTTTCTATTAGGTCTATATTTTTATAATATTTTTTCGGAAACGTTAATTCTGATGAAAAGAAAACAAAATGTTGCTAGAATTACCGGTACTTCTATCTCATTTCACTGCACTTGCTATGTTTAAAGGGCTATATCTCTAAACGTACTTAAATTGGTATGCAAATGTCATGGTATCTCCTGAACACAAAATGCCACAGGGCTCATAACCTACACCAAATTGAAGCTCAGGATGTATATAACATTTTTCAAATTTTGCCACATACCGGTAAATTATTGTGCTTGTGTTCCTGGGCAAGACACTTTACCACAAGTGCATCTCAAGGTATAAATGGTGAGGTATCTATTTATCAACATTTGTGACTCTATGAATAATGGATGTTCGTTATCGTGCGTTCGTTATAGGGAAGATTTGCTGCATTATAGTGCATTTTTCCATTGGGTTGACACTATGTTCTTTTCTGTGAACGTCTTGGTACCATTCACTTACTGGTCTGGTGACTCAGTCTGTCTTTTCCTTAAAGCAATGTTCCTTTTACGTACACGTCTTGGTACCAATGAAGTACTAGTCTGGTCACTCAGTCTGTCTTTACTCTAAAGCAATCTGAATGATCGATAATCGAAAATTGAGGTGAAATTTTTCATCATTACTTTTGCGGTCATCAGTTTGCAATATTTTAAAACCGTTGTAAGTTTAAAAGCCTCTTTTTCCTTCACAAGACCACATTAATAATTAATATATAATTAATAAATAATTAATAAATAATGTTATGGAATAGAACGCCTCACACGTTGTAGCTTTGCCCAGTACGCCCCAGGAAGTATGCATTCTCACCAAATCTCTTGCATTTTGAAATCGATGTGAACGCTGTTTTCGTAGTATACCGGTAACGAAACGACTTAAAACTATAAAGTATAAGCGAATCGGAGCTTGACAGTCACATCAGTGAATTATGTTTGTATGCACGGCATAAACGAACCGAACTTAATGGCTTTCGCATCGCGACAAAGGATTCACTCTAGCCGAATAATTAGGGCCATGATCGAAATGTGAATTGGACATGGCAACTTGGAATAGGCCAACTGCTTAAACATAGCACAATGGAGTCTGTCCTGTGACGAGATAACAGGGAAGCTGGTAAATAACAGTGACTGACTGCGGTAATCCGTTAATAAGGTTGGGTGTGGGTTACACTGTCGTTCGTCCCAGCAATGTTTGCTTGTCTTAAATCGGCGGAGAAGCCATCCTGCCCGTATACTTATGATGTCTTTCTTTTTATGGAGCCACGCCAGATGCGAACCGTTATTGTATGCGCGTGGAAACTGAGCGGCACCACCAGTCCGTGACGTTGGGCAGCCATCGTGAAAATCATGCAGCGGGTATCGCTGTTTGCCGCTCCATTACCCCGTTGCATATATCGGTGTGGAAGGGCAGTCTGGATTAACTTCACGCACGAGCGCGTGTAAAACCCTTTCACGGGGTATTTAATAATATACGAGGGAACACAATCATCTTAATTTCATTCCGCTGAAATCGACAAAACGTCTCAAAGAAAGCGTGCAAGAAATATGAATTGAACTCGTTTCCACATTAAACCATGCCTTGCAGCGGTACGGGCGTGTCCTACATGCTCGTCTTCATTTGAAATGAAAAACAGATGGTAGGTTTCAATTCTTTGAAAATCTTCTCAATTAAGTCATGAAAGAGGGCGCTGTTTTTGTCTGGTAATGGAAGGAATTCCTGGGCAAAGAGCGCAAAATCATTCGTCCGAAATAATATCATCAAACAGCAATGAGTCGAGGACAAAAATATGGAAGTCACCTTAAATCACGGAACATTCACCATGAAAAAAATATAAAAGGTGTTTCAGTTGTTTTTTCATACAGCACTGTACTGTTGTGGCCTCTTATGACGTCATGATGACATATAAAAATGCTAATTTAAAAATTACTTCTTATAATTGCTGAAAAGCAACGGAAAATGTATAGTGACAATTGAAATAACGCTCTCCTGTAGGCCTATAGGTATTCGTGTCTTGAAAATTCGATTGCACGTTTTCTTTTGTATAGGTATGATGTAGCTTTGGTGATGAACAAAAACCAAATTAGTTAGTTTCAATCTGAAAGATTTCTGTTTATAAAAGATTGATGGAACCAGTACCACTCCTCCTGGGAATTATTTCCCACACTGCCGAAAATCGAAATAATTACATGAACGTGCGCAAACAAAAACACTGTTAAAATAGAACGGTTTTTCACTATTTTTCTCGTAACTCGGATGACAGATTGAGCTCAAACTTTCACAGGTTTGTTATTTCATGCATATATTGAATCCACAAAGAATGAAAGTGCCTGCAACTAACTGTATGCCAATGCTATAGGGCCTATCATACCTTTAATTAGGCGTCTCCTTTTGAATTCATAGGAGAACTGGGCAGTTGTCGGAATACACGGAGTAAATGCACGCTGTCTACGGTTCCATAGCTGTCTAAGGTTTGCTATAAGGTATTGGTGTTTACCTCAAACCATGAATAGAAACGGTCGCTAGCGGGGTTGCGACAAAAAATTGGAACAGTGCTGCCGAAAATCAGAACCAGGGGCAAATCTGCCACCATTTTATCAGAAATGATTCGTTTACTAAAACTGTCAACTTGTCGCGTCGAAGTGATTTGTTTTCTTCCCATCTCAATTTGGTTGTAATTATTCCAGGGATTCAGTTAATATCAGAGCCCCGTTTTGTGCCCCGACCGTGCATCACTTCTATTTGGTAAAACTCGTTGTTTTTTCTCTCTCTTACACTCTTTCCTTCTCTTTTCCCCAACGACCAGTCCAGATCAGATCCCCTCTACAGTGAGCAACTCTCGGCCCTCTGGACGCACATGTTCTCATTCTGCTCTCTATAATTCCAAGCAGCACGGGGAGGTAACGTATATTCACCCTAATTGCCATAGCCGTCGATTAGGCCCGGCATTAATGGAAATTTACGCGCTAGCCTCTCCTCGGGGCGTGTTGAAACGATATGCCGATTCTGGAAAATAGTGACTAGTTTTTTTCCCTTCTTCTTTCAGCCCAACAATACTCTCTCTGGCTTACCCGGCTAGCAGGCCGGTGAGAAATGGCCGACTGGGGACTCCACGAATATGGAGATTTTTCTAGCGACTAGATTGCTACCTGAATCCATAGTTATCCCCGCGAAGGGGGTTGTACTGAATTTAAACGGTACAAAGAGGGAGAGGAGAGAAATGTAACTCCCTCCAGCCCCTCCGTTCATCTCCAGTGAAGCTCAGACGGAAAGTAAAAAAAAATCTAAGTTCTCGCCTTTTCTTGTTGGAAATAAACGCCGCTGTTTTGAAGATTGGATTTTTGTCCCTAGCGCGGGGCCCGTGGAGTCCGTGAGTGGATTTTCAGAGCGCCTCTAGTGCGGGAATTTAATGATCTTATTTCCCGTATTCTTGTGTGGCTGGTCGAGTTGCCGACCCTGCAGCGCTTGTCTATCATGCATGTTGATGATAGTTAACAGCGGACGAATTGTGAGTTGGCGCGCGGATTCATTAAAGGAGCGATGCCTTGGGATTCTTATAACTTGAATACATGTAGCACAGCTTTTTCATTACAACATTTTGGTGTTTATGCATTGCGTAGGTCTATAAACATAATCAAACCAAACTCTACATTTTCCTGGGTAACATTCCATATTTGACTCAATTTTCATGTTAAACAGTTTGTTCCGACTCCATTTGTAGCCACTATTGCTTTAAACTGCGTGTGGGTGTTTTCTCTTCAAGGAAGTTGTAGTCATTCTCTTTTGACAAGAAGTTCCATGTGTTAACAACCACAAAATAACGCCCTCTTGCATAAGCCGATGGCAGGATTTTCTAAGAATTGAAAAAAACTACACCTTCTTTTCACTTCCATCTAAAACAAGCAATTAGGTCATGTTTGCAATTTTGTGACATGGTATACGTAAAAACAAGCTGAAGTGGACATCCATTGCATGTCTCATAAAGCGATATCTGGGTTGTAAGGTGAATGCCGGAAGAGTGGAGACATGATCCGAAGTGGTCGACAAACTCCTTCGTCCTTAAGCTGCGTGTTTGTCATTGTGTCCAATTTCCAAGTGAGCAGCGGCTTTTGTGAAGGGGAGTCAACAAAATTTCAAATGGATGGTGTCACAAGTGACATGCAAAATTCATTTTCTAGCCTATTATCTGGACCATACGTATTTTAATTTGTGTACATTCTCCATTGGTTGAAAGTGTGAGGAATGAATATTTATTTGCGTTGAGGTAAGTCTTTCTTTAATAGTGCCGTGGTTAACTGTGCATTGATATTCGCTGGAGTGTGGAGTTCTTGCCAAATTCTTTCCTTGGGGAGTGGTCCCAGTGATACCCATGTCAGGACTTTTGCAGGCAGTTGCTAGCCACACTTGGTATAGAGCGAGGACATACCTTGGTCCTTGGGCGGTATTGTGAATTTTTGATGAAAAAGACAGCTCGCGTGTATGCTTCATTGAGGTGAAAACCTGATCATTTAACAGCCAACAACGGAAAGACTGAAGCCTTTTTTTCTGTTTGTCAAGTCCACGGTTTTATGGAAATCCTAACCGAAAGTTTAAAACTTTGTTTTATGTTCTGACTCTGAAAATGCCCAAGCTGGGTACCAGTTTCGCCGTTGACTTGTGCCCACAATCAAGCCGTGTCTATCCATGGCTTTATCCTAAAGTGATGCGCAGTCCATGCGCAGTGCACTCGTGTTTGTAATTCCGATTTTGCTTATTGACTTGTCTCTGAAAAAATGTTTCAATTATGTCACGAAGGCAGCGCGACATCGCCTTTATTTGCGCACTGCGAAAACAAGGAGAATGCTGGCCTATGATGTCAATCGGTGATGACTTTCTGTTCCATTTCACTCAGGATTGTCGTTCTCGTGAAATGATGCCCAATAAAAGCTGAATCCCTCCGGGCTGGACTTGATCACACACCCGTCCCTCTAAGGACACCACCATCATCACATCCAATTTAGAGATTGTCTCTCCACAGCTTATTGAGTCTCGCGCCCGGGCGATTATAAACCCTACAATTTGCTCCTAAGCTCTCAAACTCACTACTATTTCTTCCCTTTTTATATTTCCCCTCTTCGTGGTCTCGTTTTTCCCCCTTCCTTCGAGGAGTCAAAGTTTCCGGAATTGACATGATTACGTGATTTGTTTTACCAAGTGCCCGCGACCATAACATACATACACGGTGATCCACCACCTGAAGATGGACGGGCCAGAGCAGTTGCCTGCCCGGGAAGTGACGCGGCAACACGCGGTCGAGTCGTGGCACGGCGGGGACGCGTCGCTGTACCAATCACTCCTTGCAACTAAATCACCCCGAAAAAAAAGGCAAGTGTCACTTGCTAAGGCCTATCGTCTTGATTAACTCGGGTTGAAAGCTACACCATTTCGATTACTTTTTATGGGGCTTCATTTCCTTATTTTTTCCCCTACTCTGTCCTTTTCCTCCCTTGGCAAAGTGATTGCCTTCATTTCTCAATATAATTAAATTGAATACAAGCACCCGACAATGCTTTATCCCCGTACAGGTTGCTTTGGCCGCGTCTTGATGGCATCTTGTATATTTGTAGTCACGGGGTTATCTTCAAGTTGTACCGCGATTTTGTGTATACACGGGCCTGATCAGATTGCAAGGGTGTAGGGGAACACGCGCTGTATCTCCCGTTCCGATTAGAAAAACAAAAGCTCGACCTTGCCGCCCCCTCAATTACATTAATTAGCAGAGGTGGCTGTGGGGAGGCCATCTTCTTAATCAAATTCTAGACGTTGTCTTCTTTAAGTACTGGTAGGTGGGTAGTGGGGGAGTGAGACGATAGGTCAGCCCCGGGGTCACTTTACATGTAAACATTGGTGGATTGGAATGATGAATGGATATGAAAAAAGTCTGATTACGGACCCATTGGATGCATGGAAAAGCTGTGAATCATGGGATATTAAAAGATCACAGCCTGGGCTTCTGTCCGTTTGTGATCTTATTTTTTCAACCCTCCCCCAAATTAAAGCGTAATTCATGACGCTCGATGTTAAATAATCATATAAAGGACTGCATTGCATGTATTGAACCATAGAGCTACGTAATTGAAATGAAAAGTTGAACATCGAGACAAAGATCAGGCAAGATTTTTGAGATCATTACTCAAAATGTTACTCGGAGATAGAAACGTGATTTAAAGTCTTCGCGTATAACAGTCTACAATATTTGTCATTTTGGTACAAAGAGACGGCCCATCACAGGGTAATTCTACCTTCACGCTACACGTACCTTTATATTCGGACTTCAGCAAAGACATACAGACAGACACCACCCCGATGACGGAGTCAAGCGTCTGTGCGGCACCTGTAATAGTGTAGAAAGGACCTAAATGTGTACTTCTATCCCATAGACCGAGTACTAAATGTAGCTCCTTTTAGGACTCGAGCTAAAGGGTTGGTCCTACATTTAGGACCAGGGTACAGGGTTGAGGCTGCATTCAGGGCTCGGTTTACATTATATATAAGGTTGGAACTATACATTGTAGGATCCGACCAACATTTAGGTACAGAGTTGGGGTTACATTGGGCTTGGGCTGTGAGGTCACCGCGTGTTTTGGTACATGGCTGGTTGGTTTCATGCTCGGATCGGGGTACTATAGGCCTAGGTACCAGGTCGGGCTACATTTTAAATAGCAGCAGGCTTTTGGTACATTTACTGCTCAGGCTAGTTTTATGTACACAACATGGGCTACATTTAGGGCCGAAGCTACATTTTGGTACAGGGTTGTAATCACAAAATAGGGCTCGGGTTACATTTAGGTACAGGGCTGGGGCTATTATGTAGGGCTCGAGCTGCATTTAGGTATAGGGATGGTACATGTACTACATTTAGGGCTGGGCTAGACATTTAGGTAGATGGTTAGGGCTACATCTAGGTCTTTGGCTACAATTAAAGTGCCGCACAAGTACCTGCGTCCAGTTTACTATACACAGTGACTCTATTTTACTTTTAATAAAAAATGGTACGTGAGACTTGGTTAGTTTGAGAGAAGAATATAAAGATGAACATGGGTTAGGAAGGGCAAGGGGGAGGTGGGGGGGGGGGGGGGGGGGGGGGCAAGAAGAAAGAAGAGACAAGAAAATAAATGACAGCCAACAATGGAATTGCACTTATACAGCACTACATGGACATGACAATCAGAATGATGCCACTAGATTATCCCGAGCGGGCACGCGGATATGAGGAGAAAATGAAGCACAGGGGATCGGGTATCGAGAGATGGTCTGTTTGTTTTGGTTGTGTATAAACTTAATCTAGCCCGCGCTCGCAAGTATATATACGGCGTGCGGTGACGACTTCCCCCGTGCTGGTAATCAATGAAATTAAACAGAATCCTGACGTGTACCCAGGTTTTTAATTACATTAATAAGACTATGGTTGTTATCAAAGCAATCTGCTTGATCAAGTCCTGGGGACTCATGACAGCCCTTGTCATAACGACAGGCCTGTGTTCCGTGATGCTCTTGCAGTAGCTGGGAACAACTATACTATAGTTGTCAAATAGGGACTACTTTTGTTTGCGTGGGGGGAGGGGGGGGGGGGGGGGCGATCAGTTGGTAGAGTTATCCAGGAAAGGAGGTGAGGATATATGCTAGGATTGAATGTGAAGGAAACAAAGGGAGGAACTCTAGCATCCAGCAGAAGCAAGTAATAGTATTTGATATTTTTTTGGTGGTGAGAAATTAACATTATTTTAGTTGATAAAGAAAGCTGCGTATTATTCGAAAAGAATATATTTGGATAGGTTTTATTTTACACGTGATTTGATCACAATGTGCTCGTACCAGAGAAAGGTAGAATATGTGTTAAATGGCGTCTTATTGTTGTTGTTGTTGCTGTTGTTGTTGTTGTTGTTGTTGTTGTTGTTGTTGTTGCTGCTGCTGCTGCTGCTGTTGCTGCTGCTGTATGTGTGTGCTGTGTTTCACAATTATGTCATCTCATATCGAATTAAAATCAAGGAATGGTAGAAACGAAACCGAATTATACAAACAGGTAGATAACCCTTACACTATAGGTGCATTTAACAGCTGGCCGATATGAGTGACATTGAGTATAGGTTATTGTATTGAAATACAATGTATGTACCAACCGGTGAGTGTTCCACAAATCGCAGTGCTATCTACTGATTGGTTTATCATACCATTCAGCTCTCATCGACGGTCGAGCTTCACAACCGACTGGCACTCTCGGAATCCATAATCCGAACCGCTAAGTGTACCTTGATGCGCCCAGCTGCCTGCCGTAATACCGCTGAAACACTCTGTTGCGGTCGTTGGATTGCGATTTCTCACCGAGCTTACCGGGTGTTATCAGGCCGTCGGATCGCAGCGTAACTCCCGACTGAACACCCCCTCATGCCGCGGTCCTCTTTTTTCTGCCGCCGTAATCAAAATCTCATCCCGGTGTATTCCGAGTGTATTCCGAGGTGGAAGTGTTGCGGAATTGCAGTGTCCAGCTCACAGGTGATTGAAATCAAAAGGCGATTTAGGATGAATTTGAGGCTATTTTGATTCGTTGCTAATGTACAATAAAGCCTATTTTTTCTGGAGGGAAAATCCCCCACCTCGTCAAAATTCCTTTCATGTTGCCAAGGTTTGGGGGAGGATATTTATCAACTCGTCACATTCATTACAAGAGGGCCAGGTTTTGGTGAAGATCTAAAGTCTTCTTCATGAAATTGTCGTCAAGTTTTTAGGCCCCATCACTGAGTTTTTTTTCTTCACCTAAATCAAAATCTGTAATTTCTGTCAATTTTGACTCACTTGTACGACTTAAGCTTCACATTGCTAACATTTTAATATAATTTTAACCAGTTTAGTCCCAACTCTTTATTCACTTCTACGAGGACAGAAGAAACATGCATGTTTGTAAAACAAAAATCTGTTAATTTTGCAGTACGTATTATTGTCTGTATAGTACATTCTTTTGCATTTTTTTTAAACTGACGGCAATGGAGCCTGATGGAACCATCTGATGAAAAGCAGCCCGAACATTACATTAAAAAAAAATCAGTACACAATTAAAACAACTGATCCATGAGAAATGCATTTACTCCTGCCATAAAAATGGAGACATTTGGTGAGTCTGGGAAAACGGATTCAGGGAGAGAGTTCCATCATCTGCACGTCTTGGGGATTGAAATATTGTAGGGTATACATGGGACCTAAATGTAGCCCAGACCTCTCGGGTTACATTTAGGGACAGGGTTGGGGCTACATTAAGGGTTCAGGCTACATTATAATCTGGGAGCAAGTTCGAGTGGCGACCATTTGTCGACCACTAGTCGATTTCGCCTGGTACCCAATATGTATTTTGTGTACAGGTTAACATGGAAAATCGACTAGTGGTTGACAAATAGTCGCCGCTCGAACTTGCTCTGGGCTATATTTAGATACACGGTCGGGGCACACAGTCGTGTTTACCTATACTATTGAGGACAACTCTTTATGTTTCCTATTGTTCCTACAATATAACACAACGCCATAGACTAAGCACGTATTTTCACGTCCGAGGACCGATTTTAACAAAAGACCGACTCCCGAGGACAAGAAAGATTCCTAGTTTGTATTTTCTTTCTCCTCTTGTCCTCGAACGTATATACAGTACATGTACTATATTTCAAGTTCGGGTTACATTTTACTTTTTAGGTACGGGGTTCGGGCTACATTTAGTAACGGGGCTGGGACTGCATTCAGGCTACCGGTGCGCACAAACGAGTTTAAGTGAAGTTCAAGCGAGAAATGTTTCCTGTAGAAACTCAAGTGTCCTTCTGTGTGTCACGTGACAATGTTGAATTGTCTAGTCAATGCCGTTTTTTGTAGCTGAAAGATTGTGTATGAAAGTGCATGGAAGATTTGAGATCCCTGCACTCTCTCCACATAAGTCTACTGGATTAGGTGTCTAGTGCAGAGTTGTTGCACATGTAAGAGAGAACCGTGTCTGGTCCCAAGACGTCTATGCGTACGCTTCATACGACTGTAAACAGGCCAACCTCGTCCACATGGCGTTCAAAATTAGAAAAAAAATTGTAGACTAACGCCTTTAGAGCAATTTCAATGATATTGCCTCTCTCAGAACAGAAAACGGTGAAACCAACTTCGTCGATATCTCCGCATTTCAATTTAGAACTTTAAAAAGACTACGTATCTTTTTAAGTTAAACTCCTAGTTCCCGCTGTCTGTGGGTCAATGATACTTGGTATAGGCTATTATTAACACGGGGTTGGTGAGGGTGTCTAATAGCATCACAACGCAGTTAGTTTTTCCTTCAGACACCCCCGATTATCCTTACAATGAAGTTCACGGGTATGATTCTGAAAATAAAAATCTGAGTTTAATTATTTAGTAGGTCGTCTACGCTGTGCATAGGTTTACTCAACAATAAAGATTGGCGAGCCGAGACGTACAAATGGATAAGCAATAACTTGAGCTGAGCGATATTTCAAACGTGAGCAAATATTGTATTGTAAAGAAAGCCACAAATCGGGTCCTTTATCTCTGAATGGGCAGGAAATCTGTCCATTCAATGTAGCTCATAGATGAGGAAACTAATTCTCGAAGTGCGCCCCCAATGGGAAAAACCTTGAGCAAATCCGTATTTAGGAATGGGGACTTCAGCAGTTTAATTCAAGTGGATACTTTTGATAAATATTTGATTTTTTAATGATTTTTTGAATTTTATATTTTCCATAATTCATGAGAAATTGCAACAATTCCATAAAGATTATCTACGCCTTTATTATCCACTAAATATTTTTCAGGTACTCCTAAATATCCCTAGAATCAATTACAGCACAAGTTGGACAAAAACCAAAAAAAGTCAATTTGGGGCCAAAATCGACAAAAATGACAAGAGGGAGGCCTACCCCTTGCTATTTTTGCAGCTCCAAACATATTTTCCCAAAAATTGAAGCAGAGAAACAGCATGGAAAAAGAGATTTCAGCTTTTCAGTTCAAGTGGATATTTTTGATCAATGTTTAAAATGTTTAAATGACTTTTTGAATTTCATATTTTTCCATAATTCATGAGAAAATGCAATAATAATAATAAGAAGAAGAAAAGCTTTCATTGTTCACTAAATATGTTTCGAGCACTCCTAAATGTCTCAAGAATAAATTTGAGCAAAGATTAAAAAGCTTTAATTTTCGAGCCAAAATCGACAAAAATACCCCTTGTACCCCTTGCCTTTGTGGAAGAACAGGAACGGAGTCTTCAGCAGTTCAATTTAAGGGGATATTTATTGGCATGACTTTTTAAATTTCATATCCCCCCCCCATAATTCATGAGAAAATTCAATACTTCAATAAAATACGCGTTTATTATTCCATTGGTGTGTTTCTGACATTCCTAAACGTTTTCAGAAGTTGGAAACAAATCAATTTGGGGCCAAAATTGGAAACAAATTAAATTTGGTTTTTCGAATTGAAAAAAATGCCAAGAGAAACAGCATGGAATGGAGACGTCAGCCGTTCAATTTGAGATGTTATTGATAATTTTTTTTTTATACCTGCATTGAAAATCGTTTTCGCATTTAGCTCATGACAAAATGGACTTCATTTTGAAGTTATCAACAAAGGGCTATAACCGCTATTGGATTCATGTTCGTGTAGGCTTATTTCATTCCAGAGATGCACATACAGCAGATGCTGAATGTCAGTAAGCAGACGTCATTCGTTCAAAGAAACACTGACGTCCAAATGATATAGCACTGGGCCAGTTGAAAAAGAATCCCTCATCCTCATTATATCTGAGAATTTTCTTTACGAAAGGACAAACAAATTAGGGTGTCAAAGTCACAGAGAAAAGATAAGCACCCCCCCCCCCCCCCCAAGAAAAGGCTATGGATTATGGAAGAAAGAAACCTTTCCCTAAATTTAGGAAATACCAGTGATGATAAACCAGGAATACTTTTTCAATGACGTCAGCGTTACATTAAGATCATACACTGCCAGACCAACGCACATAAACGTGTAATCTCACCATTCTTTGTTTGATACAGTGATGTATTTAATATACATGTTTGACAAACGGCATTGTTTATGTACAATATTTACACAGGTATTACGGGGAAACGTGAGGGGGTTATTATATAGGTAATGATTAAAAATGATTAGTTTCAATCTAAAAGCTTTCTGTTTATAAAGATGACACCAGTCCCAAGCCACCTGAGAAATATTTCCATCTGAAACGTTACGTTCGGATTAATTGAAATAATTATAAGTACATGTGCAAGTGCACAAAATCACTGTTCAAACAGAGCGGTCGTTCACTAATTTTCTTTCACAGAATTGCCATTTCATGTACATGTATATATCGAATTACACAAACTATGAACACTGCCTGCAACTGTTCTGCCTGCTCTACCAATGCTGTATCATACATCTACGTCTGTATTTACCCATAGGGATGTACAATATACAAACAGGGAATACAGTCGAAGCCCGATAATAGGAGCACTGTTAATACAACATCCTGCTTATAACAAGGAAAACATAGGTCCTGGGTCTTTGTTTTTCTTTGTTTTCCATTACTGATAATACAAGGTACCTGTTATAACAAGGTAAATTGTAAAGTCCCAAGGACCTTGTTATAAAGGTGTTCGACTGTATATATCAACATACACGATGGACTATCTGATATCGCTATATTGTGTCTGTCATGTTGACACTGCACAGTAGTAATATGTCCAGTTGTGGTTTTATTAATTGTTACCTCTGATAATAATAATAATAATTATAATAATTAGAAATATAATAATAATAATAATAATAATAATAAATTTCTAATGCTGTTACCTCTGATAATAAAAAAATAAATTTTGTAATGTCATTTACCCGGCATTTGATGAATAACACATGTGGAGATTTATCTTATGGCGACATATTGAATAAAAGAGTACCGGTATCAAATCTCTTAACATCTCATAGTCAGTCTATAAATCATAGATCTACGATTGTATGAGCAACAGTGACTCCAGAATGACGCAATTGTTGATTGTGTATGATTTATCAAAAATGGTATCTTCCTAAAAGTGTAGTTTTTAAGAGAAAAATTAAAAAAAATTAAAAATGCGAAAATTGTATTTTGTTAAAACAAAACAAAACAAAACAAAAATGATAAGCGCACTCTGAAATTAGTCTTATCGTTCAATTGCATTCTATGAATGACCCCCATTGCAGTGAAACTTGAGAAACTCAGAAAGCAAGTGCTAAAATTTAATATCCTAGTATAATCACGAATATTCATCATTCAAGCTAGAATAATATTCTTGACTGGTCAATAGCCAGAAAAATAAATACACACAACATAAGCACGCATTTAAAACGATACGACGTCAGATCCTTGAGCTTCTGAACCGGTATTGCATTTTGTGGACTACATTTTGCTTTCGTTGCAAGTTGGAACTTAGCACCAACCGTTAAGTAACCGGCGTTAAAGAGTGCATGGCGTTATGGGACAATTCCGCACGGCATTTTACACAGCAAAACAGTTCTGCTCATTCTCCAAGAATTACATCTTCAGAAGCTGTTACGAATACTGGAAACGAGATTGGCTTTCGGTAGCCATTTTATGCACATTCTCACCACGGTTGTGTTGCCAGTTTCATACCCCCCCCCCCCCCCCCCCAATTCATTTATCTCGCATGGTGCTTTTACAAGAATGGTCCCCTATCTTGTTCAGTATATGATGATATAATCACGACGCTCAAACAGCATTAGCCTTTTAGAGGTATGGCGGACACAATAGGAGGGCGCTATTTGATTTGGGTATAAATACACAGGTTTTACCCAAATCAAATATTGTGTCCGCCATACCTCTAAAAGGCTAATGAAACTCTTACAAATTCGGTTTCAGTTAGACTGGTTCCCGCCCCCAAATATTAGGACCACTGTATAATATCCACATTTTAAGATGTTCTTTTCACCATCGGAAATTGGCTAATTCATAGATACAATTATTTTGTTGAATCAAGTTTTGCAGGGCTCGAACAGCTCAATGCATTTCTGGTATATAAATATGAAGGCCTTAATTAACATAAATTGCCGGAATTCTGTCAGATTTATGCTAATAGGTATTACCCGCTCCCGGTTCAATAATCAAGGTCAGAATGGTAATGAAGGGGGGGGGGGCGGGAACCAGTCTAGATTTGAGGTGGTGTTGCTTCATGCCTTGGGCATACTAAATATACACATGGCTTCAGTGCCGATTATATTTTTTCCAATAAATAAAGGTTTAATATTATGACATTTGTACAAGGCTGTGCTCAAAATGTACACAGTACAAAATGTTTTTGTACAGACCCACAAGTGCCGAGGAGTGACAACTTTAATTTTAATGAAAAAAAGTGGCTGAATTTTTTTCTAGCCCTTCGAAATGTTTTAAAAAGCGGGGGCGGTGTCAATGTACTAATTTTAAAGTGGTGGCACTTGTTAAGTAGATTCTGGGGGAAAAAAGAAATCGGCAACATTTCGCCATTGGGGCGACCCCCCCCCCCCCCCCCCCCCGCCCCTCCCCCTGCTGAATACGCCACTGTGTATACTTAAATCTACTCGGCACACGGGTTCAAAATAATAAAAATCTTTCGCTACTCCAAATTCCTTTTGGGAACTCGGAGGTTTTAAACAGGGTAACCACCCACTCCACATTCCATTGCTATGCGACTACCGATATTATTTTGGCTATTAATTGAGCTTGTAAAATTCATGTAAAATTCGTGTTACAACCACTATACAAAAGATGCCCGTCACATTCCCCTTATTGACTTTCCCAGTGCATTGGCGTAGAGGTCAAAGTTTACAAATTTTGAATTAACATGGAATTCTACAAATAGGCCTAATCACGAGTGAACATGAGTTGTTTTAAAATATGTTGTGCCGCTGTGGGTTTGGGGCGTGGCAACCCGAAAAAACAATCAAATTAATTCTTTACGATTAATTCGTTAACGATCTTGTCACCTTATGGCCATGCATTTAGCAATATATCTACTTAATTTCGAATAATAAATTACATACATTTCGGACTTTTAAATACGACTGTTCCATGTTTCATCACTTGACCATTATACGCTTTCCAATATCCACTTATACCTGTCCACAAACTATAATCTGGTCGTCCACTAACCCTTATGACACCTACCAGCCACCGTAGCTTGGGGCCAATTTGAGGGACATGCTAAGCACAAAAATTCATGCTAAACAATGTAATAGGAAAAACAGGCTTATAGGCCTACCAACCAAATTTTCTTGTGACTAGTATTCAGCTGTTCTTTGCTTGGCATGAAAATCACACGGGTTTCTGGATTGTAACCTGTTTTTATCATAAGCAAGACTATAATGCTAAGCAAAATATTTTCTGTCAGGAAATTAAAAATAGAAAGCTTGGGTGATTTTAAGGCCGTGTCCGAATTACTTGGCTACGGCTTGAAATTACACACAAGTCTATGTGATATGGCTGCAGCCACTACCATGTCATGTGTGTCATTTCAAGCCGCAGCCAAGTAATTCGGACACGGCTTGATCGTTAGCCCTGAGGCTGGTCAAAAGTAAGATGTCTGGTGCCCGCGACCAATGCGGGACACGAGCTGAACAAAACCATTAATTGTGATTAATATCCCGCAGTGGGATCATGCAACATACTCTATTATGAGAAATTATTGGTTGGTGTCCGACGTCCGAGATGAAAGTCGGATATCATCAGCTTTGTGAAATAATAGTCAGCGCCCTTTGTCGGTGTCTGATGCGTTGCAGGTAAAACTCGACGGGGTACAAGGTTAGTCCTCTTTGTGAGCTAAGGTCACTCTGTCACATAGCTGGCTATATAGGGGTTTTTCGAAACTCTGGCTTCGTCTTGCCTTTGGCTTCGTCTCCGACTTCTGAATAACTGAGAAGCAAGCCTAATGGAAATATTCTAAATTTTGGTGCATGTTCTGCTTCAGGAACATTCATTCGGTTGTTTATGAAAGCAAAAGTTAAAAACATTTGGTTTGCTTCTCAGTTATTCAGATGTCGGAGACGAAGCCGAAGCCAAGACGAAGCCAGGGTTTCGAAAACCCCTATATATCTGGCAATATTGATCTTCACACTGCAAACATATTTTTGTCAAGTTCCCTGACGTTGTATGACAATGATCCCTGCCGTTTGAACGACCAAGTCGAAGGAGCCAGCCTTTTGCGGAGATTGTGAGCCTCAAGTGAGACGATAGTACACTTTTTGATTATAACGTACAAGAAGAACTAAGGTGACGTCACTCGATTTTAGTTCAATCAGTTCGTCAGCATGACGATGACTGTAGATGACCTCTAACATCTGATAGGAGCAAGTTAAGCAGAATTCAATGGCTAACCATAAATCGATTGGTGACGTACACTGCACGATCGAAATGACAATCAAAGGCGAACGATAAGTCCAACTATTGTGTCACTGATTCCCTCTTCAATTGTCACAGTTTAGCCACGAAGCCGTTGCTATTGGTAACCAGCGCGACCACGTCCTATAGGCTGGTTCCAGAATAGGATATGGATGTGCTCTTGTTCATTATTAGAGGCATGACCTCTGTTAGTTGACTGGTATCCTGCCATAGTTATTCAGTAGTGCACGATAACAGGCGTGAGATCCGTTACGATGTGGCAAGCAATGAAATCGTGTATCCTCAGTGCTCAACATCGTATTGGTGCCAATGCAAACCCCGTACCAATGGAGGGCAGATTTCCTCCCGGAATAAGCTATAAACTCGCAGCACTGCTCAAGGAGTCCGAGGCACCGAACCCACAATCCTCCCTCCTCCGCTTGATCTCTCCACCGTGGTGATCGGCCCTGCTGACCGACGATGTACCACCAACGCGGCCGTGGTGCGCGCTGTTCGGCCCGTCGTCCATGTCCGAGCCTTCTGCGGCTAGATTCTCCGTCTCGGAATCGTGTTTCCGCTTGGCGCTGGCCATCTCAGCCGCGTGTTTCTTGCGCCACTTGGTGCGGCGGTTCTGGAACCATACCTAGAGTTGGGAATAACAACACAGCGACAATTTTACATGTACATTTTTTTAAGAGAGTCTTGACAGAAAACTTTGTCTCAATAGCCCCCAATATGAATGACGCTGCACTGCAAATTGATGACCAAAATAAATGAAAATTTGACCTCAACTCCCCATCAATCTGTCATTGGCATTGCTGTACACTGCACAAACTGTGGTGTTAAATTAACACCATGTGGTGTTTATATTGGACCACTCGCCCAATATAAACACCACATGGTGTTAGATTAACACCACAGTTTTTGCAGTGTAGGATATTAGTCCGTGTTCAAATAAAGAGTGATAAAACAGTGAAAGTGAAGTCGCGAGATTTGGAGATCTCTTTTACGAGCTTGAGATAGGCCTATATACTCAAATCAGGTCAAAACTGTTCGAGTCTATTATGTCACTCTAGGACTGAATGTTTCTCGGTGATCGGTGTGCAATATCTTTTTGATTCATGTGAGATAAATGTTGGGTTCAGCTCTGGTGTATCGGTATACTTGTTTGAGTTAAACCGTATAGCGTATACACTATAAATTTGACCAAACCAAACCAAACCAGACAAGAGTTGATGCAGGTAAATTAGGCCTACATAAAGGGAAACTACAAATCACTTTGTTTGTTTTCATATTTCTCAATATTTTGTCTTGTCGGCCTGTTGTTCTCTCAAAGACCACTTCTGATTAGAGTCAGTATTATAAAATCCTTGTGTGCAGAGCATCGATCGTGGTGACTATGCGCGTAAGCTGTGTCCACCAATCCCAGCGGTGTGTCCACAATGTAATGACCCTAATATATTCATGGGGTTTTCGGCTATCGACTTTAGGCTTCATACACCGTATACGTCAAAATAGAATCCGCAAAAGCTGTCCCAACAAAGCCAAAAAGCCAAAAAGTGCCGCAAGATTTGACGGGCTTATTTCTTTACCCGCGTCCTCCACGACCGCCAGTACGGGTCTATTTACACCGCTCACACGATGAAGTGTAATTGCCGAATATTACAACAGAGCAAACGAGAGCCGGCTTTGAGCGCGAACCCCGAGCCGCATTTGGCCTGCCCGCCTGGCCCGCCCAACTCAAATACAAGCTCACGATTACTTGGTTCCCGCCAATTAAAAAAAAAGGTAAGATTTTTTTCTATTCTTCCCACGGTAAAAAAGGGAAGCTTATTTATGGTTCAAAATGACCCATAAGCGTGACTAATGTTGGCGTAATGGCGGTTATCTTGCAGACGTTTTTGCATCTACATGTATCTTGAGCCCGGTCCGCGGTAACTCACCAACGCCTAATAACAGCAAGCATGATTAACGCACTGTGTGTAGAAAGGCTTCCGCCCGCGTGCGGCCGTTCGCTGCCGTACCACGGTGTTCTTCTCTGGGGCTCGCATTCAAAAGCGGGCCGGTGGTCGTTTATTAAACCCCGTGTGCCATCTAAATCAAACATTACGGGTTTATGGGCCCCCTTCGAATTCCCCCTCTCTCTATCTAAAAACTCCGAGGCGAGGACTTGACGTGCAAGAACAGGATACCAGGACCAGATGCTAAACGACCGGGGGATGAAGTGGGCAAGGGCCGGTCGGACATCATTGATGAACCTCAGCGGAAGTCGTTATCGACTTCCTGCAAACTTCCGGCAACCTGCCGTACTGACTGGTAACTCTGGAGTACCCCCTTATGAACAGACCGGGACCTCCTCATTTCCCGAGATAAGCAGATTAAGGGGCTGCCTTCCCTCCTCCCCCTACCACTCGCGTCTTGTTGTTTCATCGTGTGCTTCCGGGAGGAATATTGTTTTTGGCGGGTTAATTTCACGATGGAATGATCAAAGTGCGCGTATATCATCTGGGTGATTGCATGCACGTGTGCAGGAAGTCATATGCTAGTTACAAATCGTTATGAAAGCACGATGGTGAATCTTCGAAAGTGCACATTATTTGTAAAGGAGAACATTCACGAATACATTTTTGAAACTATAATAATTTCAATTTTTTTAAGGTATTTGCTCTCCAAAGAAATTATCTGATTTCATGGGATAAACAAAATTAAAATCTGGTCTTTGACCCACTGGAGACGATACAAACGAGGACATTTCCACATCTGAATCGGCTCACGTGCCGAAAGTACCAGGTTTTATTTAAATCTGGGGCAGGCACGCATAATTTCGAATTTTGTATGTGTAATATATTGTGTATAATGACCCTTTCAGCGTTTGCTGCTGGTCATTTTGTTTAGGCCTATGCCAATAAATAAAAAGAAATTTTAAAAATCGTCTTTTTTTCCCCTAAAATATTCGTGCACTAGCGGAGTTGTAACAATTTGTTTGGGATTCTCAAATGTTGAGACTGAAAGCCGCTCTCTATAATTTGAGGGCTACGCAGAAAAGGCGTCTGTACAACGAAAATGAAACACACTGGTGTCATATTGTTTTTCGAAATTTAGGTGTTGAGTAATACAATACACTGCAACAACTGTGGTGTTAATCTAACACCATGTGGTGTTTATATTGGGTGAGTGGTCCAATATAAACACTACACGGTGTTAATTTAACACCACAGTTTTTGTAGTGTACCCTTGCCCAAAACAAACACACTGCAAAAACATGGTATTAAATAAACACCATGTGGTGTTTATATTGAACCATATTTAACACCACCAATTTAACACCACAGTTTTTGCAGTGCACCAAAGTAGAATGAATGACATTATTTTCCGTGTTCAAACTGAAATTCAAAATCAAAATGAGAATAGATTATTATTTGTATGCCTGCAAATAAAGCCAAGGAAGGCTCAATTGACACCGGGAGTTTTCTCAGAAATATTTGGTTTGGGGTTAATTTTAATTCCGCAACAGAAGTTAATGAACAACGAAATCCTTGTCTGAAATACACACCAAGGAAGGGTTAAATTTCACACCGACGGTATTCACTCTAAGTTTAATTTTTGCACATTATAAGATGAAGGAAAGCATGCACGGGCAACAAGTATCACAAAAATGTCGCCACTGCAACAAAAATAAAAAAAATTCAAAATTCCACACAATTGTTTCTTTTAAATCGTGTAACTCTTTAATAGCTCTACACCTGGAGATCTGTTGAGTGCATATTGTGAGGACAGAGTAATGTACGATTTACATGGTTTAAACCCAGTTTAGAATAAACACGAGGAAAGTAACCTGTTACATTACACAGGTTGTCCATGCATAACCCTTACATCAATGCCTAGCTTGATACACCGCAGGGAAACTGTGGTGTTAAATTGACACCATGTGGTATTCAATATATAGATAACATACGGTGTCAATTCAACACCAGACTTTTCGTAGTGTGGGAGCATGATGTGTCTCCAGCTCCCATTATTTTATGAATTGCATCTACATATCCACTGAACAACCACGGCCGATCGATTTTCGTTTTATGAAGCAAAATTTATACATTTAGTGATGATGTTTTTACTGAAAGAATTAAATTGGATTCAAAATTTAGATTACAAACATTGAGAACATGAGAACATTCACATTCACGGGACAAATCTATTATGCGGGCTGAGCTAGTGATACAAAGCAGCAAAGCGACATTTCGATCTGTGAAGTCAAGCCCAAACCCCGGGCCAGAAATTGTTGGAATAGAGATTGATTAATGAAGGGAAATAGACCTACACTTAAAACCAATGCTGGCTCTAATAACTCGAACGCGGGCCTACCCTCTTGGTCTATCAGCGATAATGATACTCATGTAAACGCCAATAGTTGACCATTTAAGACTAATGATTGCCCCGGCACGTGCCCGCGCAGAGGATCGGCACAATTTTTTCCCGCCATATTTTTTTTCTGCGCGCAAACACCGTGAATCATTACGGTGACAACGCCATTATGATATCTCCCTCCTCAATTGGTTCGATGACTTTGCGCTGGCTGTATAACAGCCTTCTACCTCTCCTTGCCATGCCCACTGCACATTGTTACACAAATTGATAAATGACACAGAATAATGTGTGTGCCGACAACCCCTTGCGCCGACAATCTTTCTGGAAAAACATGGCTCGATTTCGCACTTGTCACGTTGGCGCGAGAAATGTGGACGTCGTTTGGGCGCGCTCAGCAAATACTCACGGCGGAGTAATGGCGAAGTATCATATTCTGCGCGTGTGTACGCGTTTGTTCCTAAAATCAATTTCAAGGTGATTTTGGACGAATCAACGTCATTTAAGACGGTACGTGGGCTCTCAATGTATAAACCCAAACTGCCGCAGCAAGATCACGTGGTAAGCCACAGTTCAGTCACGTGGTGTGGTAATTGATAGGCCTATACACTGCATAACGAGAATAAGGAACTTGGCACAAAAAAGCTTGGAAAGTTTCAAATATGTAAAAAGTCTACACTTTTTACAAGAGTAGTAGAACAATGACGATATCAGTTTACAATGGTATTAATTAGAATAGGTAGATTAGATCGACACTGTACGGTCGACATCCCAAATGTCGACACAAAAGCTTAGCACTGTCACCCGCCCAATATAATTTAGAAATGACTTGAAAAAAAACAGCTTAAACCCACAACAAAAATTGAAGAAAACAAAACTTGGGTGTGATCCCTGGCTATACGGCATTCTGGGTTTATGACTTCTTACTAGCGCCCACCCGAACAAAGATACTGACAATTTGGGAGACCGCCAACACAGGGCAAGATAGCTCAGTTGGTAGACCGCCAGTACGGTATTCCGGAGATCGCAGGTTCGAGTCCTGCCAGTTTTCTTTGTTCATTTTGAAAATGTATTCAAATATACCTAGTCAGTTTTCCCTTGTGGATTGTTTGACGAATTATAAGTTAAAAAGTCGTATCCTCATTGAGTGATCCCCACAATGTCGCTTCCCAAGTTTGTATCGTAAATTGGGTGTGATCCCTGGCTATACGGCTTTCTGGGTTTATGACTTCTGACTAGCGCCCACCCGAACAAAGATTCTGACAATTTGGGAGACCGCCAACATAGGGCAAGATAGCTCAGTTGCTAGAGCGCCGGTACGGTATTCCGGGGGTTGCAGGTTCGAATCCCGCTTTTTGTAATTGATATTTGACTTTGCAGTGAATGAAAATTGCGATGAGTCTGCCCGAAACTGACTCCTTCAATTTTCATTCAAACCTTCGTTTATTAATTATTTAAGCTTGCAGAGTAAACGCGTACAACAATCATGAATGGACATTTTGGAGGGGGAACACACAAGTCCTAATTTTCTACGAATGCGAAACTTTTTTCCCGACTGAAAAATACTTTGAAATGGGGAGGAACCTATTAGTTGATGAATGTGGTAATTAAAAAAATTAACACGTACAATGCAAAAACTGTGGTGTTAAATTAACACCATGTGGTGTTTATATTGAACCATTTGCCCAATATAAACGCCACGTGGTGCGGTGTATAACAGTCGCTGCCGGAAGCTTTATACACCACAGTCTAATCTCCAACTTATCACAAAGCAGTGAACTGATTATACACGCACGAGGAAAGACTACGAAACAACAGAAAATCAATGTAAGAAACACAACAGGTCCAGGAACCATTAAAGGAACAATTCATTGTTCTAAAAATATTTTCTGTCAAAGTGTGTAATCTTTGGACCGCAACTGCGCGTCCACAAATAATATACCAATGCACGGGAACTAATGGATGCTGTTTTTCTTTCAAAAGAGCTAAATATCGACAGGAAAGGCGATAAGTTCTTTTCCTCGACACCCCCCCCCCCCCCCCCCCCGTTTCCATTGGATACAGCGCTGACGAGCAACTAAATGAAACCACAAGTACATTGAATTAATTAGCTTCTGGACCATGTGTTAATCTGATTTACATATTTTTTTCGCAATGCCACCCTACCCCCCTCCCTCCCCCATTTTAACTACGTAGCAACCGAAGCCCTGACAATGATGTTGAGGCCAATTTCTCGCATCATTTCACACAAATTGGACGCACGGACCTCATCGCGGTACAGCATCATTTACCTACTTTGTCGTTACACGAAGTACATCCTCTGTGCAGAGTATACCGTACATCGTTTTGAAAATTATCCCTATACACGTCCCTACACACTTCGCAGGCCACGCAGTCCGTGCTATCATTAGGTAATGTGATTCGTTCGCTTTCATCTTTCCCCAACACGTTCATTTTAAACTATCGATTTTCATCTTTGCCTTCTGTAAACCTATAAGAGATTAATGCGGCCATTTATCATTAAAAATTAAAAATCTTAATTGGAAATCGACAGATGCTCAATTTGGCCCCAAGTATGACATGCATAGAAAACCATAAGCAAAAGAAAGTGACTGATGACAAAAAGACAAATTGGTGTGATGAAAACGATTTATTAAAGCGCAAACAATGAAGACGACAATAGCAACAACTTCGAGAATAGTAAGAACAGCAACATTTCAGGCCAAACAGCCTTCTTTTCTCGGAAAATGCACGCTTTGTGTAATTTCTTTTGGCCTCATACAAACCTATAGGCTTATGCACTACTTTCATTATTCACCCAACTGTATCTCATTCCCTCATTCTTGCAGAGTGCGGCAGCGGGAAAAAACGAATAACTTTAAATGAGACCAAAAAAAGTGCAAGTGCTCGAGATTCCGTAGGTCAGAATCTCGCAACTGAAGAACCTAATCTTGAAATGTTCGGAAGTGTAAATGACGCCGTTGCGAGGCCGGGCTGGCATCCTTTGAAGCCAGAGCACACCGCACACTGAAGGCCCCGGGCCCCCTGGCACAATGCCCCCACCTGTCTACGCGATGTCGATTTGATTGGGAGCTTACGGGGCCGACTGACCACCAACGAAGCGGATCGCCAGATAAGCTGAAAATATTGTTTTATTTTAAGCAGGTTTTACAGCCGCGGCGGGACGAAGCAATCGCACCTCATTGCCTCCCGTAAACTATAGCTCAGCCTCGGCATAAAAGAGGATGCTGAATGGTCAGAGAAATCGGCGTCATTTTATAGTTTTATGTAGATTAAGGCATATGACAATAAAACAGGCAATTATTTTTGCCACGAAATAAAAAAATAGTGACTTTGAGAGCTGTTTTTATCAAGTCCCGTCTTGCCCGCTGGTGCCATTATTTGTCTAAAAGTCATCGCTGCGGGCAGCAAACAAATTGTGACGTCATTTTGTACCGGTACCTAATTCTGTATAGACACAAAATGGAAGCCATTTTATGACGGTAGTTGATAAAACATCTCTCAAATGCAACTTTTTCATTATTATTTCGTGGACAAAATAATTGCCTGTTTTATTGTAATATACCGTAATTTACATAAAACTACAAAACAAAGCACATTTTGTCCAGCATCCTCTTTAAAAGGCCGCCAAAAAAATGACCGTTGGAATTCGAGTGGCCACCATGGAATAAGGGCACATCATTTTGATTTGTGCCTTTTTAACGACAGACCCTGGAAATGAACTTTACTTAGAAAAAGTCTGAAGACAGATGGCCGCAATGTCCCGGCGCATTTTGTCTCGAACAGGTAGAAACTTCGAAAATATCTTAGAAAGTATTTTTTGAAAAGTTTCCGTGGGAGACATCGAATTTTGCAACAATACTCCAAGACCTCTTGGCAATTTGAAGAGGTGAAAATCAATCCCATGAAACCCATTCCTGGTAATCGCTCTGCTATCACAAAAATCTCCTTGTCGGGCACATGTTGGAAATTGATGAATTCCATAATCCATATAGGCCTAGTACTGGTAGTTTCTGAACAAAAATACACGAGGCCCGCTTTGCGAATGAAAATATAAGCCAACCCCGCGATTTAATATAGTTTTCTCACCACACAGTGAAGAACAGTTGTGTTAAATGCCAACAATTTACGCATCTGGCATAGACAAGTTCGTTTATTCTCTATTTTGTCCAACTATGACGGCCACGTTTGCAATCCATCAACTCATATTTAACGGGGCAAGGCCGAACCCTTATCAACTCGCTATAATTATTTTGAACTTGTCCAAGTCCAAACGGAAGCTTTGGCATGCCTCGTCAGGGGTTGTCCGCCGCGTCTGGGTTGGTTTGTTGGGCCGTATCTTTCCTCCCGCTATACCGGTGATCCCTTCTCCCCGGCCCCCTTCCCCCATGGGGTTTGACGTGATCGAGAACGCGCTGTTTGTGTTATTCCAGAAGTGGCGGTCTCATTGCTACGTCTCTCGTCACTTTGCGCCACTTGCGACAGCCCAGCGCGCGATGATGACGACACGCTAACAAGCAAATCGAGACGGAACTTTTCCTCCTCAAAGTCGCGAGCAAGCTGGACTAGTCGAGTGTGCCGAGAATACACTCTGTACGCATCGCGCGTGCGCGTGTTTATGGTGCATACCGAGGACACTGGAACAAAAGAATGACATAGTACAATTGATCCTGGATTGGCAAGCTGTCTTCAGTCGGAAATCGCTTCCAGTTATACAAAACCAATGAGATGGATTGCCCCCCAAAAATAGAGCAAAGACTAATATAAAGGGGCCATGAGAAGGACAACCGTTTTACGGGAAGTCCTCGCTATGCACCATAGATAAAGTTCATATACGTCTGTGTATTTTCTGGCAGTTTTTGGCTCTTCGGTTTCCCGTTTTAAAAACTTTTTTTTTCAAATTCAGCTCATGGTCGAGTGGTCTGGAAGGGGCCTACATCTTCCACGATAGATTTGGGCCCAGCCATGGGATTGCGGGGCTGGTGTTCTTGAGCAAGACATTTTGTTACTAATTGTTTCAATCCTCCCCGGAGTAAATGGGTACATGTAAGAGCAGAGATGGGTCGTGTTTGAAGGAGTCCTTTGCGATTCGGACCAAGGAGACGAGATGGTCTAAGGAATGCTTTAGTCTGAAGAGCAGGGGTAATAATACCGTAGCGCCTTGAGCCGTTGGAGCCGTGGATGATATTATGCGCTTATAAATTAATGTAATTATTAAGGCCGATTTACGCATAAATATAACATTTATTTGTTTATTTTTTTAAGTGCGAGTATACGAACTTTGTTTACCCACTACGTGTCCCTTTGCGGACCGAGGACCGCTAAAAATTGACCAGCGAGCTGTGTATACGCAGTGAATGCGCTGCGACTATGAATCGGCCTTTATTATATCAGTGCCTAGTTTACGCATGTAAATGTTGTGGCCTTTATGTTGTGGCCTTTTTCTTTTTAGATATCCGAATAGGAGTCTGGGCATTTAGGCCCAGGGTAAATTCAGCACGAGTGTAGCCTGATCACGCGTACACCGGTGTCTCGAGATGCCGTTATGAACTTCTGATTTTATGATCGAGTTTTCAGTCGGGGTTGGGGGGGGGGGGGGGGGGGGGGGGTAAGGGTGAGTGCCAAGTTACACCTGGGTACTTCCCGTCAGTCAGTGACACACCGGCTCTGATCCCCTATATACCCTCGTACATCACTAATGTCGGAACCAGACTGCGTTTTGTCTTGTCTTGAGTATCCGGCCCCGGCCCCAGCACTAGCCGACTTAACCTCCCCGCCGCGCTCAGCGGGTTTTTTGTTTGTCCGATGGCGTTTCTCCATCAAGCCAAACACACTGAAGTAATAAAGACTGATCCAGGCAAATTATCCATAAGCTCGCTTCGCCTACAGGCCCGTCCACGGCCTAATCCCCAATCATTTTATTTACTCGCAATACTTCATAACGACATTTTAGTCGAGTTTGCTTTGGCATTTGGCGGCTGCAGGGAGAGATCTAATTATTATAGCATGCCGACGTTGGTGGCGCCCTTCAGCACCTTCTTTCACGTGTCAAGCGTGCTACATGCGTGTCTATGGTTTAACCCGCCCCATATGTACGATGTTCACTCCATAGCGGTCCACGCGTGGTGGTGTTAACAGTTTCATCTGGTCACGTGGGCGAAAAAAGGTCCATACTTTGCTAGAAATCTGTACAATGGTGAGTCAGGTTGGCGCAGTGGTTACTGTCCCCGCCTTTCACCGCTGTGGCCCGGGTTCGATTCCTGCCCTGGTCCACATGTGGATTGGGTTTTCAGTTCCTACCTGATTCCGTGGGTTTTCCCAAGAATGATCTTCTGAGGTTTTCCTCCCACCTCTAAAACTGTAACTTCTTCTCATTGTCTTGTCTCTACAGGTTTCTTCAGGCTTTCGAGCTACAGTGCCTAGGGCACTTTTGAGGAATCCTTGGTTTCATTACCAGAAAGAATTAAATAAATTTAAAGAAAGTGGGACGTAATAAAGCTGCCAGTTTACCTCCGGGCGCACTGTATAGAGTACCGAAGTGATGACGTCAATCAATGCAATGTTTGGAACCAGAATACATTCTAAACTGCATGTCAGACTTCAGTACTCTATAGGAGCCTGGGGGTTGGTTGTTTGTTTGTTTGTTTTTTGTCTGTCTGACTGGGCTGAGTTGGAAAACCACAATCATGTGGAGGAAAAGAAGGGGAAAAAAACAACTTATGCCTTTTTTAAAATATTGTAAACTGATGATCAAAATAATATTGGAAAATTTGACTTCAACTTCTGATCCGAATCTATAAATTACATTGCTTATAGGCATTGAGCAAGCTATAGGATAAACGGAAACTCAAGTGACCGTCGTTAGACTAGCCAGTGTTTGCTACCAAAATGTTCACATAAAAATGCTAAACAGTGATCGTAAAATGGCAAGACTCACACGCTCTATAGAGCATTCTTAAGAATTTGCTTACAACTGTCGAAATAGTTTTTTAAAGGTCTCTAAGAAGTGCAGAGAGTGCATGAAAGAATTTCCAATAGACAGCTTCTATTTGCCAGGACACGTGATTATTGTATAGGCATGATCGCGCTTCGTGCGTGGAATTTACATTAAAAGTATCCGATGAAATTGCCCCAGGCGGCGGGAACACCTTAACATCATGAAAGGCATCCGACAATCACTGGAAATGGGGACTTAGAAGCAGACTGGGACCCTTAAAGAGGTTTTCGGTGTGTTTTGTTTATTCTTTTCCGCAACTTTTATTATTAGTTCGTTTTTTAACGCCCGACTCTTCAGAAGTTGCCGACAAACAACGGCGGTGTTTCTTCTTTTCCCGCCGCATAGCTATTTAGCCCACGGGGGGAATGAGGGTATCTATCGGCCAGAGTTTGTGAGGTGCGCACGGTGTGATGAACTCTCTTCGCAGGTGTGGGCTCCCCGGCCCGCCACCGAGGCGGCCACCGTGGGTCCGTGGGGCTAATCGCTCAATTTCACCCGTGCCTTGTTTACAGCGGACCGCCTGTACTTTTCCCCCCTTCCTGATGGCTCGGGTTTGTTTTCTGATGATGAGTTTGCACTGTTTGCAACACATGTGGCCGACTAATGGGTTGTTGAATGAGTGTGGGTAATGGGGACTGAACTTTGTCAAATGGTGGATTAAGTGGCGTGGCTGACGCCAGCACTAGTACCCGAATTTCGTTGCTTGTTGACGATTTTGATTTGTTGTTGTTGTTGTTGTTGTTGTTGTCTTCGTCGTCATCCTTGTTGTTCTTGTTGTTGTCGCTTTTGTCGTCATTGGCGCTGTTGTCGTTGGTGTCTTGTTGTCGTTGTTGTTTTCGTTTTTGTTTTTGTTTTATTCTTGCATTTTTCGTTCGAATTAATTGAAAAATTATTAAGTCAACCTAACACTGACTGATGTCGCGAAAAATAATAATAATAAAGGCTGTGTGTTACCAGTTCCTCATAAGCCGCAATCTGTTCACGCAATGAGCAAGCTAACTCACCTAACACCAAATGACCCCGCGCGCCCACCTCCAGAAGTGCGTTTGCCACGTTTGGATCGGTTGGTATTCCACCAATTTGGGCTTTCCTAAACCTCATCAATACCTTCGCAAATAATATGATGGCGTTTTGATTGGGGTGCAACAAACCCCCCCCCCCCCCCTCCCCCCCGGCTCACGGCCGGAAAATCGATTGGGATGTTCCGGAAACTGCTAAAGAGCGCCCCCCGGGGGCAAAGACCACGAATTTAATACCGGGCCGGCCGGCCGCATGCACCGTATTACACCGCATATCTAGACCCGTTTAATGTAGTGCGTTGGGTGGAATACTTTTAAAAAAAAACTCGACTTCTGGTCATGGAAAAGCACTTAAAAGAACTGCGATCAAATATTGTTACAAGCCTAACCCTACATTGATCTCTTCCACAGCCTTATCATGAACAACTATTTGGGACCAATCTGCTTGGGGAAAATGACATCCAGAAATTTGAACTCGTATCGTTATTTGTTGACAAAGAGCCTATAGTGGGGCACAGAATTTCGAAACGATATTTTGAGGCTTTGTGACGTAACCAGGAATATAACAATGGTCACTCTGATAGACAGGGACTGAAAAAGGTAGGCGTATTGCTTGTAAACACACACAAACAAATCAAGATTATTTAAAGCGACCACTAAGATAGAAAACAAATCACGCATACGTTAATAGTCAGGGCCGTCACATAATTTAAAAGTTTCGGACCTATAGACCCAGTCGGGGTAACTTCCACCATTGGTGAGGCTCACCGGCCCTTTTAATGGAAACACGCAATGGATATCCAGGCCAACTTGTTTTCAGGAATATTACCACGTGTAACAAAAAATACGCATAATGCTTGTTGTCGATGGAAGTGAAAAGAGGATCGTGTTTCTTCAATTCTTAGGAAATCATCAAATACATTTATGCAATTGAGGACGCTATTTTGTTTTGTAATGCATGGATCTCCTTGTCAGAAGACCATAAGAACAGTACTAAAATCTATCCTTCCAATTATAACCCACTGTTTCAACGAAATTGTTGCTACTGCATTGTATAATAGGGTCCACACAAGCTATTTAATCTATTAAAACATATAACCTACTTAAAGAAAATATGGGAAAGTTTAACATATCTGTATATAGGCCTAAAGCTATATGGAGAGTATTGGAGACACTGCTGACGTGTCTTTGATGGACATCATGCTCGAGCTCATGGTTATGGAGATTTTCATCAAGCATAAAAGCCAAAATGTTGAAAATACTCCCTGCGATTGCTACAAATTTAAAGAGGTGAAAATGCAGAGTATAGGATTAAAAGAAAGCTGTCCTATTCAATTCCTACAAAATCCTACTACATGGTTCTTTTAAAGCTTTACGCAATAAGCATTTTAACTGCTCGTGTGCACAATGACATTTTATCCCGAATGACCTAACGCGCGCGTGTGAACGCAAATTGTGGTCGCACAACGCGCACGTGTTAAGTTCAATCAGAATGGGCGTTCGCGTAACATGGCGTGACATTACGTCAGCAATTTTATCCCGAAAAACCTTTGACCTTTGAGATACCAACCTGGCTTATTAGCAGCAGACCAGAGGCCGAATTCACGGAGCTACTGAGTACAACAAATATTGCAGAGTGAAAACAGGTTACCAGCCAAAACTCCATGTAATGTTCATGCTAAGCAAACTAAAACAGCTGAACTCCTGCCACAGTCAATGTAGGCCTATCCGGTACATCAGAGGAAAATTCGGTTGGATTTCCTCTTTGCTTTGTGCTTTGCTTTGCTTTGCTTTGCTTTGCTGCGCTGCGCTTTGCTGCGCTTTGTCCAAGGAAGAATTTTTATGATAAGCAAATGTTTGTACTTATGAACTTGGACCGCTGAGAATATTCCCTTACCTTGACTTGGCTCTCCGTCATACCGAGCGCGTAGGCCAGTCTGGCCCTCTCAGGCCCGGCCAGGTACTTAGTCTGCTCGAAGGTCTTCTCCAGGGCGAAGATTTGCTGACCGGAGAAAGTTGGCCGTGTGTGCTTCTTCTTGCCGTCCTTGTCTACGGGGCTACAGCTCTGGGAGGCTGGTTGGACTAGCAAAGAAAGACACGGCTTACATGAAAACCAAGTCTTTAAGAACACGTTGCCTTTGAGGCGCCCGATTGGGCTACAAAAAGCGGTTGTCCTAAACTACCTACTGCTGTAAGGACCATTATACAGTAGAATAAAAAAATGTACACGACCATCTCTTGAAAATGTGCCGTTTCTCTGAAAATCATTGACAGAAACACTTTCGAGGACGTAAGTTACCGTAGTTCGGTAAAGTAGCATGGTTGAAAATCGGAGAATAGTAAATGATTTTCAAAAGATGGTCGTGTATATATTATATTCTAATTTTAAATAATACACTGCAAAAACTGTGGTGTTAATCTAACACCATGTGGTGTTTATATTAGGCGAGTGGTCCAATATAAACACCACACGGTGTTAATTTAACACCACAGTTTTTGCAGTGTATTTTCAACACACGGCAATTTTAGGACCAACACTTCTTCCTTCTCCAAGCACTGTGTTTCTTTTTTCCTATTTGGATTTTTGTGACTCTTAAGTTTTTTGTTTTTATGTAAGTCACCTTTGACAGGTTAATCAGAAGATAGACGATAGAAAGAGGGACAGACAAACGAACAACCGAATACAAATCCAAGGTGGTGGGCCACATTGTCTCATTTTTTTGTGGGGGAGGGTGTGTATAGGCCTAATTCTTTTGAAACCGTCTTTCTGAAAAAAAAGAAAAACACTCCTTATTGTGTACATGTCATAAACAATTACTTATTTTGGACATGTAAATGTGTTTTCATCTGTGGTTTTATGCTAATATTTTTGGGATTAAGCGATTAAGCAATTCTCGGCAAGCAAAGCTTGTGTGTAATGTAGCTTCTCGTGCGCTGCGTGAATTCCTGATTGGGTTAGCTATCGAGATGTGAAATGCTGACGCTGTTTAATCTGCATCATCATCTACACCGCTGATATAGCCCTATAGCAGTATAGGCTCAATCCTTCGGCCATCCATGTTACTCCCAGCGGTATATACATGTACATGCTTCCACCGCCTATTCCTTGTTACACTACGCCTATAGCTCAAGCGGTGATCAAACAGAGTCAATTCATTAACACACCCAGTCAATTAAAAATTGACATCAAGTTAAAATCTCCACTCGATTTAAACCGCCACCGTATTTACATTCTAGATGATTAACGTGAGCAAGTTTACCTGTGTTTATACTACATTTTAATTAATCATTCGCAAAAGGAATATCAACGATTAGATAAGAATGGCTTGGCATCCACACAAGGGGCGTAGCACAGCTTCAAAAATGAAAAAAACAAACATGCATCACCCATTCTATTTGTCTAAAATGGGTGAGTTTCACGAAGGAGGAAGGCGTCTTCAAATGTTGAAAATTGTTCGTAATTAGAATTTCCTTCTTGAAAAAAAAAAAGCAAACTCCTCGTATATTACATGACAGCATTCGAAGAGCAAAACATTAAGAAAAAGCTGTGAAGTATTTGTTTATCTGGCAATACTGATACAGACCCTAATTTATTGAGTTGAAACTCGTCGAAAGGCAGAGCTTTAATCTTGAAGACCTATTTCATTTGTGCAGAGGTTTACGAAATCTATACACAATTGATTACCGTCATGCCTCCTATATAGTTTCCAACACTAAGGAACCCCGTTTTGAACGAGAAATTACTTTTTTACAGTTGGAAACAGCATGGACATTGTTCTCCATTCAATTCTCATATTTCGTGGAAGTGACACGACGAATTAGTCAAAATTGCCCTATGTGTTGACAATATTCCCGATGAAGGCCTATTTGCGTCATTATTATTATTATTATTATTATTAATATTATTATAGCCACAAATTATATCGAACCACGAGCCTCATTTCTTAAAATAAAATTATTTTCGACACATTTTAAGTTAAATATTCAGAAGCATGTTATGTTTTGAAAAGTCTAAGGGATGCAAATCATTCGAAGGTGTGTTTAATTAGAAAGGCCTCCTCCTCCTTCAACAACAACAACAACAACAACAACAACAACAACAACAACAACAACAACAACAACAACAACAACAACAACAACACAGCGTGATAATCTCACCGGATCTATACAGACACATTAATTTTAACAGCCAGACAAAAACCTGACGTTTCATTGAGATGGGGCTGGCAACCTCCACATCGCGGTAGCATGTAAAGACAGAAACGCCTCGAATTTGGAGGACTTCTCGAAAAGATGAAATCATCAAGGCGAATGATGATCTCGCTGTGCCTCCGTTTACCGTCCGTAGAACCTAGACAACCCTCAACGGCCAGCTTTGATGAAACCAGGCACTCCCGCACCGTAAATATTGCATAAATCAGCCCTAGGAATGACGTTTATGACACCATCTCTTGATTGGAACTTCCAAGATCATCACGTTCTACGATTTCTTTTTCTTTTTCTTTGTTTTGGTATTTTTTTTAACCTTTTTTCTTATCCTTCTTTCCCCCCTTCTTTTTCTTTTTAGGCTATCTGATCAGGGAAACCACGGACGAAGCATGATCAGATCATATCTGAGTACCAGGAAACCCGTGTGTACTTGGGCCGTATCGACGGTTGTTTGGGCCGGCGTGCACGGGGCCCGCTCTCACGCTAATGAAATCAATTGTGCGGCTATTGGGTTTTATTCTCATTGACATCATAACGACCCGCCGGGAGATTTATCGGTTCTCCTGCCGTGTAACCGCCAACTGCCGGAGCCCTTCCTCGGACTTGTTCTTATTATTTAGGGCCATTTTAGAGTTGGTTTAGATTTCTTGATTACCGGGAAATAAAAGTTGATCAAATGAAACTTTTACGACCGGCGAATGGAGTTGTGTTTGGTTTGAGGTTATAATTAAGTCTTTGTACTTATACACAAATCCCTGACTGAATTAAACGCATGATCGCCATTGATTTGTGTATATACTTTTACGGGAATGAGATTGAACAAGTCTGGATTTAATGTTCTTCTTCCTATCTTTTTTCTCTTTTTATACATTTCATGGACCAGTTGTTACGCCAAACAATGGTTCGTAAAATTTTATTTGCTCTTAACAAATGGCAGTCAAATTCGGAACACTGAAAAGGAAACACTGAACAGCCGATAGCTTTGAACGATTTTTCGATTGCACTTTTAAAAAACGATAGCCAATTGGAATCACGATTGTATATATTATTCGCGTTTGGACGAATTAACTGTAATTAATCCTTCATCAAATGCATTGGTTTAGAGGTGTATAGAGTCAACTTTGGAGGTTGCAAACTGAAAATTTGAAAATTAACTCCCACATTCATTGAGTGAAATGACGCACTAAGAAGCGTGATAAATTTATACACTTTGGTTCCCGTCAAAGAATACAATTGTCGTAGAAAAAAATGTTGTTGGTAAAAATATACAAACGCATACAATAGGCGTGAACAATATGTACGGATATATTAGTCACAAACACCGCTTAATATTTCTTTCGTTTATTCTGTCAAAAAGAAGAAGAAACCCTTTGACAATTATTTTTTTCTTCAAGCATGCAACAACATCTTCCCTCACCTAGGTACATTATTCAGTACACCCAATTATGACGCGGTTAATTGCCAGCCCATATTTAAACTTTTACAATTTTTACGGAGATTTGACTAAAAACACGTTTATATTTAACTGTCGTTTTTCATAAATACTTTTCTATTACTAGGTTACTCGTGGTTTTGCATGCATGTCTTATTTGGGGCCAAATTTGAGGCTACATTGCCTGATATCGATTTTTAGTTAAGACTTTTCATTTTTAGGGAAAAGTAGCCACATTTTGATCTTATATCTTTAAAAGGGCAAACATGAAAATCAACAGTTAAATATGAACGTGTTTAAGATAACTCTGTCTATTTCACTCATAAGTAGGCCTAATAAGGTAAGCGCCATTCATAAATTCCTGTGTACAAGAAACAAGACTGTCTGCCATATACACGGGCAACATCACTCATGACTGAAAATATGTTTTCAGTTCAAAAATCGTTTGTTTATTTGTTTGTTTTTTTGTTTTTTTTGGTGCTAAATCTGTTGGTTAAATTTAACATGTTTGACAAGTGAATATTGACATTTCAGTGAGTAAGCTGAAATGTGACTCTTAAACATGCTGTCACTCGATAGAAACAAATAGTACACAAGTGATGGGCGATTAAAGGACACATTATAGGCCCTAAATAATTACGTTGTTTTTAGTGAGAAAATTGCCCCCCGAAGTTTCTCTCCTCGGAAAAAGAAGGACATGAATATGAAATTAGCCAAATTTCAGTGTTTTTTCTCACGGAATGTATATGTCTGACCGGACAATTTAAACTTAAAATTTTACACCGAATGTCATATGAATTACACGTCTGTGGCATTTGGCCAAAACTGATCAAAATAACCAACAATAATAATGTTGTTCGTCGATACAAATGTCTCAAAGCGCTTCACAATTATTACCCCTTATCATTATAGGCCACGAGATCAGATTTCTCTGCACAAACTCGAGATCTGCACAATCTGTTCCCGCGCAGGCTCCTGGAAGGAGAGAGGAAATTGGAGTAAAGTGTCTTGCCCAGAACACAAGCACAATGATCCCCAGCGGGGTTCGAATCCACACATCACCGCCCATGAGCAAGACACCACGGTACTCTACAAATAACACGAACGGTCACTGTTGCCCAACACGTTGGGGATATTCTTTCAGACCCCACCCCTCCCTCCGTCCTCACCGCCACGCCGAGTGAGATGACAATTTCCCTTGGTTTGATTTAAATTACAAGCCTTTATATATTCTGGTATAAATTACTCACTTCTCCTCACCTGCGATTCTCACTGCTAACTATAATACAAAATGGATAATTTCTTTCTTTAAATTGGACCATGTTCAGAACCATGTTGTATTATATACGTGCAAGACAGACACTCTAACATTTACAAACATTTTGAACGAATCTTTCTGCTTCCTAAAATTCTCGACTTATTAAATGATGCATTTGATGAAAAGGTACTAGGTGTGCCTCATTAAAGTCGTTCCTGAAATTTCTAGTTAAAATGATTTTTTTTTTTTTTTCAGAGCTATCGGGGAAAATCAATTATTATTATTATTATTAGATGAGTCATAGTTGCTACTTCGATTAGTTTGACGAGTCCCTCAAAAGCTCTCGAGTTTTGTTCAGCCAAAATTATTCTCTTGGATATATCTTCTTCCTGAAATATACGTACGCGACCTTAGACACTAAAAAAAGCGAAACAAGTTCTTATGTACACCCACAAAATTGTACGTCCATGACTGAGTAAAGACGCACTACCTCCGAGTATATTTGACTTGACACATAAACCGCGAAGTTTACAACTTTACGCGCTGTGTCGTTCGCGTTCTGGAATCTATATTTGGAATTCGTGTGTCTGTTTTTTTTCTTCTTTGTACTCATACAGTAACAATTGTGTTTGTCTTCATTGTTTTAAAGACTCCCTATTGTGAGACTTCGTTAATCAGCACATTGTAAATATGATAAGGGTTAAATGACTGTGTTTCATGTAACTCACCTGTTGGGCACGGAAAGCGTGGATCCCGCCATGCTGCCGGGGAATGCAAGAGATTTGCCGGCCAGTATAGTGCGGCCGGCCCGGTGGTCGGCACATGCAAGTCCGTGACTGGCTTGCCGAGGCGGCTCAGGTACATGTTGGTTGCTGTGGTGAACGGCGAACCGAAGCGGGTCACCCCGGTCAGGAAGCCGGCCGCGGCACCCGCCAACTGGTTCTCTGGCCGGCTCAGAATGTCCGAGATCCCGTGCGGAGTGCCGTTGCATAGGCCTGGGTGGTAGGTCATGGCCATGGGCTTGTAGGCACCAGTGGACGTCAGACAGCCCGGCTGGGCCGGGTAAGGGAAAGCCGGTGTCTTCTCGGTCATGCTGTGTAGGGCGGCCAGGGGAGGGTTACCCATGATGAAGGCACTGGAGCGGGTTGCCTCCATCAGATTCTGTAGGGACAGCATGGAATCGGCCATGCTGGGCACGTACATCCGAACACACAGCGACACCTTGCCGACTGGATACAAAAGTCACACTGCTAAACAAGGCACTTGACCAAGAATTATGCCACGGCCTGTTTGGTACTTCACAATTTAACCAAACCGCAGACGCACAGGAACAGCGCCGATTCCACCTTTATCTCAGCACATTGTAGACCAAAGCTTCTTGGCAGGCTATCGTCAAAAGAAGTGGAAAAATCGTGTGCAGAAAAAAAGCGATCTGATATCAGCGATGTCACACTTTTGACTCTAAATCGAACTATAGCAACTGACTGCACGCACTATAGCATCAAAATATACACCAACCAATTGTGTACCCAGCAAGCAGCGCTGATCTGTTAACTATTGACGTGTGTAGTACATACCAGTGATATGCCGTGTGTAGATCATGGAACAGGGCGGGCGCAATTTAAAAACCTAATCAATCAGGGTACGAGATAGGAATTAATACCAACAGCGATAATCGTCGAGCCTCGTAGTTTTTTTCTTCTGCTGATGTTTCGCCCGCACACGCACCCCTCATTGGCTAGTTGTGAATGGAAGGGTTGGTCACGTGACTGGTCCCGAGCTTCCCCATTGGACGGATATTCTCCTTGGGACCACCATGGGTGGTTGATTGTCAGGCCATTGTACGTGCATTGGTGTTACAAGCACAGCGTGTGCGTCGTGTGACGTGCGCAGCCTAATTAGAATGAGCGGCGAGTGGATTTGGCCACTTTCAGTAATGATCACTACTGTCTGTCCGATGAATAACTCAGATGTCTATTTGTAGATGCTCATACTTTCTTTTTATCCCCTAAAATTTGAACATTATGCACACAGATATGCATAAAACCGGTTTAAAGACAGGTTTAAATATTGAAATTGTAGCCTACTGCATACAAGCAAACAACCAATAGTTTATACGAATTATGCCAGCTCAAATTGTTGTAATCTTTAAGTTCTGGAAAATCCAAAAGGCTTGTGTGACAACTTTCAGTTTTATATCTGATAAGGCCTGTAAAACGTTGCAGAATTTTCCAATAAAGCTTCTAGATTATAGTTTTTATATCATAAAATAATACATATTATTACCAGTTTTTATCATTTTAATCTGATAATTGTAAGTTCGTATTTGTAAAAGGAAATATTTTGTAATTCAGCCCGTGTGGCTGATATTAGCAGTTTTTAATAAACCAGCGTTGATTGGTTGACTGATTGACTGATTCATTGATTGACCGAGTTTAGATATAGTTTGTTTGTTTGTTTGTTTGTTTGTTTGTTTGTTTGTTTTTTCATGTTGGCGATATCTCAAAAACGCAAACAATCCCAAGATGGGTGCACGTACAGCGACAAATAAGTGCACCGCATTGGCTCAAAAACAAGCCCGCCCGCCCTCCCTGCCTGCCTGCCCAGGTGGCCCGCACCGGACGAGCCCACATCATATCCGAGTTGATACCGAACGGATTACATGGTTCTTCAGCTTGATGAGCGGAGGGCTTAGCCATCGTGCGAGTGGAGGCTTGTTGTTCCGAATCTCGTACACCGGGGAGTCGGACCGGCCCTACCGGTGTTTGTTTCCCCGGGGGCGGCGCGGCGCGGGGCCCCTTGCCAAGTTGCTGTTGCAGTTGCATTTCGATGATCCGCCCGCTGCTGACAAGTTGATACACGCGCACTGTGGCATGAAACAAGCGCAACAACGGAAAGCTTTCAGACTTTATATTGTTAAAAAACAACCGTAAAATTTTACTTGTCGCGGAACCGGTGGCGTTAATGCTCACAATGGGAAGTGAAGGATTAGGCCAGAATTACCGTTGTTATGAGTGACGGTGGAAGAAAAGCCGCTTTGCAAGTGTAAATATTAACATTAAAACCCCCTAAAATGGTTTGGATTTATTTTAATGGTCGGGTCAAACCTGCTACATAGCCCATATTTACATTGTGCAACTGCTACATAGACCAACTAAAGTTTATAGTTTCTTTGAATTGCACATTATCAGCTAATGACTTGAATGCAAAAAAAGCAAAAGCACAACAACAGCAACACAACACAGTTAAAAACAACAAATTGATTTAAATTATTAGAATGCGTATAGAAAGTTGAACAACCGTTTTTAATCGAGAAATGTGAAAAGTATTGGCCTACATTTTCAAATTACATAATCTGTGCGGCAACTGAGGCCAATCGAATGGCTTCTTGTATTGCTGTAAAAACGTGGCAACAGAGGCCACCTCACTATATCAACACTACCCAGCCTGAGGCCTCAAAGGCCACAAATGCGTCCAAATAATCGGAAGTTACAAGTCTGAGTAGTCATGAAGTGATGACGTCAATCAATGCAATGTTTGGAACCAGAATACATTCTAAACTGCATGTGTTTGGAACCATTGCCGCGGCAACTGACGTCAGACTTCGGTACTCTATAGACCTTTTTCACTTGTCGTGGACCGCATCAGGGGCGGATCCAGGATTGTTTGCGGGAGGGGGTTTCTGAAGTTGGGGGGTTCGAGCCTTGGGGGTGGGGGGGGACAAACTTTCTCAATGTTGGTGGCGCCATTTAACCTCTTTGTTTTGTTCTTACCCGTACACGCAAAATAGGACCTTCACAGTGTTTTGCTTTTCTTTTCTGGACCCGCCCCTGCGCATAGTATAGTGATTCTAATATAGTGCCTCACGTGGTTTAACCATAAAAGCGATCCACACGGGATGGTTTTGTTTACATACATTTCACACTGGTCAGGTATGGTGGGTCACCTGTACACTGTACACTGGCCATAGCTGGCGCAATTTGAGGCCAGCCCCGATATAACATCCGTCACCACCCATGCACATTTTAAAGTTCAAATGAAAAAAAGTTTACCATCTGGCTAGTGTGGTATTCGGCCACCTTGACAAAGAGGCCAGTGACCGTAAACCATTTTTTCCCGCTGCGTGTCAGTGCTCAGTGGGACTGTAACAATTCCTACGGTAGTCAATGTGGCCTCTTAGATTTCCAGTTGCCATCTGTGGGTCGGATGGCGATCCATTTATTGATTTTGATTTGAAGATTCGTCTGCTTACAGGTAAGTGGATATCCAGAGGATTATGAGCCACCTAAAATGCTATATTTTGCCCTATGTTATATATCTATCGAATCATTCATGCAGATACAATTTAATGCCGCTTAACATGGGTCCAGTGATAGTCTGGTTACCCGGACCTGATTATTCTGACTATTCTGCGGGAATCTTCAGGTCAGAGAACCGGGCTAGTCCGGAGAAGATATCAGACTGACTGTTGTCACCAAAGCAAAGCCAATTCATCATTCTGGCCCTGTTCTCACACTTTCCTCCGCGCGATGTTGACCAACGTTGCCCAGCCCTGCTGAAAAGTGGTTCTGTATTTTTCTCTCCCCCCTCCATAAATGTAACATCATAACATCCATCAAAGACCCATTATGATACACCCTCGATATGATATAGCCGGAACGCCGGGCAAAACCAAATATGGCTTTAAGGATGATTGGAGAGCAATCTCTGCCGCGACAGAATTCCTTTGGACCGAATTACTTCTCCTTTCATCGCCGACACTAAAGCGAACAAATAATCCCTCGTCTCTCTCTCTCTCCCTTTTCCCCCCCAATGGTATTCATTTCCCCTCCCTCGATGAGTTGTTCATTCGCTACAACGGAATTACTAGTTCCTCGGAAGCAGAAATTTGAGAATTAAAAAAAATTATAGAAAGAGCGAAAACCGTGAAATCCACCCCCAACAACAAAAGCTGCATTTGCCGAGCTGTTTTTGTCGTTGAGGGGGGAAATTTCAACCTCCTATCAGCATTGGTTTCATTGGCGGGATGGTAGAGGGTACGTAGTGTTTGCCGGGCCCCAGGGGTCCGGGCCAAAACCCAGGGGATTCCCGGACGCGGGAAAGAGATCGTCTTGGTGCATTTACGTCGAGCCCAACCAATTTCTTTGAGTGATTTCATTTCTTGTTCTTTATGACAACGGAGTGGCGACGATTTTTGTGGGGGGAAGATGAAAAAGGAAGGGTTGGGCTGAAGGCTGGCGTGCGTCTCGGCGGGCCCCGCTAATCGAATCACGGAGCCGGTTTCCCGGCAAGAGATTGGCGTTGATATACCGTCATGAAAACGCATTAATCGTGGATTATTGATGACAGAAAAGAGACACATGCAGTGGGGGGACAGACCACTCCTCTGTGCACCCCGCTCCGTTGTATTCATCGTGATGAAGATGCTTTCAGATGCCGAAGATTCCCCTCTCTCCCTCTCTTCCCAATTCAAGGACCCCGGCGCACAATTATCCCCGGAGAGTCGGGCCAGAGAATATCGCCCTTGAGATTACCGTCGGGGATCACATCCCCTCCTTCTCAGGTCGATCTGCCTGATGAGATACATCACTTACGGATTGTATTAAGGTGTGAAATACATATTTCCTTTGTCCGCGCTAGCTTCCCCTATAGTAGGCCACTTTTGTTTGGTGCATAATGCATGTAGTTTTAGGTTTCCACTATAGTGCCGAGTTCGCTACTACTAAGAAAGAAAAAAACGGTGATTTTTTTTTTATTATGGGAAGCTTTCTTTTCTTGTTTTGAAAGGGCGATGCAAGGAGACTGCAACATTTCCAACTCACTAATCGAAGCTTTTTTGACATGGTCCTATGAATGTAACAAAACAGATAAATTTCTATTCGTCTTCGTGATTTTCGATAAGAAAATCTTACTTGGCCTTATCATATGCTTCTCATGATACAAGAACGTTTATTCCTATGTAGGCACTATAGGCAACAATATATCGTTTGTGTAATAATTTTACAAATGCATTTAGAAAAAATGTTTTATTATACGGTAACATAAACATCATGTCACAGGTATTACCCGAGTTTTGTCCGAGTCCTGCGGTGGTTCGTTTATAAATAAGGATGTTGCTCATGGTAAAGAAATCACACAGACAGCGAAATTTAGTTGATCCCTTTCTTACAGGACAACAATATTGTTATTGAAACATTCCCTTCAGCTAATAAAAATTCAGGGTCCGTCAACAGTAATTGGTCGGGGGAACGTTATCAAATAGTAAAAATATTCAAGGTGTTATAACTTCAATGGTTTAAAATGGGGAGCCAGAATATCGGCAATCGACTCAACGACTCAAAATTTAGCATTCACGCGAGAGGGAAAAGAGCCAACAAATCAGTCGCAAAAGAGGCAAAATTAAACAATGAAGTACCAATGGGAACTCCATAAAAACTCACTAGTTGTGAGTACGGGAAAAACAAAACAGAATTTGATGCGAATGCAAAGAAAAGAGGATTAAACCACTGAGGTATTAACACGCGGGAATACAATCGATGAAGGCAACATTCAAAATTGACAATGTAAAGATCTTAAATTCTACATTGGCTTAATTTCACTCGACCTAATCCTGATAAGAAGTCGCAAAGAGAATTTCAAGGAAAAGACATATCTCTCAACTGAGAGACGTTGTAATAAAATTCAACAAAAGATGCCAACAGCATACATTTTGGGGTAGGAAAAACAATATTAAGCCAATGGAGAAAATAATCACAACAAAATAATCAAGGTAATAAGTAAGTGTGGATCTTAGCTGGTTTGGGCACTCTACTTGGGGCTTGCGTACGACGTGGAAGCGGCGACACGACTCAGATGGGCTCCGGGTCCAAAACAGTCAGCGACGTCGAGACAGGCTCCAAGGAGTGCCGTCAGTCCAGGAAAGGGGTGGTGAGAAGCGGGCCAGGTGGAGAGGTGAACCGGGTCAACTCCCCAAAGCGAGACCTGGTGGACTTGTGTTCTGTATCAACAGAGCACGTGGTAGATGGATGCGAGAAGGGGTTTTAGGAACGGAAAACTTAGGGAAGTATCTGACGCGTTCCTAAAACTATGTGACAATTCGGAAAAGTGCAATTTGGGGCACTTTGGGAGTACGATCTTCTCGCATCGAGGTCTTGTTCGCTTCTGAATTATCGAGGATCAACATATTTGTATACAGAACTAAAATCTAAAAGCAATATCTCTAACTAAAATATGAAACGCTTAAAGGAATGCTTACAACAAAGAAAAGAGGTCAAACTGCATATCCTTTTAGGATGTTCGCCCAGAACACAGTTTCAATGAAATGATACTTCCAATACTATCGGGAAATCAATGAAATACAAAACCGAACATGATAATTTCGGTCAATACATTATAGAAACTCAACACTCGAACTGTGCGTGATGGTTACAAGAAGAAAGTAAGAGTAGACGAGCGAATATGGACTATATACATAATGAATAATCAAAATTCAGCATGGCTGCTGCATTGGCTAACTTCGGTGGTGTTCACCCAGAACAATATTCAACGGTAAAGCATAATCTTAAATCACGGAAACATAATAACACAACAAAAATCGATAGAGTAAGGAAAATCTAAGCAATGAAAATGACTTGTGCACGTGTGTACGTCTGAAGGTCATTGAGGGCAAGGGCACTATTGTTTATATGCTCGACAACAAACAGTCGTATACATTGCATAGTCTATTGAACGGAATGTGTGACCAGTGGCCGCACACAACTGGTTACACACAGTACGGTACTTACGTGAGGGGTTTTCTAAGGACAAAAACAATAGCCATAACCTAGCCAGAGGTTATACATACGTGCACACGTCTACATACATCAAACAATAATAATATCGCAACTATCTTAATGGGTGATTGATCAGAGATGGTCGGATATTACCCAACCTAAATTATAGATTAGAAGCAAATTGTTAATGAACAGCTATAGCAACGTGCGCGGCCTCTTCATATCACATCTTATAGTAAAAAGTTGGAACGGATGTGATGGTCATCATGGTTTGGGAAAGCTACTCTCTTATTTCCAAAGAGTGAAAATTCACTCTACATTCTGAAACTAGGGATTTAGAGAGTACTAGAATTGCTGATAATAGAATGTAAGAGGCCAGCCGCGATTCATAAAATATAGCAACCAAACACTTGGAAGTTTGACTGAGTACTTTTTCATGCACGATAGCCAACAGGACAAAATCACATCAACGTTATTTACAATAATATACAAGATAAAACATATCTCAAACAACGAGTGGTCTAGTGTAAACTCATAATTAGATCGTCCTTTCCATCTTGAGTTTGTCTCTAATAGTAAAGCAACGTCATACCATCACAATCACCCAATAAATGTGCGCAAAGTAAATTTATACAGAGAATAATTAATAGTAGCTTACCTGTATCAACAGAGCACGTGGTAGATGGATGCGAGAAGGGGTTTTAGGAACGGAAAACTTAGGGAAGTATCTGACGCGTTCCTAAAACTATGTGACAATTCGGAAAAGTGCAATTTGGGGCACTTTGGGAGTACGATCTTCTCGCATCGAGGTCTTGTTCGCTTCTGAGGAGCTCGAAGCAAGACGGGGGATAAAGTCATGCCGAAACACGCGCTCGGAAAGGCTTGGGGGAAAATTTTCATTGGTCGGAAAACTAAAACAATGAGGTAATTAACCTTCCGATTGCTTAGAACCAATCAGAAAAGGAATAGGGGACTAAAATTCTTCAGGGTGCGTGAACATCTAAGGAATTGACCAATCTGGTCTTATGTCTGTGCCACGTTGTACAGCGTGGCCAAACTTTCCGCCACCTAAGCAACAAGATTGCAATGCTTGCATTTTAGGTTTTTATGCAAGCGCGAAAAACTGTCCTTGGCGCTAGGAATTGACCAATCTGGTCCCATGTTCGTGCCATGTTGTCCAGCGTGGCCAAACTTTCCAAACTTAACACTAAAACCTGCAGGGTTGCAAAAGGGGTCTTTATGTAAGTGTAACATGTACCCTTGGGCAGCTCCGGAATTGCCAACGTGGCTAAGATGCAGCGGTGAGAGTGAAACACTCACAAACATTTGTCGGACTAAATTTTGTACAAGAATATTCAAAATTTAACAGGGTCCGACAATCATATATGATTATTACAATATAGTGCTATTTAAAATAGTACAAATTAAAATTGTAAGTTGTATGTAATCACAAAAATGTCCGACTCTAAATTACAGGTACAAACGAAGCATTTTACTAGAAAATAGTAATTAAAAAAATCGGGGTTAAACTCGAAAAAAGATTAAAGGTAATATACAACATTGGCAAACATAAAAACCAAACTACCGAATTATTATGAAATACCTTATTTTACTGTAAGTAAATAATAGTCTCCAGGGAAATCATGGCACCGGGTGTGCTGTCATTTGTAAGAAAAGTAGAATTTGTATATCAATTTCCAGCGATTGTCGGCCGACAATCGTTGGAAGTAGTCTAGTTCCCCGACCTAATAATTCCCTGACGTCTAAAAATTGCTCCGTTTTGTCTGAAGTAGGGTCAAGGAACCAGACTACAAGAACATCATTTTTCCCCCTCTGTTTTCTCAGCATCTATGCACACAAAACTTTAAACAGGTCACTGTTACAGTATTTGCTATAATAGAAATACTAACCCCAAATCCATTTCATTTCTGAAAATTACAGCAAAAGCAAATGTTGTATACTACCTTTAAGTACCGTAGTTTGATACCAGAAGTAACCAGCAGATCCTCAATCCTAGATTTAAGTGTAGACAGACCGAGGACCAATTTCATAGAGCTGCTTAGGCACAAAATTTGCTTAAGCACAAACAAACTTGCTTAGTAAAATCGGTTACCAGCCAAAACTCTGTGTGATTGTTATGATATAGTAAACAACAGCTAAATACCAGTCACAAGAAATATTCATTACTATCGTAATGAATATGGAGTTTTGGCTGATTTTACTAAGCAGAGTTTCTTGTGCTTAAGCAAATTAGCAGCTCTATGAACTTGGCCACAGTGCGTGCCGAGTACTGCGGTGTATGAGTCATACGCATGGCCAAGAATGATACGCACCGCATGTTTCTGTATGTTTTCAATGACATTGCTTTGCCGGTGTCATATATGAATATCCGACTCCCATGAATATCCGACTCCTTTTCCCTATTATTGGTTAAACCCCCTCACGTGACCGGCCACTCTCCAAATTATCTTCACTTATTACTATTAGGCATGTGCAATACTATGAGCCCGTATTTCATGGAGTCTGAAATTCACGCTACACCGGCAATAGAACTGTGCCAAACCTGACGTTCGCACTCTATAAAATGAGCATTATATAACATGTCTACACAGCAACCATGTCAGAGGTAGGAATATTAGTTTCTTACACAAACTACGGGATGCATTAGAGAGACTTTCTGCGATATGGATGCCCCATTTCAGAACATTTTGTACAGTAACACCATTTGTATAAACTTAATCGAGGTCACACAATTCAATGCTGTCTCATCAAGTCTAAACGAGACCCGCTCGTTGCCGATTTTCTTTGCTTGTACGGGCCTACGTAAAGGGTCTAAAGTACCGAAGCAAACCAGAAAAGAAAAGCAAAACCATGTAAAGGTCTTATTTTGCGTGTAAGGCTAAAAACAAAACAAAGACGGTAAATGGCGCCACCAACGCCGAGAAAGTGTGCCCCCCCCCCCCCCCCCCCCCGGCTTGTAATATTTTGTTTGCAGGCAAAACATTTTGGGAGTCAACTTTTTGGGCAAATGTACGAAAGAAAATTCAGAACCTCCCCCCCCCCCTTTCAAACAATCCTAGATCCGCCCCTGAGAACCTATGAGTGTCATGCTTCAACAAAGTCTTTGAACCTAGGGCCAGAGCGTGTTCATTTTATTGAAGGCTTCAGACTAGCAATAGAGCTGAGGATTAGCTAGAGCTGAGCCGAAGCCGAAGCCGAGTATAGCCAGATTAGACTCTGGATGCATAGACAGACAGAAAATAACCTTTGAAACATAATGTAATTTGAGGGGGGGTGGGGGGGGGGTCTATTATTTCACACAAAAAACAACAATAAAAAATCACAAAAAACAAACAAACAAACAAACAAACAAAATCCCACAAAAACAAAAGCAAGAACCAAAACTAAACCAAAAACACAAACTTGGTAAGTTACATGGAACAGATCAGACAGGCAAAATGTTCAATGATATTGTATTCCATAAATTCTCGACGTTGTCCAGCAGACATTATAGGTGCTAAAAAAACTGCTTTAGTAGGCCTACCGGTACTTATGTACAACTGGATATCACAATGGCAGACTTTTGAGAGTAGGCGGTCCTTTTCCATTGTTCTCATAAGTCGTGCGCATGCTCTGAACCACGTGCGCATGCTCAGAACTACGTGCGCATGCTCAGAACTATACGCGCATGCTCAGAACTAGCCAAAAGGACCGGGGCATGTCTGCTGCCACCAGCCTCTTAAAAAAAACATGACTTCAAGATGGGTATCCATCAAAATTTCAAAATTTTCCAGACTTTTTGGGGCCACAATTTATTAACAATACGCATATTTTCACATGCAAGAGTGCACATTTTATGAACATTTCAATTTGTTTTTAAATTATACTTTCGTGGACTATGCTCCTATATTTAATTGCGGAATGATGTGCACATTTTAATCGCACCATACGCAAACGGCCAAATATATCAAAGTAAAAAAATGGACATGTTTAGCGTCCCCGCATGCTTCCTTTTGGGGGGCCGCCTGCGTTTTACAAGTGGAAATTGAGGTGAAAAAGAAAATGTTAACCGATCCATCGGGAAAAAAAATATTTGCGAATCAGAACTCCTGAAACCATTAAAACCACTGTGAACTTGTTCAATTTTCTTGTCCAACATATCTCTTTCATTTTTGTGTCTTGGAACAGTTGAAAAACCTACGGTTGTCGGAAATTTTGAAAAAGAATGGCGGACATCTTGAAAATAAAAATAAGAAGCCCCTCCTCCTTTCTTTAAAAAAACCGGACACTAAACATATTTTTTACTTTGCCTCAATCAAAACGCTTTTTTACAATAAGAGATAAGCAAGCGGATATAAATGTACAATGTATACGTCGAGTAAATCTTGCGTCGTATTAGTCAACGTTGTTTGTTTTGTATCTCACATTTTCGCAAATTAAACAAGAAACCTCTCAGAATCCCCCATTGCGGGTTAGGGCAACGGAGAACGACGAACCGAAAAAAAGGTCGAAACAAATTAATAAATAAACGGGACAAAAACAGCCGGGCTAGCGGGAAATTACAGCACTGTGGACTGAATGCTTACGAAAAAAGGTCTAATAATTCAGTGGCGATTGGAGTCTGATGAGTAGATGGGTCACAATAGATGGCACGGCCGGGGCATTCACGGTGTTAAAATCCCCGCTGATTTGGCGCTGATCTCCGGGGGATCCAAGACGGTGGTGGAGTGTTTCGCTCGCTCTCAGCCTAGCGGGGCCTCGCGGTGTCCACGCACGGCGTAGACCTCGCCTGGTCGGGCGCTGGTTACATGTACTTGTGCTAGCGCACACACGTTTTCCAAACGACATGTAATGCACCAGCAGCTCTAATCAGATTATTGAGACGAGTATAGCGATTTGTCATTGTGTGGGCTCTATTTGTTGTTAACCAAACTGCCATGGGGAATCGCCATTGATTAGCGCTTGTCGGCTTTCAATCAGAATAATGGCTGCCTTGCGCCAGCTTTTTTTGACAAAGGTTGTAGCGTAGGCGATAGTGGTTGAGCTGTGATTTGACTGAGCGATGCTGTGTGCGATCAGGAGTCTGGAAGATGGAGGAGAAATCATGAAGGAGAGAGGAATGGAAGTGAGATGGGGAGGGTTTAAAGATGAAGAGAGAGATAATAGACCTTTTTACTCACGTGACCAGATTGCATTATGTAAACGATACCACTACGCGTGGACCGCCGTGGAGCGACCATACGCTTTTAAAACAAAATTGACAATATTAAAACAAAGCGTTGCGGCTAAACTTGCAGGTATTTGTCAAAATTGAATGCACTGAAGACATTCAGTTCAACATTAAATCTTACAGCATTCATTTCAACAGTTTTCAGCATGCGAACCGCCGATCATTAATGACGGTGCATCGGTGCTCGTCACTCGGACATCTGCATGTCTATAATGGACTCTAAATTCACCAAGCAAAGGCCCGGTGCCTACTGTGCAGAAAGGATGAGGAAAGTCTTCGTTTATAACATCCTACATTCAAATATTCACAGCTAATGCAGAACGAGACGGTGGCCATTTTGTTTCTCTAAGACTTATAACCACCTCGCCAAGATAAATATGCAGGAATATGCAGCTCGCGTTCCAATTCCGTCTAGTGTGACGTCAGAGGAAAAAAGGGTCTATACCCAGACTGGGGGGGGGGGGGATAGGAGAAAAATATAATATGACTGGGAAACTAATGAAGATTTTCGGCCAAAATATGACGATGATAATGGTGGTCTTGACGATGACGTCAACATTTAGAGGTCATCAAGGTCATTTGTATAAGCTTGCTGTAGTACAGATGTCTTAACCACGGAGCACTTTTAAATTATGAACAAGTTATGGTAAGAATTCTTAAAAATAAATACATGGCGCTTCACTATTGAAAACGTTCAGAACTTACTAGAAAACAAACTTGTACCCAGCTGACAAGCCATGCACGATTAGCTGGGTGGAAGTTTGATTTTCCTGGCAAATCTGATTACTATTTGTATACAGAGCGTTTTAAGTGAAGTCCAGAAGAGGGTGAAAAGGAGGGTAATCTACAACATTGGACAGGCCTGGGAACAACGCTCACCACGACAAACAAGAGTTATGCGTATTTAAACGGGCCAACAGTGCCATAAACGTTCACGGTATATACCGGTACCCCTTCGAGTCCGTTTGTCGGACCACTCAATACTATCATCATCAGTATTATTAGACAGGTCAAACATGCACTTGACTGCACACGGAATCAAGACTCCGATATATCACAGTCCGACCACTATCAGTAGTCTGAACACAATATGAGACAATCTGTCTGCTCTTTTTCACCGTCAATACCTCGCTGCGTCGTTGACGGCTTTATGTTTTCATCAAGAATGACAATTTGCACGCGTCCGTTTTATAAGATCATATTTTCCGGCCGCTTGTTGTGACAATCTAACCACTCCAAACCGACACGCGTATGGTGTTGACTTGGCCCAAGCGATTTTGATTAACAAATTTCCCTAGTTGTTAATACAGCCGCCGATGGAGCTGATTCTTTTTTTTCAAGAAGAAGAAAGAAAAAAATAGGAAAAAAATAAATATAAAGCATTCTTGATCAGCCGCAATTTTTTTCTCTATGTATATATCTTTCATTTTCAACGATATGAAACGCGAGTTTGCCGGGGGCTAAATTGGAACCAGTTAGTTCACATCCCATTTGGCCGCGGCGAGGCTGATGACGAGCCCGAGCCGGTATGGCAACGAGGTAATGAGACACAAAACCCCGCCGAGAGATGAGTACATAATGGCGCTAGTCCCAGGGAGCTGCTTGCGAGAACAAATTAACCGGCCAAGCGACGAGAGGACAAAAAGAAGATGAAAAAGCTATCTCAGATCGTCTTGTTTGAAGCCGCAGATTAAAAAAGAGAGAAAAAAGGAGAGAGAGAGAGAGAGAGAAGAAATGAAGGGGGAAATGAGAAAGTTGGGACACGGGAGAGTTGTCGCAACTTGATCAAAAATGCTCCATAAAAGCGTCTCAGGATGGAGTTCGCCGCGAAATATTGCCCGGCAGGGCCAGGGGCAAAAACTGTAGCCTACACGGTGAGTGCGACCCGTTTGTATCGGAGAAACCTCATTATCACTCCTTTGAAAAGTAGTTTTATCGAAGGGAAGAAGGTATAGGCCTACCGTGGCTACTCCGGTGAAGATTTTGTTATTTTTTACCGCCGCATATGACGCCATAAAAATATGACATTCTAAAGTTATTAATGTTGCTTTTAAGTTAAAGCTGCTTTGCCAGTTTTCTGACTGAAAATTTCAATTTAATGGTTTTACCCTGCTTTAACGAATTATGACAGAAAAATGTATATTTGAACGAAAAGAGGCACTCATTATATTTTGAACTACATTTTAGTCTACGCGCGAAGATTTATATACCGGTACATTAATACTGTACAAATTAGAAGCAAGCTCGCTCCTAATTCAAAAATCGTCTGTCGATTTCTGCTAATTGAAAGCTCATAACTTATCTAAATGCTGACACATTACTTAAAAGTATAGTATACCCATGGTACTCTTCAATTATATCTGTAAAAAAGGGCAAATATGAAAACGAACAGTTTGAAATAAATATGGCCTCCCAAAAAGATCGCAAAGCTTCAGACCGCACGATAAAAAAACAAAAATTCATGATAAACTTGTCCAAGCTAAACGTATTGGTCAAATTAACCAATTGTTAAAACAACCGATCATTGGTAGTTATGTGTCCAACCAATCGGATTGGTTGGATCTAACATTCCTACCAATATATTGTTTTCTTTTCTTTTTCAACCAATCCATTTTAGAGCGCAGCAAGTCAACCGCGGCTGTCGCGCGGAATGCAGCAATGATAATTGACGAACATCATACTACACCATACACTGACGAATCTCTGATCAGGGTACATAAGTACAGATATCGAGCCCTTCTCTCACTACAAAACCAATATTGGAATAGCGTGTGTACGCGCCGATATTCATTTCTGATTAGTCCGTGTTCGTGAAATTGACCCAAGCTATTATGGTGTGCTTCCAGTGGGGTGGCTAGCCAACTGTCACGGCTTAGCCTCCTTATCGTGTCGTCGGGGCGGGCACCGCGCTTTGATCTCGCCCAAATACCGCGGCCACCGTGTTTGGACAAGCTGATCGGCGGCGATAGCGGAGACTTTTTATGACCCTATAAAGATAAATTGCTATTGCTTTTAATAGGGCCCGGCAAACATCATTAACAGTTCGGCTCCAATGCAAGTCCACTCG